>SSNP01000349.1:164862-175329 GCA_006937955.1 Pachypanchax playfairii
TGGTTAAAACTGACAACAAACCAAGCATCCTCTGATGTAGTCATTTACATCTTTGCGCATTCCTGGCCAGTAGGCCACCTGTTTTAAAGCATCTAGCGTTGCTTTGGTTCCTCTGTGTCCAACTGATGGAAGGTCATGGGCATGCACGAGCATCACCCCCCTATGGTTCCGAGGAACCACGAACGCAGGTGATGAGGTTGCGTCGGAAACACGAACTAAAATGCCCTTGACCAATTGTAAGGAAGAACGGTAGTTAAAGAGAGCACGTAGTTCAGGCGTGTTATCAAGATCAGTTGGAGATGGAACATTGTTGGCAGGATCAGAAAGATAAGAAATCATCTTGGCACACGCAGGATCAAGACATTGTAGTTGGATAAGATCGTCGTCTGAAAACGCAGGATCGACGGAGAGAGCGGCGTGGACAGACTCAGAGCCCTGAGCTGCAGGAGTAGCGGCTTGGGATCGCGTTATCACACAGACTGCAGGGGTGGGCGGGTTCGGGACAAAATCAGTCAGCCATAAGGGTGTTTTGTTCTGGACATTTCCGCTTGGGGAATCATCTGGCTGGTCTGAGGACTCAGCCTGGTAAAGACCTACGTCTACAGGGGTGTCCAGCATGTAGCAGTAAGAATCAGTTCCTTGAACTGAAGGTAGGGGCAGGGCCTGTGGGACCTGTGCCCAAAGTCTCAAACATTTAAAATCAATTAAAGGTTCAAACCTATTGAGAAGATCTTTTCCCACAAGAAATGGAATAGTCAAGAGGTGATACATACACAGGGTGTATGAGAGTCATGGGACCGATTGAGAGTTGAACAAGTGTCACTGATGACAAAGTGGTGTCAACTGGAGCATAAGGTCTGACATCGAGAGAACAAGGTTGGAGTTTTAGTTCCTTGTTGTTGCGTTTTGCGGTGAGGCGCAAACGGTTGAGCAGATCAGTTGACATCAAGGTGATGTCTGCAGCGGTATCAAGCAATGCAGCAAGGGTTAGAACATTTTCAAGGTTTACCGATAGATAAAGTTTCTTTGCAACACCCTTTTCAGTGAGATTACACAGAAATTGTTGGACTGGAGGTTCAACTTGGATCAATGAACCATCATCTGCAGGAGAGTGGTTATCTGTATCCAGTTGAACAGCCAGAACCGCGCTCGATGGATTTGAGCTATTTGTTCCTGTTACTTGGTTTACAGATGGAACAGCTGAGGTCTCCCTCACATCATCTGAAAAAGAGTCAATTTGTGGAACAGGATTAGATGGTTCAGATCTGTCATGCACACTGTTTTCATGCTCATTGGGGTTTTCAGACATGCTTAGGTCTGATGGGAGAGAAGAAATGCAGAAAAGATCAGTTTTCTTTGTTTTATCTTTCTTCTTCAGTTCCTCGAGGACATACTTAATTGTTTCAATGTCCTCAGGACTGAGAGTGGAGCCTTTTCCTTCAGAGTTTTGTTGAAACTTCCTGTCTTGAGGATTATTCCAGTCGTTACCTGATTGTTTTGAAAATTTCTCATGTTGGGATTGATTACGACACAAGTAATTTTCAGAGAATTTATCATTTTGTCTTTTTGGTTGTTCGCGCGCCATGTACTTATTGTTACGGTTTGGGGACCATTGATGTCTCTGTGAGTCTCTGTTGTAGTTTCTGCGGTCTAACTTTGGACTGTTACGACCTTTTACTGGCTCTTGAGTCTTTGACTGTCTCCAGTCCTGATAAGACTTCTGAGGTTGAGACCATTGGTGGCTCTGGTTGTGTCTTGATGGAGGAGTTGTGGGTCTTGCAGCCACGTCGTGGTGGACCACGCCTCCAACAGCACCTTCAAGCTCCAGGGGTAGTGAGCTTGTGTTGAGAGCCACTACTGTGTTAGGATCTGAGGATTTGAGGTTGGCTTGTCGGTGTTTCTGAAAAGCCAAACAGGCCCATTCACGCAGTTGTTGAATGGTGGAGGTTTGAGGGTTAGCCAAAATACCTAGTTGATGGCTAATGCAGGGATGAAGGTTTTGAATGAACAGAGCTTTAAAGTTCAAATCTTCTTCCATCCCAGGTTCATTCCGAGATCCAAAGAAAGCTCGGAGGAGTTTGTAATAATATTGTTGAGGGGGTTCTGAGCGTCCCTGTTTCACGGTCAGAGCTAAAGCTAAGCCGGACTGGGAAGCAAAATCAGAAAATTCCTTTTCTAAGGCTTGACACAACAGAGAGTAGTTAGTTTTAATCGCGTCTGGTTGGCGTGCGATGAATCTACTTACTTCACGACTAGATGTGATTTTAATCAGGTACAGTTTGTCATCGACTGTAGCATGTGGAAACTTACGGAGATAAAATTCAATGTCCTGTAAGTACGAACGAGTGTCATGTGAACCTCCTGGACTGGGTTCAAATCTGGTTATGTTTCTAGCTATTTTATCTAAGTCTCTGTCAGAGGGGCTTAAACGAGCTAGATGTCCTGTTGTGACACAGGGTTGGTTGTGTTTACTAGTTTCAGGTACCATCGGTGGTGAGTCCCAGGCAGTTATGGGATCTACCGGAGATGGGAGGAACCTCCTTGTATTCTCTTTTGGAGTATCAAGGTTTTCCTTTCGTTCCTGAAAAGAGTCAAAGTTAAATGGATCAGTTCTTCTTTTAGGTGAGAACTTCGTGTCGTCACCAGAGGTCACAAAATCTGTCACAGGAAGTGCTTGCATTCCAGTGAGTTGATTTTGGGTTTCTGCTAATTTGTTTTGTAGTTGCCGGATATAATTCTGTTTTGTTTTCAGTTCTTTATCCAAATCAGAATTTTCAGTCCTTAAGTCTTCAACTTGTTCAGAAGTTGTTTGGAGTAGGTGTTCAACATTTTGTCTTGCTTCAGCAACTTGTTCTAGTTCATCTTTAACTTCAACCAGTGTTTGGTTGTTAGTTTTAAGTTTGTGTTCAAGATCCTCACAAGTATCTTTGATCTTTAAGTTTTCCTCTTTTAGCTCATTAACTTGTTTTGAAAGTTCATCAGCTTTGTTGTTAATCTGTTGCTTTTCTCTCTCAGTAACTTCAAGTCTATGTTTTAAGAATTTGTTTTCTTCTTGAAGTTGATTTAGTTTCTGTGACTTAGTTTGAATCTTATTTGAAGCTTGTTCGAGTAGATTGTGAGCAATTTTGAATCTTTTTGTTATCACAATTGCTAAGCGACCTAACATTTTGTTCAGAGCTTTATCTTTCATCGGTTTATCGAGGGTTTCTGCCAATAGGTTAGATGTGGCAGTTTCCAATTGTTCTGGAGTTACATTTTGAAGACTAGTTGTATAATCTGGCAACAGTTCTGAAGTTAACTCAATTAATGTTGTTTCCAATTCATCTAATTGGTCTTCTTCACTTGAAGATTCAGACATTTCAGTAGTCTTTGTGTCCTTCTCAGCCATTTGAATAAGCTTGCCTTAAATCAAATCACAAAGGAAAAACTCTTTATTTACAAATGGTTAATGAAAAGCTTAATTGCTAAGTTTAAAAGTTAAATGGTTTAAATGTAGTTTAAAATGATTATTTTAATTCTGAAAAGCTTAAAAGAAATTAAAATCAAATCAGATTAAATCCAATTGAATCAAAGTCTAACTGAATAGTTAGATAACCAGGTTTAAATGTGTTAAATTTTGTTTTCAAATTCAAGGGAGAATTAAATCAAAGTTAAATCAGATTAAATCAAAGTTTAATCAAGTTGAAGCAGGTTAAATCAAAGTTTAGATCTAAACAATTGCAAGAATTGAATTACGTAGAGAATTTAAAATCATAAATGAGAAGGCACAGTAAAAGATAAAAGTAGTAATAATTAAACAATGTTTAATAATTGGTTAAGTTTCAATAATGTACAAGTAAGCATTAGTTCAAATACTTTTGACCTTTAATTTCTCAAACTCATTACTCAGAGTCTCCTGCTGGAGATTCTATCATTTGAAGCAAAGTAATGTTCAAAACGACCACTAGGGTTTTAGATTTAAATGGGTGTAGTTATATACACTGACCACCAGGAGTGCTAGCTCCAAGAAAAGTATACTTATTTACACTGACCACCAGGGAGCGTCAAAGCTCGACAGGTGAAGGAGGGGCAGAGGAACAGAGAGGGAGGTGTTCACTCTGATGATGACAAATTTTAGGACCGCCCCCCTAATGGCTTGAGATGTTTTGGCTCAAGCGCTTCAAACATGGATGAGACTAGGGCTGAGTTGTTAGCTTAGCCTCTAAACATACAGATACTGTGATTCAGATGTTCAACACACACAGCTTCAGTGCATTCGGTTAGTCTGTTAACCATTCAGAGCAGAATTCAGAACAACATTCAGCTCACACTTTATTTCCTGAGTTTCAAGCACCAGGAAAACTCATTCAAACTTCTTACTACTTCTGGCTCAGAGCCAGATTAAACTTTTGGCGTTGTGTGCAGAACAAACGCCACAAACGTCACCATACGGTGGTACAAGCAGGAAACACAGACTGTCGCTTTTCACGCACAGTGTCACACATCTGCTTCAAAAACGCCTTTTGCTGGTGTTTTATCCAGAATAAAACACACAGTCAACTATCGGTAGCTACAAATGACAGTTGGAAGGTTGCCAGGAAAAGTTTTCAGATGCCGGAGATTCGCGGTCACTGCTTTTAACCTGGTACTAGAAGATATGAAATTTGGAATCCGCAAATTTCAGTCTAGTAAATCGGCCGTCACAAATAATCAAATAATGCATGCTATATCAATCAATAACTGAAAACTCAGACGTGTGTTTTTCAGGCGGGGTTCAGTGCGTCCACTTATTACCCGTAAAAGTGCTTTCAACAGTTCTAGAACTCAAATAACTTCATCAAACACATTGCAACTTCAGAAGCAATCACATTAATAGTCACACATTCACTCAAAAGTTTCGACACAGCTTTTAGGAACTTGCAAACAATTAAACAGCACAGCTCAAACACATTTCAGCAGCTCAAAATACGTTTATCCCACAGTGAATCCAGGCCTTAAACGCCGCAGCACGAGCATACGAGGAGTCACGTTTTTTTTTTTTTTTATGTGATTTTACAGTTTATCTGGCCTCACACGGACAGCACCATAAAATAATATGTAGGGGAACACGTATTATGAAAGTGTGCCTCTTCAATACGTGATATTCGGGGCACCACCTTCTTTCGAAGGAATTAAATATTAGAATATTTAATCAGTTTATTTCAGTCTCATAATATGAAGTCGCATGTCCGTCCAGATAGTGACTCAAATCACACATAAAAACTCACTGAATCGGCCAATTAAAATTAAGGTGAATATTTATTGAACAACGAGGAAGACAGACCAATAAACAGACAAACAAATAAACAGTTAAACACGGAATGGAATTAGCGATGATATGAACAGGAAATTACGTCAGATTTAGTATGTTTCTAGAATAAGTGGACTTTCTAACGTTCAAGAATCTTAAACACTAGTAAGAGTGGGTGAGGAAACGGAAAATGCTCTTTTAACACGGAAGATAATTTTGAATTTAAGAAAATTTTTAATTTTGGAGTGAGAGAAAGGGGACAAACAAAGGATGGAGGCACAGATTTCACTTCCGGGCCACTGAGATACCAACACAACTGTTTTCAATCCTTGTCATGGATTAAATTAAATCGATCTCTTACTTCTTTGCAGCACGGTTGGGAGTTTTCGCTCCTTTAGTTCCCAGAGAGTTCCGTCTGTTTCGAAGCGGTTTTCCTTCAAGGAGGTTTGAAGGAAAGGTTTGAAGGTTTGAAACGTCTGCACTTAGGGGGACGAAGGCGGAGGGGAGCCGCGAACGGGCCCCCGCCTGCGACAAACCCCAACCGCGGCCCCTTCAGGAGGGGCGGCTGTGGCTCAGTGGTTAGAGCGGTCGTCCTCCAATTTGAAGGTTGGTGGATCGATCCCGGCTTCCACCGCCACATGTCGAAGTGTCCTTGGGCAAGACACTGAACCCCATGTTGCCCCCCGATCTGCGTATCGGGTTGTGTGAGTGTTAGCCCCTACCCTCTCCCCCCGGTTTACATATCGGGTTGTGTGAATGGGTGAATGCAAAACCTTGTAGTGTGAAAGCGCTTTGAGTGGTCTGAATGACTAGAAAAGCCCTATACAAATACAGGACATTTACCATTTACCATTCCTCCAAATGTCTGGACTTTTCCTGGGTTTGGCTGCTGTCTGCTTTGTAAGAATCAGGTAGAGATCTGTCGCTGGAAGGTACTCGTCATGTGTCGAAGGCCCACGGAAAGAATTCTGGGATCTGTAGTTTCTTCCTCCAGCTGGCGATGTGAAGTCTTGATTTTGTGGAATTAAACTATTCAAACAAAATACTTTGCGTGTTTGAACGTGCGTCGAATTTAAATAAAAATGAACTTTGAAGGTAAAGAAAATCGCGCGTCAAAACGAAAGCTTAAGTGTCTAATAAACGAGGAGTTTGTTAAAATAAAATCAAGAAAAAGGTTTTAAACTCGCAAAACGAGGTAAAAATGATAAAAATGAAACGTGAGTAAAAAGTCTAAAAAAAGTATAAAAAGAAGGAAAAGTATAAGTATTAAAAGTTAGACAGAAGTATAAAAAGTAAGAAGAAGAAGTGCAGAAGTGAGGTGTGAATCCTTCGATAAGGGTCAGTTATAGACTCTTTTTCCCCGCCTCTTGGTGTGGCTATCATGGGCTCTTAGCCAATGAAAAATCCGTTTTGGGGAATTTGAATTTTAGGACGGCCCTTGGGTGTTGGTCACAGATTCCCTTTCATTACATCGAATAAAAAAAAACGCTTGCTCATCCACTCTTTGTAAGACTAAACCTTATCATCAATTTTATATTTTAACAAGAATAAATGAACAGTGTTTCCTTATTCTGATGACATATTACTTTTTACACATATCAGTATTTGTTCCTGAGTAGTAAAGAAGGGATTTGCAGGTTAATTCAATATATCCTAAGATCTGTAACATGTTTAATCAAAGCATTATTTTAAATCAATTTAGGTTACATTGCTCTTTATATCGACTTACTGAAGAGTTTCAAGTTTATTTATTTATAAAGCGCCAGTTCATGACAAAGTCATTTCAAGGCACTTCACAGAAAAATCAACCAATTAATAATAAAACATTTTCTATCTAAAGGACCAGCTGACTGGGCGGAATTGAAGAGAGTGATTTAAACACATTTCATTTTATGCAATGAACAATGTCTCACTAGTTCAGGTAGAAATAAGAATGTTCCTTAGGCATCTCCTGTGGAGAGGACTTTTGATTGGCAGTCATTGATCAGATCACAGTTGAATAATTCTGAAATTCACATGCTTATTATCAGAGTTTCACTGAATATAGTTTTCAGATATACATAAAATCATTTTATCACTGTAGTTAAACTGGGTGAACATTCCTTCAGAGCACAGATGTGGGTTTGAAACCTGTAAAGAAAAAAGGAGTGATTGAATTAGCTGTGATCACATTAAGTAGTTCATATGTGTATTGAAGCAGTCTGGGGACATCTGTGGATGAAGGAGGGGTGTCTTTCGGGTGAGGCTCGGAGCCATTCTGTCTGTCGTTTGAGATAAACCAGGATGCTTTATCCAAACACAAAAGGAGGTTTTCTAAACACATTCGCATTTGCTGTAAATTATCTCAGCAGGGTATGTGGCTTCAAAGGGCTTTTTCCAGACCAGGTTCTGCTGAAAACTGTTTTCACAGTGGGGGAGTTTACCAGACTCGAGTAAACCGAGTGAAGAGTCGAGAATGACATAATCCATTTACAGAGAGAGGAAATCCCGGGGTAGTTTTATGACCCCAGGGGATGTAAAACTAAAAGAACAGTCACTGATACACACACGCTTCTTCAGTTTGATTAATCAGAAATGAGGCTGTTGATGCGTCCTACAGCTTTATTGCTTATGCTTTCTGTTAACTGAAAATAAATCCTGACATTATTCACTAGTAGCCTTGCTTGCATCAAGCATAAGCAAACAAATTCAATACAATCTGGAGAAAGTTTTGCACATTTATTTAATTTTTATATTGGAGCTGAAACCATTAAAAATATTTCAACTTCTTGAGTTAGGTTCTTACTGAGTGTTAAAATATCATCCTGTTTTTGGTTCTTTTTAAACTCAGAGTTCATGCGAGGTGTATTACCTGTTGCTGACATGTTTCGGCGTTTACTTCCGCCTTCTTCAGAGCTGTTGTTGCTGTAGATGTTACTTCCTTTTATGAGCGGGCCCGCTTCTTCCCTGGTGATGATGGAATCCCAGCTGTGGTCTAACAAGTAGACTCCATCGTCCCGGTTCATGGTGTTGTGGCCACGTCTTCTTATTTCAATCGCCTCCTTTATCCATCTTTTGTATTTTTGTTGTTCTGTGTTGATGATCCTTGTGTTGTCCCAGTCCATGATATGGTTTTCTCTTGTGCAGTGGTCCGTGACGGCTGATTTTTTTATTGTAGTTTCTGCTTCTTGTTTTGTTGCTCTTGTGTGTCTTCGTTTTGTTTCTTTCTCGCATTCTTTCTGATGTTCTATTTTCCGTGTGTTGAGTTGACGTCCAGTTTCTCCTATGTATGTTTTATTGCACAGTTTGCATGGAATTTCATAGATCACGCCGCATTTTTTGTCGGATGGTATTTTGTCCTTTGGATGCACCAGTTGTTGTTTTATTGTCTTGAATGGTTTCGTTGGTGTGTTGATGTTGTATTTTTTCATCACTGTCATTATTTTCTCTGTTGTTCCTTTAATGTATGGGAGGGTTATGACGGGTTTTGGCTCCGGTTTCACTGTCCCTTTGGTCTTCTTGGGTGGTCTGTTGTATGTTTCCTTGTTTGCCTCTTGTTCTCCTCTTTTTAATGCCCAGTTTGGGTAGCCGCAGGTTTTTAGTGCAGTTTGTATGTGTTGATTCTCCAGTTTCCGGTCTTGATCTTCTGTTATTATGTTGGCTCTGTGGTAGAGTGTTCTGATGACTGACATTTTGTGTATTGTGGGATGTTCTGATGTCCATAGCAAGTATTGGTCTGTGTGTGTGGGTTTTCTGTATATGTTGATTTTTAGTGTTCCGTCTGGTTGTCTGGTTATTTTCATGTCCATGAATGTTATGCTGTTGTCTTTCTCCTCTTCGTATGTGAACTTGATGTTGTTGGTTTCATCCATATTGTTCAGGTGTTTTGTTAAAGTTTCCGTTTGTCCCCTGGGTATTATTTCTATTATGTCATCCACGTAGCGTTTCCAAAGTTTTATTTTGCAGTTCGAAGGGGATGTTGATATTGCTTTTTGTTCCAAGTCCTCCATAAAAAATTCACATAGTGTGGCTGATAGTGGGTTTCCCATGGCGAAGCCTTCCAACTGTTTATATATGCGTCCATTGTATGTGAAGTAGGTGGAGTCTGCTACCAGTTCTATTAGGTGTATTAAATCTTCAGTTGTTAAGTTTGTTCTTTTCCGTAGGGTTTTGTCCTGTTTGAGCCTGTGTTTAACTATGTCGATGGTTTTGTGTATGGGGGTTTTTGTAAATAGTGAAACAACATCATGTGAAATTAATATCTCATTGTCTTCTATTGTTGTCTTTTTGAGTTCGTTAGCTAGTTCTGTGCTATTTTTGCAGTGTTGGTCTGTGTTACCTAGTAATGGACTGATGATCCTGCTGATTTCCTTGGCCATGTTGTACGTGGGTGATCCTATGCTGTCAACTATTGGTCTTAATGGAATGTCTTTTTTGTGTATCTTCGGGGTTCCATATATTCTCGGGATTATGTTGGCTGTTGGGATCCAGTATTTGTACGTTGCTTCTGTTATTTTTCCATTGTCTTGTAGTGATTTCAAAGATTTCTTCATGTTCTTTTTTATTTCTTCTGTTGGGTCTTTTTTTATTGTCTTGTATGTGTTTTTGTCTTCCAGCATTTGTTCCATCTGTTGTTTGTACTTGTCTTTGTCCATAATCACGGTGGTTCTTCCTTTGTCTGCTGGTAAAATTATGATTTGTTCGTTTTTGGCTAGTGTTGTGATGGCTGCTCTTTCTTCTTTGGTGATATTGCTGTGTTGTATCTTGCTGTTTTTTAGTATTCCCACGACGCTGTTTCTTAGTTCGGCTTTTTTACTTTCGTCTTTGATGTGTTGACAAGCTAATTCCGTTGCTACTATGAATTCTTCGTTCGGCATCTTCCTTGGTGTTAGGGCGTAATTTAATCCTTTTTTTAGTATGTTTTCTTCTGTTCGTGATAATTTGTATTGTGAAAGATTACATATCCATGTGTCCTGTGCGTTATTGTTCCGTTTGTCCATTTTCCTTTTATGGTCCATTAATTTTTCTAATTTCTTAATGTGTCTTTGTTTTACCTTGTTGAATTCTTCTTCTTGTTTTCTAATCATGTGTTCTTTGATCTTCGTTGTTGTTGTCTCGTTCAAATTGTAGTTCTTCTTTAAGTCCTGCTGTTTGTTGTCCAGTTCGTTTTCCACTTGTTTCTGTTTGGTTATGATGTTCCTTATCCTTTCCTTGAGCAG
>SSNP01000349.1:184688-219764 GCA_006937955.1 Pachypanchax playfairii
GTCTGGTAGATGGACCCAGTTAAGACCTGTTTACAGTCTGGTAGATGGACCCAGTTAAGACCTGTTTACAGTCTGGTAGATGGACCCAGATAAGACATGTTTACGGTCTGGTAGATGGACCCAGATAAGACCTGTTTACGGTCTGGTAGATGGACCCAGATAAGACCTGTTTACAGTCTGGTAGATGGACCCAGATAAGACCTGTTTACAGTCTGGTAGATGGACCCAGATAAGACCTGTTTACGGTCTGGTAGATGGACCCAGATAAGACCTGTTTACAGTCTGGTAGATGGACCCAGATAGGACCTGTTTACGGTCTGGTAGATGGACCCAGATAGGACCTGTTTACGGTCTGGTAGATGGACCCAGATAAGACCTGTTTACGGTCTGGTAGATGGACCCAGATAAGACCTGTTTACGGTCTGGTAGATGGACCCAGTTAAGACCTGTTTACGGTCTGGTAGATGGACCCAGATAAGACCTGTTTACGGTCTGGTAGATGGACCCAGTTAAGACATGTTTACGGTCTGGTAGATGGACCCAGTTAAGACCTGTTTACAGTCTGGTAGATGGACCCAGATAAGACCTGTTTACAGTCTGGTAGATGGACCCAGATAAGACCTGTTTACGGTCTGGTAGATGGACCCAGATAAGACCTGTTTACAGTCTGGTAGATGGACCCAGATAAGACCTGTTTACGGTCTGGTAGATGGACCCAGATAGGACCTGTTTACGGTCTGGTAGATGGACCCAGTTAAGACCTGTTTACAGTCTGGTAGATGGACCTAGATAGGACCTGTTTACGGTCTGGTAGATGGACCCAGTTAAGACCTGTTTACGGTCTGGTAGATGGACCCAGATAAGACCTGTTTACGGTCTGGTAGATGGACCCAGATAAGACCTGTTTACAGTCTGGTAGATGGACCTAGATAGGACCTGTTTACGGTCTGGTAGATGGACCCAGATAAGACCTGTTTACGGTCTGGTAGATGGACCCAGATAAGACCTGTTTACAGTCTGGTAGATGGATCCAGATAAGACCTGTTTACAGTCTGGTAGATGGACCCAGATAAGACATGTTTACGGTCTGGTAGATGGACCCAGATAAGACCTGTTTACGGTCTGGTAGATGGACCCAGATAAGACCTGTTTACGGTCTGGTAGATGGACCCAGATAAGACCTGTTTACACTCTGGTAGATGGACCCAGATAAGACCTGTTTACAGTCTGGTAGATGGACCCAGATAAGACCTGTTTACAGTCTGGTAGATGGACCCAGTTAAGACATGTTTACGGTCTGGTAGATGGACCTAGATAGGACCTGTTTACGGTCTGGTAGATGGACCCAGTTAAGACATGTTTACGGTCTGGTAGATGGACCCAGTTAAGACCTGTTTACAGTCTGGTAGATGGACCCAGATAAGACCTGTTTACAGTGTGGTAGATGGACCTAGATAAGACCTGTTTACAGTCTGGTAGATGGACCCAGTTAAGACCTGTTTACGGTCTGGTAGATGGACCTAGATAGGACCTGTTTACGGTCTGGTAGATGGACCTAGATAGGACCTGTTTACGGTCTGGTAGATGGACCCAGATAAGACCTGTTTACGGTCTGGTAGATGGACCCAGATAAGACCTGTTTACAGTCTGGTAGATGGACCCAGATAAGACCTGTTTACGGTCTGGTAGATGGACCTAGATAGGACCTGTTTACGGTCTGGTAGATGGACCCAGATAAGACCTGTTTACAGTCTGGTAGATGGACCCAGATAAGACCTGTTTACAGTCTGGTAGATGGACCCAGATAAGACCTGTTTACAGTCTGGTAGATGGACCTAGATAGGACCTGTTTACGGTCTGGTAGATGGACCTAGATAGGACCTGTTTACGGTCTGGTAGATGGACCCAGTTAAGACATGTTTACGGTCTGGTAGATGGACCCAGTTAAGACCTGTTTACAGTCTGGTAGATGGACCTAGATAGGACCTGTTTACGGTCTGGTAGATGGACCCAGATAAGACCTGTTTACGGTCTGGTAGATGGACCCAGTTAAGACATGTTTACGGTCTGGTAGATGGACCCAGTTAAGACCTGTTTACAGTCTGGTAGATGGACCCAGATAAGACCTGTTTACAGTCTGGTAGATGGACCCAGATAAGACCTGTTTACAGTCTGGTAGATGGACCTAGATAGGACCTGTTTACGGTCTGGTAGATGGACCTAGATAGGACCTGTTTACGGTCTGGTAGATGGACCCAGTTAAGACCTGTTTACAGTCTGGTAGATGGACCTAGATAAGACCTGTTTACAGTCTGGTAGATGGACCCAGATAAGACCTGTTTACAGTCTGGTAGATGGACCCAGTTAAGACCTGTTTACGGTCTGGTAGATGGACCTAGATAGGACCTGTTTACGGTCTGGTAGATGGACCTAGATAGGACCTGTTTACGGTCTGGTAGATGGACCCAGTTAAGACATGTTTACGGTCTGGTAGATGGACCCAGTTAAGACCTGTTTACAGTCTGGTAGATGGACCCAGTTAAGACCTGTTTACGGTCTGGTAGATGGACCTAGATAGGACCTGTTTACGGTCTGGTAGATGGACCTAGATAGGACCTGTTTACGGTCTGGTAGATGGACCCAGTTAAGACCTGTTTACAGTCTGGTAGATGGACCCAGATAAGACCTGTTTACAGTCTGGTAGATGGACCTAGATAAGACCTGTTTACAGTCTGGTAGATGGACCCAGATAAGACCTGTTTACAGTCTGGTAGATGGACCCAGATAAGACCTGTTTACGGTCTGGTAGATGGACCCAGATAAGACCTGTTTACGGTCTGGTAGATGGACCCAGATAAGACCTGTTTACAGTCTGGTAGATGGACCCAGATAAGACCTGTTTACGGTCTGGTAGATGGACCTAGATAGGACCTGTTTACGGTCTGGTAGATGGACCTAGATAGGACCTGTTTACGGTCTGGTAGATGGACCCAGTTAAGACCTGTTTACAGTCTGGTAGATGGACCTAGATAGGACCTGTTTACGGTCTGGTAGATGGACCCAAATAAGACCTGTTTACGGTCTGGTAGATGGACCCAGTTAAGACCTGTTTACAGTCTGGTAGATGGACCCAGATAAGACCTGTTTACAGTCTGGTAGATGGACCCAGTTAAGACCTGTTTACGGTCTGGTAGATGGACCTAGATAGGACCTGTTTACGGTCTGGTAGATGGACCCAGTTAAGACATGTTTACGGTCTGGTAGATGGACCCAGATAAGACCTGTTTACAGTCTGGTAGATGGACCCAGATAAGACCTGTTTACGGTCTGGTAGATGGACCCAGATAAGACCTGTTTACAGTCTGGTAGATGGACCTAGATAGGACCTGTTTACGGTCTGGTAGATGGACCTAGATAGGACCTGTTTACGGTCTGGTAGATGGACCCAGTTAAGACATGTTTACGGTCTGGTAGATGGACCCAGTTAAGACATGTTTACGGTCTGGTAGATGGACCCAGATAAGACCTGTTTACAGTCTGGTAGATGGACCCAGTTAAGACCTGTTTACGGTCTGGTAGATGGACCTAGATAAGACCTGTTTACAGTCTGGTAGATGGACCCAGTTAAGACCTGTTTACAGTCTGGTAGATGGACCCAGATAAGACCTGTTTACGGTCTGGTAGATGGACCCAGTTAAGACATGTTTACGGTCTGGTAGATGGACCCAGATAAGACCTGTTTACAGTCTGGTAGATGGACCCAGATAAGACCTGTTTACGGTCTGGTAGATGGACCCAGATAAGACCTGTTTACAGTCTGGTAGATGGACCCAGATAAGACCGGTTTACGGTCTGGTAGATGGACCCAGATAAGACCTGTTTACAGTCTGGTAGATGGATCCAGATAAGACCTGTTTACGGTCTGGTAGATGGACCCAGTTAAGACCTGTTTACAGTCTGGTAGATGGACCCAGATAAGACCTGTTTACAGTCTGGTAGATGGACCCAGTTAAGACCTGTTTACGGTCTGGTAGATGGACCCAGATAAGACCTGTTTACAGTCTGGTAGATGGACCCAGATAAGACCTGTTTACAGTCTGGTAGATGGACCCAGATAAGACCTGTTTACAGTCTGGTAGATCTGAAACAGGATGTTTGTAGGTTTTACAAACATTTCTGTTAAACTCATCAGCTGTGTGATCATGATGCTCTGTTACATCTAGTGGGATCTGACGGGGAATCAGCTGTGATCCTAAACATCTGCCGTTCTGAACTTTACAGGAATCATGAACAACGTCATCAAGAAAGCAAGAGAAAAGGGAAAATGGAAGGTAACAGCTGTTTCCATGAACAACACTCTTCTTTATCCGGTCTGACATGAATCCTGAACATTTACCCTGCTGTGCTTCAGGTGCTGGTTGTGGACAAACTGAGTATGAGAATGATTTCATCCTGCTGCCGGATGACAGACATCATGTCAGAGGGAATCACCAGTAAGTCCAATCAGCCAGGTCCCCAACCTCTCCTCACCTGGAAGTCCATCTGTTCAGACCATGTAAACTCCACGCAGCTGTCTAAAGACATGACATCATGACCCAGTCATTGTCTCTGGTTCTACTGACTCCATAGAACTCATGCCCACTGAATGGTACCTGCTTAGATTTATTCTAGACTCAAATATTGATCCAGATCTTATCCAGGAAGTTGTTCCAGGTCCGCTTCCATCTTAGATTGAAGTCCATCAGAACATGAAGTCTGTCTTACTGCTGCTCATATGAAGACACTCTGTTTGTAAATCATCATGTTGATGATGTATGTGAGGATGTTTCTACTGCATCAGCACCGTGTTATGTTCATTCTAATCTCCGTGTCCTCTCTGCTACAGTTGTAGAGGACATCACTAAGCGCCGTGAGCCCCTCCCCACTATGGAGGCCATTTACCTGATCACACCCTCAGACGAGGTAAAGATGGTGGAACATCATCTTTTTACAGTTCTGCTTATTTTTTTGTTGGTGTTTTGAATAAATAAGTAGAAATGCTTCTTTCTTTTTGTTCCTTACTGGTTCTACTGACGGATGATTTTGGGGGTTTAGACGTTGTGTATCTGTCTGTCATAACTTTCTTTCTCATTTCATAAATGAAACATTTGTTTCTGTTCTTTCAGTCTGTCGAGGGTCTGATAGACGACTTCAGAGACCCCCGGACTCCCAGGTACCGAGCAGCCCACGTCTTCTTCACTGACAGTGAGTGAGTCCAGTCCACATCAGAACCTGAACACTGAAGGGTGATTCACTCAGGCCACCCTGAGCTGCATGGTTCTCTCTAACTGAACTCCAGACATGATGCTGACCTTCAGTAAACTCAGAGTATAGATGAGGTTGAAAGACAAAGATACCAGTCTGGTTTTAAACGCATGTCATTACCTGAACAGTCCTCTCAAAACATTAAACAAACAAACAGAACAAAGGGGACAAAAATCCACAGAAAGTGATATCTACAGAACACTCTGGTCTGAATGCTACAGCAAACAGCTGTTGATCCTGAAAAAACAGCACTGACTGTGGAACATCAGGAACTGTTTGAATGATGAAAAAGGACTATCATCCTCGTTCCCAGTGTTCTTTGTATTCTACTCTGTCACACAAAAGATCTGAAAACACTGAAAATGTGTAAAACTCTGTTGTTGTTTCAGTCAGAATAAGAAACTTAATGGAACATTTCAGCAGACAGAGAAGAACAAACAGAACCCAGAGTAATCGTCCTGTTGGTGGATCATGTACATTGTTTGACTCCAACATGAGGATTTCTTTCTGACTCTTCAAACAGAGATCACTCTGATTGCTGTCTGTAGCAGGAGTACCTGACACAGGCCAGTGTTTCTTCAAAACCCCATACACACACTGTGAGGGAGGGAAACACTCACCATCATTTGATATTAGAAAACACACGGGAACCACAGCCTGTCAACACTGGGGAAGGTGTTTCATCATAGCTGTCATGATGAAGAGGGGCATGTCCAGTTGGTATACAGCTGTCATTCACAGCTGGACTGAACTGCAACCGCTCTGCCGAGTCACTTTATCCTGTTCCAAGAATGTTCTTTAATCTAACAAATGGTAGTGATGATTCCTGGTGTTTATTTAACAGCTATCGCTGAGTAACTATTTTTTTTGTGTGTGAAAACTTGCAGCAATACCAGATTCCTTGTTTGGACTGCTGACCAAATCCCGCGCCTCCAAAGCCATGAAGGCCTTGAGTGAGATCCACATGGCCTTTCTGCCCTATGAATCTCAGGTAAGGCACCATCCAGGAAGGGGACCCTGTCCCATCAGCTCTGGAATAGCTAGCTGCACAATTCTTGCTCAAATGGGATTCTTTTAGGGTGAATTGAGATAATTATTATTTCAACTGACTCTCTTTCTTCTTTATAAAGACTAGGATTAAAAAAATCCTCACATTCAAAAATGTATCAGCACAAGAGACCTGTATGCATCCCTGATATTTGCATAGAACAAGTTCAGTGTTTTGTTTTCTCTGGTGGAGCAGCTGACAAACTGTTGAAATGTTGGCAGTGTAGAAGAGAGAGAGAGGCCTGATTGAAGTGTCCAGATATTGCCACAAATGCATTTGGGTGCTGTGTTTGTAGCTCAGCAACAGTTGATCCAATGGTGTCACATGCAGACTTGGCATTAGCTGATGGTGGAATGTAAACTGCTACTATAACAACACTGGTGAACTCAGTAAGTAATATGGATGAAAACCAACAGTCAAGAGTTCAATATCTGGACTGCAGAGACGATACTTCACAACAGCATGTCCAGGATGACACCATTTCTTGTTAAAAAGGACAGCAATCCCACCTCCTTTTCTTTTGCCGCTCCTCTTGAAATCTCTGTCTGCTCGTATTGTTTGAAAGCCAGACAGAGACACGCTGGAGTCCAGGATATGTTCCTTTAGCCGTGTCTCTGTAAAACACATGATGCCGCATTCCTGATACTCTGGCTGGGTCTTCAACAGAGTTTCAACTTCATCTGTTTTGTTAAAGGTTGAATATGGAACAATTTAGAGGGAAACAAAATGAAAATACAATATTTCCTTTAAAAATTCTATTTTAATTAAAATATGGCGTGTACTTGTATAGCGCTTTACTCGGGTCCTACGACCCCCAAAGCACTTCACACTACAGTTTTTTGTCATTCACCCATTCACACATACACTCACACACGTTTGGTGATGATGAACTACACTCATGTAGCCACAGCACACAGGACACACTGACAGAGGCGAGGCTGCCAGACACTGGCGCCGCCAGACCCTCCGGCCACTTAAGTGTCTTGCCCAAGGACACAACGACCAGGCGATCTTTTTCTCTGGGCAGAGCAGGGATTCGAACCAACGACCTTCTGGTTACCAGACAACCCGCTCTACCACCTGAGCCACAGCCGCCCCGCGGCGTCTAACGCAGGGAGATTCTGATGGGCACGACATTGGCATTTTATTTACATCTACACATTGTGAGTTGCATAATACGGTAAATAGTCTGAGGCTGGTACTGTGGAAAAGGGCGGAGTCGGCAGGTCGAGCAGCTGTTTCAGAGCCCCAGAGATTTTGTTATCCTTCTCAGAAGAGGTGCGACCGGAGAAGATTAAAAACCAGAGTGAGTTTAGGTGAAGCTACAACAGATGAACCCAAATAAAACTTTTTCACTGCATCAAGACACACGTGGAAATGTTAAACCTGGCGTCCTGACGGCTGGAAACCGTGTTCTATTGTTGCAACTACAACATTCACACACTAGATGTCACTATGTTCATGTTCCATATTCATTCTTATTAACAAGAGATCTCACATTCATCAGTCTGACTGATGGAAGAAGGTTTAAACTTCATCTTTCTCTCTTCTCTTTGTTCCTGCATCCACGTCTTCCTCTTTTTATCTCATCAGGGATTTTGGGGTCTCAGTTTGGGTATCTGAGCCTTAGAAACATCCATTAGTGGCTCTTTCCTGTAAACAAGTCTCTTGTTGCCATGGTTACACAAAATAACAAGTGGCAAAAAGTAACAAATTCAGCAGAAATCCTTCAATCAGCATAGAATCCAAATCAGAATAAAATAATTTAAATAGAGTGATGTTTAAAATAAGCAAGCAAGTATTAAAGACTGTTGGTAATATAACAGAGCTGCTCCAAGCTGCCACCATGTGTAGCTAGAATCATTAGAATGACTCTGGAAACACCTCATTTACTAGCTGCACTCTGCTGAATCAGATTTAGCCCTGGTGGTTGACCCTCAGGTTCATCCCTGAAAGGAAGAGAGGCATCACACCAGCTCAACCTTCTCATATCACTGGTTGAAGAATCGGATACTGCAGCTAGTTACAGATTCAATATAGTTCAAGTTCAAGTTCACTTTATTTATAAAGCACTCTTACACTGACAGGCAGATCAAGGTGCTTTACAACAATAAAAACGGGAGAAAGAAATAAAGCAAAAAATTGCATAAAAACAGAAATTAGAAACAAAACATTTTAAAAACAATGAAACAATTAAAAGTTGCACAGCAACTAAGTACCAAAGGCTTTATAAAAAAGAAAGGTTTTAAGTAAAGACTTAAAAATAGCAAGGGACTCAGCGGACCTGATTGATGGAGGTAAGGCGTTCCGGGGGGGGGGGGCAAACACAGAAAAAGCTCTCCCGCCTTTTCTTATATACCGGGGCTTTGGTTCAGCTAAAAAATTTGCTGTTGAGGATCTTAAGGATCTAGGGGGGCTTACCGGATGCATAGATCTGCAAGGTAAGGGGGGGCAAGATTATGTAAAGCCTTAAAAACAAGCAGGAGAGTTTTATATTGAACCCTAAACGTAACAGGAAGCCAGTGTAGACTGGCCAGGACAGGGGTGATATGGTCACAAGGAACGGAGGCATGAGGATCATTATCACTGCTGGAGTACAGAACAGATGGGTGGATGTGAGTGTTGATTACAGTCAGTCTTCTGTTTTACCTCCAACCAGGATCAAATCAGTACCCAGATTTGTGTCACTTTGTTTTAGATATGAAATATAATGAAAAATAAAAATAAGATGAATAAATAATATACATTTAAAAATTAGATTTCAGAATTCTGTATATTCCGTATAGTAAACACAATCAGGTCCATATATATTTGAACAATTACACACATATAGCTGTTTACCAAAACACATTATATCAAACACGTGTTACATGTTGGTCTGTGTTGTTGTGTGTTCAGGTCTTCTCTCTGGATAAAGCAGATGCCTTTCAGGATTTCTACAGCCCTTTTAAGGCTGATGTGAAGAACAACATGTTGGAACGATGTGCTGAGCAGATTGCCACTCTTTGTGCCACACTCAAAGAGTATCCTGGAGTTCGATACAGAGGGTAAGACCAGTGCACCTCAAAAAACTCATTCTGATGCAACAGAGGTAAGAGGTCCAGTTCTGAGTCAGTTAAACCTCATGGGATTGAAGTCAGTGACTAAATACATGACGTTCATCCAGAACAACAGACTGTTCACCCAAACAAGTGTGGCTCACACATGCTACCTGCTACCTAATATGAGGTATGCAGTCCAGTCCGTGGTCCGGTCTTTGGTCCAATCCATGGACCAGTCCGTGGTCCAGTCTGTGGACCATTCCGTGGTCCACTCCGTGGACCATTCCGTGGTCCAGTCTGTAGACCAGTCCGTGTTCCAGTCCGTGGTCTTCTTGTTGTTTTATTCAGTTTTGTTTTCAGCTTTTAATGTGAAAGTTACTTCTTTCCATCAGTGTTTGGAAAATACAGCAGTTTGATCAGAGAACTTAAAACATCTGAACAAGCTTTTATCTGCATTATGTACTGTAGTCTGATTGTTATTTTGTGCGTGCGTGTTTGTGTGTGCATGTTTGTGTGTGCATGTGTGTGTGCGTGCTTGTGTGTGCATGTGCGTGCGTGTATGTGTGTGCGCGTGTGTGCGTCTGTGTGTGCGCGTGTGCCCTGCACGTGTGCATCTGTGTGCATATGTGTGTCTGTGTGTGTGCGTGCATGTGTGTGTGTTTGTGTGTGCGCGCGTGTGTGCGTCTGTGTGTGCGTGCGTGCGCGCGCGTGTGCGTCTGTGTGCGTGTGTGTGTGTGTGTGTGTGTGTGTGTGTGGGTGTGGGTTTGTATTTCTGACCTCCTGGGGACCCGTTTCCTGACTTTTACTATCTTTCTGGGGTCCGAGGGTTCTTGTGGGGACCGAAGCCTGGTCCCCATGAGGGGGACTCCCCTTTTTAGGGTTAGGGGTTAGGTTTATAGGTATGGTGTGAATAGAGTTTTAGTTAGTCTTAGGGTTAGTTATAGATCAGTAATGGTTAAGGTTAGGAAAAGGGTTTGGGTTAGGTATAAATCTAGTTACTAAAATCAATGGAAGTCAATGGACGGTCCCCATAAGGATACCAAAACACACTTGTGTGTGTGTGTGTGTGTGTGTGTCCTCAGAGAGTACAAAGACTGTGCGGTTCTTGCCCAGATGCTTCAGGAGAAGCTGGATGGATATAAGGCAGATGATCCCACCATGGGGGAGGTATGGAGCTACACTGTGGTTTAAGCCTTTAATGCAGGGGTCACCACAAAGAGCCACCAGTTCAATACTTAGTTATCTCATCTAAACTTCATGTAAAATAAAACATGTTTTCAAATTGTTTTTAGATAATGTAGATGTTAAATCTAACTGAATGCAGATGTGATTAACTGTAAATTGATAAAAACTGTATCTTATCTGGGATATTATATCAGGTAAAATATCCCCCACATTAATGATGAAGAAATGTTAACATTAGTTGTTATAAATCTAAACATTTCTTTACCTAATTTTAATGTTAGTGTTCTCGAGTTAAAGAACAGGATCAAATTACTGTTAGAGGCGCCCTATTTTTGGATCAGGTCTGGGTGTCTCTAACCTGGTTCTTTGTTCTGGTTCACCTTGTCGGTGACCCCCCTGCTTTAAGGTCTTTACTGTAAGATGATGAAGGAAACTTCAAATATCAGATACATTACAGGAACTTGGGCTGGAGAACTTTCAGCAGTCAGAATGTCACAATCAAAACTAAAAATGTCCTGAAGGAACTTAAATAGTTTCTGCCAGTTGATGCGTGACATGAATAAAAACTCCAGAACTTCTGAGGCAGCTTGATTTTCCTGGTTTTGATGGGGACTGTGGGTGTATAAACAGTCAGAAGGTAGAAGAGTTTTTTGGAGAGGATGTAATCCCTCTGCTGTCTCAGATCAGTGTAGAGAGTGAAAAACATGAGATAAAAACTAACAGCTGATGGTTTCTGTCTGCTCTGATGGTTCCAGGGTCCAGACAAGTGTCGCACTCAGCTGCTGATACTGGATCGTGGATTTGACCCGGTGTCACCCCTCCTGCATGAGCTCACTCTGCAGGCCATGGCCTACGACCTGCTTGGCATTGAGAACGATGTCTACAAGTAAAAACTTTACCATTTAGATTTTTGGGACTTTGATTTAGCTGAATGTGTTTTGGGTTTTATGTTGGGAGAGAGTCAAACTAGACTAGAAAACAAACACTGTTTCACTAAAACTAAAATAATCTAATCTTGAAATGTGTTTGTTGGTTGTGTATTTAGTTAGTTTCATCAGGTGAACGCTGACTGTGTGTGTGTGTGTGTGTGTGTGTGTGTGTGTGTGTGTGTGTGTGTGTGTGTGTGTGTGTGCGCGCGTGTGTGCGTCTGTGTGTGCGTGCGTGCGCGCGCGTGTGCGTCTGTGTGCGTGTGTGTGTGTGTGTGTGCGTGCGTGTGTGTGTGTTTGTGTGTGCGCGCGTGTGTGTGTGTGTGTGTGCGTGCGTGCGCGCGCTGTGTGTGTGTGTGTGTGTGTGTGTGTGTGTGTGTGTGTGTGTGTGTGTGGGTTTGTATTTCTGACCTCCTGGGGACCCGTTTCCTGACTTTTACTATCTTTCTGGGGTCCGAGGGTTCTTGTGGGGACCGAAGCCTGGTCCCCATGGGGGGGAATCCCCTTTTTAGGGTTAGGGGTTAGGTTTATAGGTATGGTGTGAATAGAGTTTTAGTTAGTCTTAGGGTTAGTTATAGATCAGTAATGGTTAAGGTTAGGAAAAGGGTTTGGGTTAGGTATAAATCTAGTTACTAAAATCAATGGAAGTCAATGGACGGTCCCCATAAGGATACCAAAACACACTTGTGTGTGTGTGTGTGTGTGTGCTGTCTNGTGTGGGTTTGTATTTCTGACCTCCTGGGGACCCGTTTCCTGACTTTTACTATCTTTCTGGGGTCCGAGGGTTCTTGTGGGGACCGAAGCCTGGTCCCCATGGGGGGGAATCCCCTTTTTAGGGTTAGGGGTTAGGTTTATAGGTATGGTGTGAATAGAGTTTTAGTTAGTCTTAGGGTTAGTTATAGATCAGTAATGGTTAAGGTTAGGAAAAGGGTTTGGGTTAGGTATAAATCTAGTTACTAAAATCAATGGAAGTCAATGGACGGTCCCCATAAGGATACCAAAACACACTTGTGTGTGTGTGTGTGTGTGTGTGTGTGTGCATGTGCATGTTCGTGCCAGGTATGAGACCAGTGGGATGGGAGAAACCAGGATGAAGGAGGTGGTTCTGGATGAGGATGATGATCTGTGGTTGACTCTGAGACACAAACACATTGCTGAAGTCTCCACGTGAGTGTTTGTATACAAGAACACAACCAGAGGAGGAACTTGTCTGCTACAGACCAGGGATCTCATTTATAAAACATTGTGTAGAAACCCTACTAAAAGTGTACATATGACCAAAACTAAAAGTTTGCGTACGCCAAAAAAATTTCCGATTTATAAAACCATGCGTACGCACAGTTGTAAGCAACTTCCCCTTTATAAATCACACTCTACCTGGAACACGCCCTGAACACGCCCAAACCGGGTCATTTAAGGTCAATGCAAAGCAGGACATGAATATTGATACATATGAGGAAGATGAGAAATATCACAACTAAACAAAAAAACAAGAAGATAAACTTCACAGAGACAAAAATTAAAGTGTTAGTGGGTGAAGTGGAGGCTAGGAGAGACATTTTATTTGGTGGAAACAGCAGCGGTGTCACAAATAAAAGTAAAAACTCTGAGTTGCAGCGTCTGCAGTGCAGACTGTCAGTGCAGCTGACAGGACGGTGTACGGTCTTGTGTCAGAGAAGGAGGGCGACACCGACCTGACAGAAACAACTAATAAACCCGGTAAAACACCTTTTGTAATACGAGGCTACGTTAACAAATGTTAGCATGTTTTAAGGAGACAGACTAATATGTCGTGTCTTTTCAGCATTTGTACATAGGCGAGGATGAGGTCGTCAGACTGTCTCCAGCACCAGTGCTGCCGGTGACCGCGGTGCATCCAGCAGTGGTCGGGTTCTGACTGAAGCTGTGATACAGACACAGAGAAACTCCATCAGCGCTATTAAAAGAAATAAAGAGTGTGTTTTACGACATGATGACAGCTGTTGGGGCCTTAAATGATACATTAAAAACATTAAATGAACCTTGTCGTTGTCATCTCAAACGCTGCATTACACCCAGCTGATATTCCGCATGTCCGGGTGGGGGCTGTGTGTGTGTGTGTGTGTGTGTGGGGGGGGGGTGTTCTGTGTGTGCATGAAGCGGTACAATCAATAATGCTGCTGGAATTAATAATTTTATCCTTCTCAGCAGCACTGCAGGTGTTCTCCATGTTCAAAATGTGCGTAAGCAGGTTCTTAGTCAACTTAAAGTTGCGCACGTTTTTCCGCAACATTTTATTTTTTATAAATCCCAAAGTTTGCGTGGAAAGCTGCATACGCAGTTTTCCGACCCTGTTTTGTGCGTAAGCAAGTTTTATAAATGAGACCCCTGCTGCATAACCCTCGGTTTGCTTCTCTTCACCTTCTCTGTCTCACTCTGCACAGGGCTGTAACTCGCTCTCTGAAAGAGTTCTCTGCTAGTAAGAAGATGAACACTGGAGAAAAGGTACGACACATCCTGTTTCTGCTGTTTTTCACTCATGAAGGGAAGAGAGATGTTTCTCAGCCAGAGCAAAAAATGTTTAATGAGAACAGGGTTCAGGCAGGAGACGGGGTCAAGGTCAGGCAGGATGTAGGGTCTGGCAGGACACTGGGTCAGGGTCAGGCTGGAGGCAGGAGCAGGGTCAGGCAGGAGGAGGGCTCAGGCTGGAGGCAGGAGCAGGCAGGAGGTGGGGTCTGGCAGGAGATGGAAGCAGGCAGGAGGCGGGGTCAGGGTCAGGCGGGAGGTGGGGTCAAGGTCAGGCAGGAGGCGGGGTCAGGGTCAGGCTGGAGGAGGGGTCAAGCAGGAGATTGAAGCAGGAAGGATGTAGGGTCTGGCAGGACACTGGGTCAGGGTCAGGCTGGAGGCAGGAGCAGGGTCAGGCAGGAGGAGGGCTCAGGCTGGAGGCAGGAGCAGGCAGGAGGTGGGGTCAAGGTCAGGCAGGATGTAGGGTCTGGCAGGAGACGGGGTCAAGGTCAGGCAGGATGTAGGGTCTGGCAGGAGACGGGGTCAAGGTCAGGCAGGATGTAGGGTCTGGCAGGACACTGGGGCAGGGTCAGGCTGGAGGCAGGAGCAGGGTCAGGCAGGAGGAGGGCTCAGGCTGGAGGCAGGAGCAGGCAGGAGGTGGGGTCAAGGTCAGGCAGGATGTAGGGTCTGGCAGGAGACGGGGTCAAGGTCAGGCAGGATGTAGGGTCTGGCAGGAGACGGGGTCAAGGTCAGGCAGGATGTAGGGTCTGGCAGGACACTGGGTCAGGGTCAGGCTGGAGGCAGGAGCAGGGTCAGGCAGGAGGAGGGCTCAGGCTGGAGGCAGGAGCAGGGAGGAGGGGGGGTCGAGGTCAGGCAGGATGTAGGGTCTGGCAGGAGACGGGGTCAAGGTCAGGCAGGATGTAGGGTCTGGCAGGAGGCGGGGTCAAGGTCAGGCAGGATGTAGGGTCTGGCAGGAGACGGGGTCAAGGTCAGGCAGGATGTAGGGTCTGGCAGGACACTGGGTCAGGGTCAGGCTGGAGGCAGGAGCAGGGTCAGGCAGGAGGAGGGCTCAGGCTGGAGGCAGGAGCAGGCAGGAGGTGGGGTCAAGGTCAGGCAGGAGGCGGGGTCAGGGTCAGGCTGGAGGAGGGGTCAAGCAGGAGATTGAAGCAGGAAGGATGTAGGGTCTGGCAGGACACTGGGTCAGGGTCAGGCTGGAGGCAGGAGCAGGGTCAGGCAGGAGGAGGGCTCAGGCTGGAGGCAGGAGCAGGCAGGAGGGGGGGTCAAGGTCAGGCAGGATGTAGGGTCTGGCAGGAGACGGGGTCAAGGTCAGGCAGGATGTAGGGTCTGGCAGGAGGTGGGGTCAAGGTCAGGCAGGATGTAGGGTCTGGCAGGAGGTGGGGTCAAGGTCAGGCAGGATGTAGGGTCTGGCAGGAGGTGGGGTCAAGGTCAGGCAGGATGTAGGGTCTGGCAGGAGACGGGGTCAAGGTCAGGCAGGATGTAGGGTCTGGCAGGAGACGGGGTCAAGGTCAGGCAGGATGTAGGGTCTGGCAGGACACTGGGTCAGGGTCAGGCTGGAGGCAGGAGCAGGGTCAGGCAGGAGGAGGGCTCAGGCTGGAGGCAGGAGCAGGCAGGAGGTGGGGTCAAGGTCAGGCAGGATGTAGGGTCTGGCAGGAGACGGGGTCAAGGTCAGGCAGGATGTAGGGTCTGGCAGGAGACGGGGTCAAGGTCAGGCAGGATGTAGGGTCTGGCAGGAGACGGGGTCAGGGTCAGGCAGGAGGTAGGGTCTGGCAGGAGACGGGGTCAAGGTCAGGCAGGATGTAGGGTCTGGCAGGAGGTGGGGTCAAGGTCAGGCAGGATGTAGGGTCTGGCAGGAGACGGGGTCAAGGTCAGGCAGGATGTAGGGTCTGGCAGGACACTGGGTCAGGGTCAGGCTGGAGGCAGGAGCAGGGTCAGGCAGGAGGAGGGCTCAGGCTGGAGGAAGGAGCAGGCAGGAGGTGGGGTCAAGGTCAGGCAGGATGTAGGGTCTGGCAGGAGACGGGGTCAAGGTCAGGCAGGATGTAGGGTCTGGCAGGAGACGGGGTCAAGGTCAGGCAGGATGTAGGGTCTGGCAGGAGGTGGGGTCAAGGTCAGGCAGGATGTAGGGTCTGGCAGGAGACGGGGTCAAGGTCAGGCAGGATGTAGGGTCTGGCAGGACACTGGGTCAGGGTCAGGCTGGAGGCAGGAGCAGGGTCAGGCAGGAGGAGGGGTCAGGCTGGAGGCAGGAGCAGGCAGAGGTGGGGTCAAGGTCAGGCAGGATGTAGGGTCTGGCAGGAGACGGGGTCAAGGTCAGGCAGGATGTAGGGTCTGGCAGGAGACGGGGTCAAGGTCAGGCAGGATGTAGGGTCTGGCAGGAGACGGGGTCAAGGTCAGGCAGGATGTAGGGTCTGGCAGGAGACGGGGGCAGGGTCAGGCAGGAGGTAGGGTCAGGCAGGAGACGGGGTCAAGGTCAGGCAGGATGTAGGGTCAGGCAGGAGACGGGGTCAAGGTCAGGCAGGATGTAGGGTCTGGCAGGAGACGGGGTCAAGGTCAGGCAGGATGTAGGGTCTGGCAGGACACTGGGTCAGGGTCAGGCTGGAGGCAGGGCAGGGTCAGGCAGGAGGTAGGGTCAGGCAGGAGACGGGGTCAAGGTCAGGCAGGATGTAGGGTCTGGCAGGAGACGGGGTCAAGGTCAGGCAGGATGTAGGGTCTGGCAGGAGACGGGGTCAAGGTCAGGCAGGATGTAGGGTCTGGCAGGACACTGGGTCAGGGTCAGGCTGGAGGCAGGAGCAGGGTCAGGCAGGAGGAGGGCTCAGGCTGGAGGCAGGAGCAGGCAGGAGGTGGGGTCAAGGTCAGGCAGGATGTAGGGTCTGGCAGGAGACGGGGTCAAGGTCAGGCAGGATGTAGGGTCTGGCAGGAGACGGGGTCAAGGTCAGGCAGGATGTAGGGTCTGGCAGGACACTGGGTCAGGGTCAGGCTGGAGGCAGGAGCAGGGTCAGGCAGGAGGAGGGCTCAGGCTGGAGGCAGGAGCAGGCAGGAGGTGGGGTCAAGGTCAGGCAGGATGTAGGGTCTGGCAGGAGGTGGGGTCAAGGTCAGGCAGGATGTAGGGTCTGGCAGGAGACGGGGTCAAGGTCAGGCAGGATGTAGGGTCTGGCAGGAGACGGGGTCAAGGTCAGGCAGGATGTAGGGTCTGGCAGGACACTGGGTCAGGGTCAGGCTGGAGGCAGGAGCAGGGTCAGGCAGGAGGAGGGCTCAGGCTGGAGGCAGGAGCAGGCAGGAGGTGGGGTCAAGGTCAGGCAGGATGTAGGGTCTGGCAGGAGACGGGGTCAAGGTCAGGCAGGATGTAGGGTCTGGCAGGAGACGGGGTCAAGGTCAGGCAGGATGTAGGGTCTGGCAGGACACTGGGTCAGGGTCAGGCTGGAGGCAGGAGCAGGGTCAGGCAGGAGGAGGGCTCAGGCTGGAGGCAGGAGCAGGCAGGAGGTGGGGTCAAGGTCAGGCAGGATGTAGGGTCTGGCAGGAGACGGGGTCAAGGTCAGGCAGGATGTAGGGTCTGGCAGGAGACGGGGTCAAGGTCAGGCAGGATGTAGGGTCTGGCAGGACACTGGGTCAGGGTCAGGCTGGAGGCAGGAGCAGGGTCAGGCAGGAGGAGGGCTCAGGCTGGAGGCAGGAGCAGGCAGGAGGTGGGGTCAAGGTCAGGCAGGAGGTAGGGGCTGGCAGGAGACGGGGTCAAGGTCAGGCAGGATGTAGGGTCTGGCAGGAGACGGGGTCAAGGTCAGGCAGGATGTAGGGTCTGGCAGGAGACGGGGTCAAGGTCAGGCAGGATGTAGGGTCTGGCAGGAGACGGGGTCAAGGTCAGGCAGGATGTAGGGTCTGGCAGGACACTGGGTCAGGGTCAGGCTGGAGGCAGGAGCAGGGTCAGGCAGGAGGAGGGCTCAGGCTGGAGGCAGGAGCAGGCAGGAGGTGGGGTCAAGGTCAGGCAGGATGTAGGGTCTGGCAGGAGACGGGGTCAAGGTCAGGCAGGATGTAGGGTCTGGCAGGAGACGGGGTCAAGGTCAGGCAGGATGTAGGGGCTGGCAGGAGACGGGGTCAGGGTCAGGCTGGAGGCAGGAGCAGGGTCAGGCAGGAGGAGGGCTCAGGCTGGAGGCAGGAGCAGGCAGGAGGTGGGGTCAAGGTCAGGCAGGATGTAGGGTCTGGCAGGAGACGGGGTCAAGGTCAGGCAGGATGTAGGGTCTGGCAGGAGACGGGGTCAAGGTCAGGCAGGATGTAGGGTCTGGCAGGAGACGGGGTCAAGGTCAGGCAGGATGTAGGGTCTGGCAGGACACTGGGTCAGGGTCAGGCTGGAGGCAGGAGCAGGGTCAGGCAGGAGGAGGGCTCAGGCTGGAGGCAGGAGCAGGCAGGAGGTGGGGTCAAGGTCAGGCAGGAGGTAGGGTCTGGCAGGAGACGGGGTCAAGGTCAGGCAGGATGTAGGGTCTGGCAGGAGACGGGGTCAAGGTCAGGCAGGATGTAGGGTCTGGCAGGACACTGGGTCAGGGTCAGGCTGGAGGCAGGAGCAGGGTCAGGCAGGAGGAGGGCTCAGGCTGGAGGCAGGAGCAGGCAGGAGGTGGGGTCAAGGCAGGCAGGATGTAGGGTCTGGCAGGAGACGGGGTCAAGGTCAGGCAGGATGTAGGGTCTGGCAGGAGACGGGGTCAAGGTCAGGCAGGATGTAGGGTCTGGCAGGACACTGGGTCAGGGTCAGGCTGGAGGCAGGAGCAGGGTCAGGCAGGAGGAGGGCTCAGGCTGGAGGCAGGAGCAGGCAGGAGGTGGGGTCAAGGTCAGGCAGGAGGTAGGGGCTGGCAGGAGACGGGGTCAAGGTCAGGCAGGATGTAGGGTCTGGCAGGAGACGGGGTCAAGGTCAGGCTGGAGGCAGGGGCAGGGTCAGGCAGGAGGAGGGCTCAGGCAGGAGGCAGGAGCAGGCAGGAGGTGGGGTCAAGGTCAGGCAGGATGTAGGGTCTGGCAGGAGACGGGGTCAAGGTCAGGCAGGATGTAGGGTCTGGCAGGAGACGGGGTCAAGGTCAGGCAGGATGTAGGGTCTGGCAGGACACTGGGTCAGGGTCAGGCTGGAGGCAGGAGCAGGCAGGAGGTGGGGTCTGGCAGGAGATGGAAGCAGGCAGGAGGCGGGGTCAGGGTCAGGCGGGAGGTGGGGGCAGGGTCAGGCAGGAGGCGGGGTCAGGGTCAGGCTGGAGGAGGGGTCAAGCAGGAGATTGAAGCAGGGAGGATGTAGGGTCTGGCAGGAGACGGGGTCAAGGTCAGGCAGGATGTAGGGTCTGGCAGGAGACGGGGTCAAGGTCAGGCAGGATGTAGGGTCTGGCAGGAGACGGGGTCAAGGTCAGGCAGGATGTAGGGTCTGGCAGGACACTGGGTCAGGGTCAGGCTGGAGGCAGGAGCAGGGTCAGGCAGGAGGAGGGCTCAGGCTGGAGGCAGGAGCAGGCAGGAGGTGGGGTCAAGGTCAGGCAGGAGGTAGGGGCTGGCAGGAGACGGGGTCAAGGTCAGGCAGGATGTAGGGTCTGGCAGGACACTGGGTCAGGGTCAGGCTGGAGGCAGGAGCAGGGTCAGGCAGGAGGGGGCTCAGGCTGGAGGCAGGAGCAGGCAGGAGGTGGGGTCTGGCAGGAGATGGAAGCAGGCAGGAGGCGGGGTCAGGGTCAGGCGGGAGGTGGGGTCAAGGTCAGGCAGGATGTAGGGTCTGGCAGGAGACGGGGTCAGGGTCAGGCAGGATGTAGGGTCTGGCAGGAGACGGGGTCAAGGTCAGGCAGGATGTAGGGTCTGGCAGGACACTGGGTCAGGGTCAGGCTGGAGGCAGGAGCAGGGTCAGGCAGGAGGAGGGCTCAGGCTGGAGGCAGGAGCAGGCAGGAGGTGGGGTCAAGGTCAGGCAGGATGTAGGGTCTGGCAGGAGACGGGGTCAAGGTCAGGCAGGATGTAGGGTCTGGCAGGAGACGGGGTCAAGGTCAGGCAGGATGTAGGGTCTGGCAGGACACTGGGTCAGGGTCAGGCTGGAGGCAGGAGCAGGGTCAGGCAGGAGGAGGGCTCAGGCTGGAGGCAGGAGCAGGCAGGAGGTGGGGTCAGGGTCAGGCGGGAGGCAGGAGCAGGGTCAGGCAGGAGGAGGGCTCAGGCTGGAGGCAGGAGCAGGCAGGAGGAGGGGTCAAGGTCAGGCAGGATGTAGGGTCTGGCAGGAGACGGGGTCAAGGTCAGGCAGGATGTAGGGTCTGGCAGGAGACGGGGTCAAGGTCAGGCAGGATGTAGGGTCTGGCAGGACACTGGGTCAGGGTCAGGCTGGAGGCAGGAGCAGGGTCAGGCAGGAGGAGGGCTCAGGCTGGAGGCAGGAGCAGGCAGGAGGTGGGGTCAAGGTCAGGCAGGAGGTAGGAGCAGGCAGGAGGTGGGGTCAAGGTCAGGCAGGATGTAGGGTCTGGCAGGAGACGGGGTCAAGGTCAGGCAGGATGTAGGGTCTGGCAGGAGACGGGGTCAAGGTCAGGCAGGATGTAGGGTCTGGCAGGACAATGGGTCAGGGTCAGGCTGGAGGCAGGAGCAGGGTCAGGCAGGGGGAGGGCTCAGGCTGGAGGCAGGAGCAGGCAGGAGGTGGGGTCTGGCAGGAGATGGAAGCAGGCAGGAGGTGGGGTCAAGGTCAGGCAGGATGTAGGGTCTGGCAGGAGACGGGGTCAAGGTCAGGCAGGATGTAGGGTCTGGCAGGAGACGGGGTCAAGGTCAGGCAGGATGTAGGGTCTGGCAGGACACTGGGTCAGGGTCAGGCTGGAGGCAGGAGCAGGCAGGAGGTGGGGTCTGGCAGGAGATGGAAGCAGGCAGGAGGTGGGGTCAGGGTCAGGCGGGAGGTGGGGTCAAGGTCAGGCAGGAGGCGGGGTCAGGGTCAGGCTGGAGGAGGGGTCAAGCAGGAGATTGAAGCAGGGAGGAGGTGGGGTCCGGCAGGAGATGGGAGTAGGCAGGATGTAGGGTCTGGCAGGAGACAGGAGCAGGCGGGAGGTGGGGTCAGGGTCAGGCTTAAGGCGGGGTCAAGCACGAGGCGGGATCAGGCAGGAGGCGGGGTCAGGCAGGAGGCAGGGTCAAGCAGGAGGCAGAGTCAAGCAGGAGGCAGAAGCAGGCAGTATGTAGGGTCAGGCAGCAAGCATACATGAGTCCACTAGTTCAAGTTGTTCAAAAACATCATGTATTATAACAATGCTGATGATCTATAGCTGTATGCTTCTTTATCTTGTGATGATTTTGCTCCTCTAGACTCATACTGTGTTTACACAGAACGTCTTACAGCTGAACAAAGATAAAACAGAAACACTTTTATTTAAGACTCAGAGACAGAAAGTTGCAGCTGTCCTTTGTTTCATGTCTCTCTGAGTGTAAAACTGAAGCAGGTGACCTGGTTTGATCTGGACTCTGATCTGGTCTGATCAACAAGCTGGATTTTTATCACTACAGAAATATTTTTAAAAACCTATGTATGAAGGTTTTAATCAAAAATAGATTTAGAAAAACTAATTTACACATTCATGTGTAGCAGTCTAGATCACTGCAGCAGTCCCCAAACCACACCATGTTAAGCTCTTATGTCCCAGTCAGATCACCCAGGTCTGCAGACCTGGATTATTAAGTTTTACCTGGTCCAGATCAGGCGAAGCTGCTTCTTGTGTTTGTGTACCAGAGAAATAGAACATCCTGCATTTAGATCTCCGAGCAGAACTGGACATGTACTGGCTTCAGCAGGGGGACACGTCTGATCCTGCAGGCGTAGTGTGCTACTGATGGCAGTCTTTGTTACTTTAGTCCCAGCTCTCTGTTGGTTTCACTTGGTCCCCTGTCTTGCATGGAGCCCCAGACTGAGAGAGATTATCAAAATATGTCTTCTATGTCTTTACACCAAGCTGTTTACTTGTTGCAGGTTAAATCTTCCCAGTCTGGTGCAGGTCTACAGTTCTGGGGTCTCATTTATAAAACATTGTGTAGAAACCCTACTAAAAGTCTACGTACGACCAAAACTAAAAGTTTGCGTACGCCAAAAAAATTTCCGATTTATAAAACCATGCTTACGCACAGTTGTAAGCAACTTCCCCTTTATAAATCACACTCTACCTGGAAGTGTGCGCACGTGAATTTGGCTCATGTCCTGCCCTGAACACGCCCAAACCGGGCCATATAAGGTCAATGCAAAGCAGGACATGAATATTGATACATATGAGGAAGACGGGAAATATCACAACTAAACAAAAAAACAAGAAGATAAACTTCACAGAGACTAAAATTAAAGTGTCAGTGGGTGAAGTGGAGGCTAGGAGAGACATTTTATTTGGTGGAAACAGCAGCGGTGTCACAAATAAAAGTAAAAACTACGAGTTGCAGCGTCTGCAGTGCAGACTGTCAGTGCAGCTGACAGGACGGTGTACGGTCTTGTGTCAGAGAAGGAGGGCGACACCGACCTGATAGGCTACAATATGTTAGTCTAAATGGAGTTTCATCTTGCTGGGGTTCCACAAGGCCNAGAGACTAAAATTAAAGTGTCAGTGGGTGAAGTGGAGGCTAGGAGAGACATTTTATTTGGTGGAAACAGCAGCGGTGTCACAAATAAAAGTAAAAACTACGAGTTGCAGCGTCTGCAGTGCAGACTGTCAGTGCAGCTGACAGGACGGTGTACGGTCTTGTGTCAGAGAAGGAGGGCGACACCGACCTGATAGGCTACAATATGTTAGTCTAAATGGAGTTTCATCTTGCTGGGGTTCCACAAGGCTCTGTTTTGGGCCCTAAATTATTTTTGTTATATATAAATGATATTTATACGGTGTCTGATGCTCTAAATTTTATTCTGTTTGCAGATGATACTACAGTTTATTGTTCTAGCCACAATCTCAAAGATTTGGTGATGGTAGTTGAGAGAGAATTGCAAAAACTTAAGAATTGGTTTGATGTCAATAAATTATCATTGAATTTAAACAAAAACAAATATATGATATTTACTAATAAAGAGATTACTGATGATATTAAGATTACAATTAATGAACATGAAATAGAAAGAGTAAATTCTTTAAAATTTCTTGCCGTGATTATTGATTGTAAAACGACATGGAAACCACATATACAAAATGTGCAAAGAAAAGTATCAAGAACTATTGCAATTTTATATAAAGTGCGATACATTTTAAATAACAGTGCATTATATTTACTTTACTGTTCTCTCATTACAGCATATCTAATATATGGTATTGAGATTTGGGGAAATACATATAAAACTAGAACCTATCAAATCTTTCTATTACAAAAAAAGGCTGTAATGGTGCGTTCACACCAGCCCAACCATCAACTTCATAAGCGGCAAGTTTACATGTAAAGTCTATGGTGGACGGGCGTCAGACAGACGTCAACGGCTCTGCGTCGCTTTGTGAGCGTTATGAGCGGCAACTTTTCAAGCTTTTCTAGCGTTTCAGGCGTTGACGCTTGAAAAGCTTGAAAAGCTCAAAGTTCAGCTAGCTTAACTTTTGACGTTGATAACGCTCTTGAAGCGGCATGTCAACCAATCAGAACGTCTCATCGTAGTGACGTAAGACGTCACAGCATGTAGCCGGAAAGAAGCGGGATCAGCCAAAATGGAAGATAAATGAACCTCATCCAAACGCTCCTGGAGCAAATGGTTAAACTCACCAAACTCAGAACGCATCTGAAGAATGGGGTTTATCCACAAACTGCGCTGATGCACCCGACGTCGACGTTGTCTAGATCTATGAAGTAAATAAATCCAAGCCACTGTCTCAATATGATCCGCCATAGCTACGAACATCCCATAACAAAGGAAGCCCCGCCTTCGCGCTCTTTCGGTCAGGCTTTACGAGCTTTAACGCCTATGCGCTCTTACTGGCAGGCGTTATGAGCTTCAACTTCAAACGTCAAATTTGGAGCGTTATCAGCGTTGCTTGACGTTGACAAAGTGGCCGGTGTGAACGCACCATTAGACTGATCAATAATGCAGCTTATGATTCATCTAGTAATGCACTATTCCTAAAATCAAAATTTTTGAGGTTCTACGATTTGGTTTGATTTATATACAGCTATGTTCATGTATGAAGTTAAACATAAGAAAATGCCTCAGTCTTTGCAATTAATGTTCACTCAGAGTGAAAGTAAGTATAATTTAAGGGGGCCTGTATATTCAATAGACCATATAGAACTACGTTAAGAGAACATTGTTTATCGAGCAAAGGAGTGAAATTATGGAATAGCTTTTCTGATGATTTAAAACAAGCTACTTCTGTTTTTCAGTTCAATAGTAGGCTATTTAAAAAAAAAACTATTTTGGAAAAATATTTGGAAGAATGACAACTGATAGTGGGTCGTGCATTTTGGTGTGGACAAGTGTCAAGTTATGTGTTTATTTTTGTAAATGAATGTCCGTTCACGTGCTGAATATACTGTTTATTGATAAGGGCAGGTGTAATAAGCTAAAGGCTTTTTGCCTGCGCCTGGTCATGGATGGACTTGACATGCCTGATTTATTTAAATGTCTTAAAGGATTTGTAAACTGACAAAAATAAGAAAATAAGAAATGATTATTATGTAATGAGTTTAAACTGCTGCTACTACTCAGGTTAGTTCATTCATTCCACTGTGAGGCTGAACAAATAAACCAGGTGCCAATTCAGAAAGTAGGTTTTATTAAATCAGGTCCAGGTCTCTGTCATGTGCTGTGAGGGCTCGGGGCAGGACCCAAGATGCAGGGAGGCACAGGAGACTCGAAAACTCAAAATTAATATGTTTAATAATAATAAATCAAAGGGCTGACAAGGCAGCAAACACTTACATCAACGGAGGACACGGGAGGAGAAACACACAGCATGGAAGACGACACTCTGACAACTCAAACATAACTGACACACCCTTTTATACTCACACAACACAAAGGAAATGAAAAACACCTGGAGAAGAGAGGGAGAGGGAAACGAGCAACAGCTGAGACACAAGGAGAACCGGGAGCACAGTATGTAAACACAATAACAGAAAATACACAAGACTACAAGGGAAAACCACTGGAGGGCCGGGAGAAAGAAAACAACAAAACTATACAGAACACACAGGTCCTGACAGTCTCGGGTTCTGGTTCTGTGGTCCTGCAGATTTTAGACACACCTGGTTCAGATCAGTGTGAATTTTTTTGACGAAATATTTTCGTCTCTTTTTTTCGTCACGAAAATATGTTTGCAGACGAAAACAAAACAAAATTTCTAAATAAAAGCTTGGAAAAAGATGAAGTCGATAACTAAATTGATTTACATTTTTGACAACGAATAAAAGACGAGACGAAAACCCACACCCATCACTGTTTGGTTGAGCAAGTGAATATCTACAGGACCCTGTCAAAATGAAGACTGGTTCAGATGTGCAGCTTGTAAACAGACACCTGAAGAACTTGTTGACATGATGAGGAGGTAAATAAATACCTGAAATCAGGTGAGCTGGAGCTGGAAACATGTTAAACATGCAGAATGGAGACTGTGGGACTTTTAATGAAGACAGGACTGTCAGGTGTCATTCTGCTGTGTGTGTGAGTGTTTTCACCTGTGTTTCAGGGGCGTGGCAGCCATCATCGGCAGGTGGATCCAGTTTCTATCATCAGCTGCTGAGCTTAAGAGAGGAGGCGCCAGATTGTTCCACTCTGATTAGTGGATCTTCTCCCTCCTCACCACAGTTCCTACACTGTGGTTCTCCTGGTCCAGCCTCCTCTCCTGACGGCTCCCACGCCGTGTTCTCTCCTTCCTGGACCTCCACGGCGGTTTCCACACCGCCTCCGTCCAGGATCCTTCCAGGAGACGGTTCCCACACCGTCTCTCTCTGGACCTCCTGGGGCCTGCCTCTGCGCCGCTCCTCCAGCTCTCAGGATCCACCTGCCACACTCAGAGCCTGTCTGTCTGTCTGTCTGTCCGTCCGCCCGCCACTGACACTCACACGCCAGCCTCAGCAGACTGGCCCCTGCATGCTCCGCCTGCACTTCATCACCACAACCGGACCGTTCCTGTCAGCAGCTGCTGACCCGCTCCTGCTGCACCTGCACAAGCAGATTTAGTTTTGTATCATTTTTAACTGTAACTGTTTCCTCTGTGCCAGAGTTATTAAAACTCTCTCCTCCTCTTCTCTGGTCTGGAGTCTGTTGCTTGATTTAGAGTCCATTAATAGTAACTGATAACTGATAAATCATGACAAGAATGTCCAAAGTTACAAGGTTAATTACTGGACACTAGGAAGTCTCAGAGAGAGACAGATGTCCCACCCAGAGCTGGAAGAGATTTAAACCGTTCATCATCTCCATCCCGTCACAGACAGGAACTGAGTCGTAGGTGGGAAGAACTTTTCCAGACTGGTCCACCTGGTGTGTGTTACTTGAATGAGACCCTTTATGGGCGTGGTTACTTCTATAAAAACTGTTTGACCTGCTGAGTCTCTTCAGTCCTGCTCCTCGACCTGCTGGATCTAACTGTCTGAACCTGTTTTCTTCAGACCACCATTAAAGAACTGTCTCAGATGTTGAAGAAGATGCCTCAGTACCAGAAGGAGCTGAGTAAGGTAGGAGCTGATGTCTTCATCTACAGCAGTAGAGTTTAATATGTTAGTTTTAACTAGAAATGATGTCGAAAATAAAATTAACTCTCCATTTTTAAACTCATTTTACTCATTTGCTTTTAATGTAACTTTTACTTGATTTTATTTATTTTAACCAGCATCACTTTTATGACTTTGTTTTGTTGTTTTCATTGAATTTGACTTCTTCTTTGTGTGGAGGCTTCGACATGGGCGAAGCACTGAATCCCATGTAGCCCCCTGATTTTCATATGATGTTGTGTGAATGGGTGAATTTGTAGAGTAAAAGCACTTTGAGTAGTCAGTAAGATGAACAACGTGATACAGATACAGAACATTTATCATTTAATCTAGTTGTTGAACTAATTGATTGTGTGAGTGACAGTAACAGCTGTTATCCTGTATGACATCAGTATTCAACTCACCTCCACCTGGCTGAGGACTGCATGAACCACTACCAGGGAACCGTGGACAAACTGTGCCGTGTGGAACAGGTGGATCTCACACACACACACACACACACACACACACACACACACACACACACACACACACACAGTCAGACTGACATACAGGAGTCTGATAAAGGCCAGAGGTCTCAGACTCTCAGACTTCTGGCCTTTATCTTCCTGTCTAGTCTAAACAACCAGAAAAGAAGTTCTAATCATCTGTTGCTTTGACGTGCTCATACATATCAACCTGAAGTGACCTGGAACCCCAGACCCTGACCCACATGGACCAGGGTCTGGGGATGCCATTAGACTGTTAGTCACATTGAACACGTTTGAGTTTTAAAGGTCCATCAGTAACTCTGAACCTTCCTACTGACCTTTGACCCCATCCGTGTTGTGTTGTTTTAAAGGATCTGGCGATGAGTACGGATGCAGAGGGTGAGAAGATTAAAGATCCCATGAGGCTGATAGTTCCCATCCTGCTGGATGCTAACGTCAGTGTGTTTGATAAGATCCGTATCATCCTGCTCTACATCTTCCTGAAGAACGGTTAGAACCCGCCTTCATACCCAGATTTCTGATCAGCTGATCACTGTGAACATGCTGTTCTGTTACATTCTTTCATGTTATGTTTGTTTTTGTTGTTTTATCATTTGCATGTTCTGCATGTATGATTTTACTTGTGTTGCATGTGTGTGTGCTGCATGTTTTAATGTGTGTGTCAGGTGTGACTGAGGAGAACCTGTGCAAGCTGCTTCAGCATGCTAACATCCCACCTGAGGACAGTGACATCATCTCCAACATGGCCCACATGGGCGTCCCCATTGTCTCGGAGGTGAGCTGTCCTGCTACCAGATTGGACTGAATCCTCTTCACTCCCAAATCAAACATCTTCCATGCTGCATAAAACCTCTCGTTAGATCAAAGCTGTCAACACAAAGAGTCTCTGATGCAGATTTAAATCAGAACAAAGTAACTTTTATAACTTTAATCTGTTATGAAACGTGTCTAAGTGGATAAAAACATGTTAATCTTCATATCAGACACTCTGGACGTCTCTGGTCCTCCTATATTACACTTAATAACTTCAGTAATTCAGGTTGCAGCAGGAAGTGGTGTTCTGATGATTTATGCTGCCCTGATGAAAAATACCTCCATAGTTCAAATTAACAACTTATTACATAATGAGATGTTATTAGAAGTTTATACAGTATTCTTGTTTATAGTGAGTGTTTCCTGTTAATTATTTAAACATATTTTTATGATCCTTCTCTGATATTTTCTATATAAAAGCCCTCTGGGTCCTTATCAGACATTGTTGGGTCCTTCTCCTCTGGGTGTGTCCAAACATTTGCCTGTTGCTCTGACAATGTAAAGAAAGTAAAAATCACATCATATTTAGTGTTTCTGTCCTGGAGAATTTATTTGATAGATAAAATATATTTATGGAAAAATATAGAAACAAAAATAAACAATAAATCTGTTTATTGAAGTCAAGACTGTAGAACGGTACATGTGCAGAAGGAATCGGTAGCACATCTAAACAGGTAGCAAATTTCTGCAGAACACCGGTTCTAGTAACGGCTGTCTGAGACACGACTGCAGAAAAGTTATTTAGTTCTGATTTGAGAGACATGTTTGTTTCTTTCCAGCTGATTCTGACAGACGTGATGAGTGTTTCAGACGTGATCCAGTCCAACAACTTGCTATAACAGCAGCCTGTAAACACAGTGTATCTCATAGGAGCAGCTGTATAACTGAGTCCTGATCAGAGAAGATGTTAAACTGTTTAATACTGAGAGTTTCTGTATCTAAGAACCAGCAGATGTTATGAGGAGACAAAAACATCTGCGACACATGGCTTGTTGGTGTCAGAGGAAGAAAGGGTGCATGTTAAGTTTAAATGTAAGTTTAGTTCAAATACAAAGAAACCCTGATTCAGATGAACAGTTTCTTGTACAAGACTTTTCTTTCAGCAGCACTAAGACTTCCCATCAATAATATCAGAATCCTGCAGTAAAATATTAAAATGAATCCTTTAGACTAGTAATAAACTCCAGAGCTTCATGATAAATAACATCCAGAGATTTAACACATGTAGAAAACATGATGGCAGTCAGTCAGACACGTAGCAGCTGCTACATGTTTCATGTAACAAGAGAAACAAGTTCTAATAAAAACCAAGATGCAACTTCAATGTTTTCAAGTTGTTCAACATGACAGTTAAAAACATGTTCGCAGTCACTCACCCGTCAGAACCAGAACCAGGATGAGTTCTGCCTGGACCCTCTGAGAGGACAGGAAAAAGAAAAGGATAAACACAGAAACAAATGTTTGTAACTAAATAAAGAATCAGTTTAATTTTCAGTATAAAGTTAATCAAACAATTGGCCCTGTAATGGACTGGTGACCTGTCCAGGGTGTCCCCTGTCTCTTGCCCAAAGACTGCTGTAGACAGAAACCAGCTCCCTGTGACCCTAAACAGGAAGAAGCAGGTTCAGAAGATGGATGGAAGTTAATAAAACAGAGTTTTAATAGAAATTAAAGATGATAGGTGATGCAGGTGATGGAGGTGGTGGATGTGATGCAGGTGATGGAGGTGATACAGGTGGTGGAGGTGATGCAGGTGATGGAGGTGATACAGGTGATGGAGGTGGTGGATGTGATGCAGGTGATGGAGGTGGTGGATGTGATGCAGGTGATGGAGGTGATACAGGTGGTGGAGGTGATGCAGGTGATGGAGGTGATGCAGGTGATGGAGGTGGTGGATGTGATGCAGGTGATGGAGGTGATGCAGGTGGTGGATGTGATGCAGGTAATGGAGGTGATACAGGTGATGGAGGTGATGTAGGTGGTGGATGTGATGTAGGTGATGGAGGTGATACAGGTGATGGAGGTGATGTAGGTGGTGGATGTGATGTAGGTGATGGAGGTGATGGAGGTGATGCAGGTGGTGGATGTGATGCAGGTGATGGAGGTGATACAGGTGATGGAGGTGATACAGGTGATGGAGGTGATGTAGGTGGTGGATGTGATGTAGGTGATGGAGGTGATGGAGGTGATGCAGGTGGTGGATGTGATACAGGTGATGGAGGTGATGTAGGTGGTGGATGTGATGTAGGTGATGGAGGTGATGCAGGTGGTGGATGTGATGCAGGTGATGGAGGTGATGTAGGTGGTGGATGTGATGTAGGTGATGGAGGTGATGGAGGTGATGCAGGTGGTGGATGTGATGCAGGTGATGGAGGTGATACAGGTGATGGAGGTGATGCAGGTGGTGGATGTGATGCAGGTGATGGAGGTGATACAGGTGATGGAGGTGATGCAGGTGATGGAGGTGATACAGGTGATGGAGGTGATGCAGGTGGTGGATGTGATGTGGGTGATGGAGGTGATACAGGTGATGGATGTGATACAGATGATGGAGGTGATGGGGTGATACAGGTGATGGATGTGATATAGGTGATGGAGGTGATGCAGGTGATGGAGGTTATGCAGGTGATGGAGGTGATGCAGGTGGTGGATGTGATGGAGGTGATGCAGGTGGTGGATGTGATAGAGGTGATACAGGTGATGTAGGTGATGCAGGTGATGGAGGCGATGCAGGTGATGTAGGTGATGCAGGTGATGGAGGTGATAGAGCTGATACAGGTGATGGAGGTGATGGAGGTGATGCAGGTGATGCAGGTGATGTAGGTGATGGAGGTGATGGAGGTGATGGAGGCGATGCAGGTGATGGAGGTGATGCAGGTGATGGAAGTGATGCAGGTGATGGAGGTGATAGAGGTGATGGGGCGATACAGGTGATGGAGGTGATGGAGGCGATGCAGGTGATGGAGGTGATGGAAGTGATGCAGGTGATGGAGGTGATAGAGGTGATGGATGTGATACAGATGATGCAGGTGATGGAGGTGGTGGATGTGATGCAGGTGATGGAGGTGATACAGGTGGTGGAGGTGATGCAGGTGATGGAGGTGATGCAGGTGATGGAGGTGATGCAGGTGATGGAGGTGATGGAGGTGATGCAGGTGATGGAGGTGATAGAGGCGATGCAGGTGATGGAGGTGATGCAGGTGATGGAGGTGATGCAGGTGATGGAAACGATGATGGAGGCGATGCAGGTGATAGAGGTGATGCAGGTGATGGAGGTGATGCAGGTGATGGAGGTGATGCAGGTGATGCAGGTGATGCAGGTGGTGGATGTGATGTGGGTGATGGAGGTGATAGAGGTGATGGGGCGATACAGGTGATGGAGGTGATGCAGGTGATGGGGCGATACAGGTGATGGAGGTGATACAGGTGATGGAGGTGATGCAGGTGGTGGATGTGATGCAGGTGATGGAGGTGATACAGGTGATGGAGGTGATGCAGGTGGTGGATGTGATGCAGGTGATGCAGGTGATAGAGGTGATGCAGGTGATGGATGTGATACAGATGATGCAGGTGATGGAGGTGATGCAGGTGATGGAGGTGATAGAGGTGATGGGGCGATACAGGTGATGGAGGTGATGGAGGCAATGCAGGTGATGGAGGTGATGCAGGTGGTGGATGTGATGGAGGTGATGCAGGTGGTGGATGTGATGGAGGTGATGGAGGTGATGGAGGTGATGGAGGTGATGCAGGTGATGGAGGTGATAGAGGTGATGGGGCGATACAGGTGATGGAGGTGATGGAGGCGATGCAGGTGATGGAGGTGATGGAAGTGATGCAGGTGATGGAGGTGATAGAGGTGATGGATGTGATACAGATGATGCAGGTGATGGAGGTGATAGAGGTGATGGGGCGATACAGGTGATAGATGTGATACAGGTGATGGAGGTGATGCAGGTGATGGAGGTGATGCAGGTGGTGGATGTGATGCAGGTGATGGAGGTGATACAGGTGATGGAGGTGATGCAGGTGGTGGATGTGATGGAGGTGATGCAGGTGGTGGATGTGATAGAGGTGATACAGGTGATGTATGTGATGCAGGTGATGGAGGTGATGCAGGTGGTGGATGTGATGCAGGTAATGGAGGTGATACAGGTGATGGAGGTGATGGAGGCAATGCAGGTGATGGAGGCGATGCAGGTGATGGAAGTGATGCAGGTGATGGAGGCGATACAGGTGATGGAAGTGATGCAGGTAATGGAGGTGATAGAGGTGATGGGGCGATACAGGTGATGGAGGTGATGCAGGTGATGGGGCGATACAGGTGATAGAGGTGATACAGGTGATGGAGGTGATGCAAGTGATGCAGGTGATGGAGGTGATGCAGGTGATGGATGTGATACAGATGATGCAGGTGATGGAGGTGATAGAGGTGATGGGGCGATACAGGTGATGGAGGTGATGCAGGTGATGGGGCGATACAGGTGATAGAGGTGATACAGGTGATGGAGGTGATGCAGGTGATGGAGGTGATGCAGGTGATGGAGGCGATGCAGGTGATGGAGGTGATGCAGGTGATGGAGGTGATAGAGGTGATGGATGTGATACAGATGATGCAGGTGATGGAGGTGATGGAGGGGATGGGGCGATACAGGTGATGGAGGTGATGGAGGTGATGCAGGTGATGCAGGTGATGTAGGTGATAGAGGTGATACAGATGATACAGGTGATGGAAGTGATGCAGGTGATGCAGGTGATGGAGGCAATGCAGGTGATGGAGGTGATGCAGGTGATGGATGTGATGTAGGTGATGGAGGTGGTGGGGGTGGTGGAGGTGATGGGGGTGATGGAGGTGATGCAGGTGATGCAGGTGATGTAGGTGATAGAGGTGATACAGATGATACAGGTGATGGAAGTGATGCAGGTGATGCAGGTGATGGAGGTTATGCAGGTGGTGGATGTGAGGGAGGTGATACAGGTGATGGAGGTGATGCAGGTGATGCAGGTGATGCAGGTGATGGAGGTGATGCAGGTGATGGAGGTGATGTAGGTGATGGAGGTGATGCAGGTGATGGAGGTGATGCAGGTGATGGAGGTGATACAGGTGATGGAGGTGATGCAGGTGGTGGATGTGATGCAGGTGATGGAGGTGATAGAGCTGATACAGGTGATGGAGGTGATGGAGGTGATGCAGGTGATGCAGGTGATGTAGGTGATAGAGGTGATACAGATGATGCAGGTGATGGAGGTGATGGAGGTGGTGGATGTGGTGGAGGTGATGGAGGTGGTGGATGTGATGGAGGTGATGGAGGTGATGTAGGTGATGGAGGTGATGCAGGTGATGGAGGTGATGCAGGTGATGGAGGTGATGCAGGTGGTGGAGGTGATGCAGGTGATGGAGGTGATAGAGGTGATACAGGTGATGGAGGTGATGGAGGTGATGGAGGTGATGGAGGTGATGGAGGTGATAGAGGTGATGCAGGTGATGGAGGTGATAGAGGTGATGGGGCGATACAGGTGATGGAGGTGATGGAGGCGATGCAGGTGATGGAGGCAATGCAGGTGATGGAAGTGATGCAGGTGATGGAGGTGATAGAGGTGATGGGGCGATACAGGTGATGGAGGTGATGGAGGCAATGCAGGTGATGGAGGTGATGCAGGTGATGGAGGTGATGCAGGTGATGGAGGTGATGCAGGTGATGCAGGTGATGGAGGTGATGCAGGTGATGGATGTGATACAGGTGATGCAGGTGATGGAGGCGATGCAGGTGATGGAGGTGATGCAGGTGATGGAGGTGATGCAGGTGATGGAAACGATAATGTAGGCGATGCAGGTGATGGAGGTGATGCAGGTGATGGAGGTGATAGAGGTGATACAGGTGATGCAGGTGATGCAGGTGATGGAGGTGATGCAGGTGATGGATGTGATGCAGGTGATGCAGGTGATGGAGGTGATGCAGGTGATGGATGTGATACAGATGATGCAGGTGATGGAGGTGATAGAGGTGATGGGGCGATACAGGTGATGGAGGTGATGGAGGCGATGCAGGTGATGGAGGCAATGCAGGTGATGGAAGTGATGCAAGTGATGGAGGTGAAGCAGGTGGTGGAGGTGATGCAGGTGATGGAAACGATGATGGAGGCGATGCAGGTGATGGAGGTGATAGAGGTGATACAGGTGATGGAGGTGATGCAGGTGATGGAGGTGATGCAGGTGATGGAGGTGATGCAGGTGATGGAGGCGATGCAGGTGATGGAGGTGATGCAGGTGATGGAGGTGATAGAGCTGATACAGGTGATGGAGGTGATGGAGGTGATGCAGGTGATGCAGGTGATGTAGGTGATAGAGGTGATACAGATGATACAGGTGATGGAGGTGATGGAGGCAATGCAGGTGATGGAGGCGATGCAGGTGATGGAAGTGATGCAGGTGATGGAGGCGATACAGGTGATGGAGGTGATGGAGGTGATGCAGGTGATGCAGGTGATGTAGGTGATAGAGGTGATACAGATGATACAGGTGATGGAAGTGATGCAGGTGATGGAGGTGATAGAGGTGATGGATGTGATACAGATGATGCAGGTGATGGAGGTGATAGAGGTGATGGGGCGATACAGGTGATGGAGGTGATGCAGGTGATGGAGGCGATGCAGGTGATAGAGGTGATGCAGGTGATGGAGGTGATGCAGGTGATGGATGTGATGCAGGTGATGCAGGTGATGGAGGTGATGCAGGTGGTGGATGTGATGCAGGTGATGGAGGCGATACAGGTGATGGAGGTGATGGAGGCGATGCAGGTGATGGAGGCAATGCAGGTGATGGAAGTGATGCAGGTGATGGAGGTGATAGAGGTGATGGAGGTGATGCAGGTGGTGGATGTGATGCAGGTGATGGAGGTGATGCAGGTGATGGAGGTGATGCAGGTGATGGAGGTGATGCAGGTGATGGAAACGATAATGTAGGCGATGCAGGTGATGGAGGGGATGGAGGTGATGCAGGTGGTGGATGTGATGCAGGTGATGGAGGTGATACAGGTGATGGAGGTGATACAGGTGGTGGAGGTGATGCAGGTGATGGAGGTGATACAGGTGATGGAGGTGATGCAGGTGATGGAGGTGATGCAGGTGATGGAGGTGATGCAGGTGGTGGATGTGAT
>SSNP01000349.1:219815-229815 GCA_006937955.1 Pachypanchax playfairii
GAGGTGATGCAGGTGATGGAGGTGATGCAGGTGATGGATGTGGGAGGTGATGCAGGTGATGGAGGTGATACAGGTGATGGAGGTGATGCAGGTGGTGGATAGGAGATGGAGGTGATGAGGCGATACAGGTGATGGGTGATGCAGGTGATGGAGGTGATGCAGGTGGTGGGGTGATACAGGTGATGGAGGTGATGCAGGTGATGGAGGTGATACAGGTGATGGAGGTGATGCAGGTGGTGGATGTGATGCAGGTGATGGAGGTGATACAGATGCAGGTGATGGAGGTGATACAGGTGATGGAGGTGATGCAGGTGGTGGAGGTGATGCAGGTGATGGAGGTGATGCAGGTGATGGAGGTGATGCAGGTGATGGAGGTGAGGCAGGGATGGAGGTGATGGAGGTGGTGGAGGTGATGGAGGTGATGGAGGTGATGGAGGTGATGCAGGTGGTGGATGTGATGCAGGTGATGGAGGTGATACAGGTGAGGTGATGGAGGTGATACAGGTGGTGGAGGTGATGCAGGGGAGGTGATGGAAGTGATGCAGGTGATGGAGGTGATAGAGGTGATGGATGTGATACAGATGATGCAGGTGATGGAGGTGATAGAGGTGATGGGGCGATACAGGTGATGGAGGTGATGGAGGTGATGCAGGTGATGGAGGCAATGCAGGTGATGGAGGCAATGCAGGTGATGGAGACGATGATGGAGGTGATGCAGGTGATGGAGATGATGATAGAGGTGGTAGAGGTGATAGAGGTGATAGAGGTGATAGAGGTGATACAGGTGATGGAGGTGATGCAGGTGATGGAGGTGATGCAGGTGATGGAAACGATGATGGAGGCGATGCAGGTGATGGAGGTGATAGAGGTGATACAGGTGATGGAGGTGATGCAGGTGATGGGGCGATACAGGTGATGGAGGCGATGCAGGTGATGGAGGTGATGGAGGCGATGCAGGTGATGGAGGTGATGCAGGTGATGGAAGTGATGCAGGTGATGGAGGCGATGGAGGTGATGGAGGTGTGTGACTGATGGAGTTTTTATTTGTAGGGAACTATAAAGAAAGCCAAGAAGCCGGATCGTAAGGAGAGGATCAGTGAGCAGACCTACCAGCTCTCCAGGTGGACTCCTCTCGTCAAAGATCTCATCGAGGTACTCCCTCTTCTAGTGCTGGTTAGATTTTTATTTGTAGATTTTTACCCTGAGTTTTTTCCTGTTCTGATTTAAGTCAGTTAGTCAGGTCCAGAACCCTCATTTATCAATCGTTCTTACAGATCTGTGTGTATTTCCTGTGTTGGAACAATTCTACGCATCATGTGGTATTTATCAATTTGTACTAGAAATGTTCCTAAATATAAGTACAGCTCTAGTCGTGTGTACACACAGCATCTAGTGGTAGAACATGGAACCCAAATTCTGAAGGTCTCAGTGACCCACACGTGTTCCTCATCCACAAATTATCTCTGAACCAATTAGTAGCATAATTAGTGTTCAATGTTATAAAGATAGAAGTATTAGAGATGGTAGGATGGATGATCTTGTTTTATTGGAGGATTTGGTAGAACCTGCACCCCGGAGGGAGGGAGAGCGTCTTCCATGACCGTGCACATGTTGGGTGAGTGCACGTGGCTCCTGCAGATAACACTGTCCAATTAAACAGAACATTAATTGATCATAAAAAGACCTGTTTTAAATTATAACGAAGTTATTTATTCATTATGTGTGAAACACAAGCAGCAACTGCTCCTTCTTTTCCATAAGAACCTTTATTACGTCCTCTTTACGTACTGAGGACTCTTCCACCAGCTGATTGACCCGTCTGATCCTCCAGTGTGACGGGATGAGTTTCTGTTTTGAAATAACATGTATAGATCTATTATTTACCTGTCTCCAAGCGTCTAATTGTTTCCTTTATTTATAAAGAATAGGAATAGGGGGCACGCAAGTGGACTCTGGTGGATCAGGTTTCATGACGTGCACTCTGGTGGATCAGGTTTCAGGACGTGGACTCTGGTGGATCAGGTTTCATGACGTGCACTCTGGTGGATCAGGTTTCAGGACGTGGACTCTGGTGGATCAGGTTTCAGGACGTGGACTCTGGTGGATCAGGTTTCAGGACGTGGACTCTGGTGGATCAGGTTTCAGGACGTGGACTCTGGTGGATCAGGTTTCAGGACGTGGACTCTGTCGGATCAGCAGGACGTGGACTCTGGTGGATCAGGTTTCAGGACGTGGACTCCGGCGGATCAGGTTTCAGGACGTGGACTCCGGCGGATCAGGTTTCAGGACGTGGACTCGGCGGATCAGGTTTCAGGACGTGGACTCTGGCGGATCAGGTTTCAGGACGTGGACTCCGGCGGATCAGGTTTCAGGACGTGGACTCCGGCGGATCAGGTTTCAGGACGTGGACTCCGGCGGATCAGGTTTCAGGACGTGGACTCCGTCGGATCAGGTTTCAGGACGTGGACTCTGGTGGATCAGGTTTCAGGACGTGGACTCTGGTGGATCAGGTTTCAGGACGTGGACTCTGGTGGATCAGGTTTCAGGACGTGGACTCTGTCGGGTCAGGTTTCAGGACGTGGACTCTGTCAGATCAGGTTTCAGGACGTGGACTCTGTCGGGTCAGGTTTCAGGACGTGGACTCTGGTGGATCAGGTTTCAGGACGTGGACTCTGGTGGATCAGGTTTCAGGACGTGGACTCCGGTGGATCAGGTTTCAGGACGTGGACTCTGGTGGATCAGGTTTCATGATGTGGACTCCGGTGGATCAAGTTTCAGGAAGTGGACTCCAGTGGATCAGGTTTCAGGACGTGGACTCCGGTGGATCAGGTTTCAGGACGTGGACTCTGTCGGATCAGGTTTCAGGACGTGGACTCTGTCTGATCAGGTTTCAGGACGTGGACTCCGGTGGATCAGGTTTCAGGACGTGGACTCCGGTGGATCAGGTTTCAGGACGTGGACTCTGTCAGATCAGGTTTCAGGACGTGGACTCTGTCTGATCAGGTTTCAGGACGTGGACTCTGGTGAATCAGGTTTCAGGACGTGGACTCCGGTGGATCAGGTTTCAGGACGTGGACTCTGGTGGATCAGGTTTCAGGACGTGGACTCTGGTGGATCAGGTTTCAGGACGTGGACTCTGTCTGATCATGTTTTAGGACGTGGACTCCGGTGGATCAGGTTTCATGACGTGGACTCCGGCGGATCAGGTTTCAGGACGTGGACTCCGGCGGATCAGGTTTCAGGACGTGGACTCCGGTGGATCAGGTTTCAGGACGTGGACTCTGTCAGATCAGTTTTCAGGACGTGGACTATGTCGGGTCAGGTTTCAGGACGTGGACTCCGGCGGATCAGGTTTCAGGACGTGGACTCCGGCGGATCAGGTTTCAGGACGTGGACTCTGATTGATGGAACTTGGCTTGTAATTTGAGTGTTTTTTTGCAGGATGCGATTGAAGACAAGCTTGACCCTAAGCAGTACCCGTATATATCCCAGCGACAAGTTTCAGCCAAAGCCAGCGCTCCATCCAGGTGGGTTGTTTAAATCAGTCCCGTTTTTATGATTGTTTGTCTGTTGAAGAACCTTCAGAATCCAGTCCAAAACATCTCTTTCACTGTTGTACAGCGCTCGCTACGGTAACTGGCACAAAAACAGAGGCCCCACAGAGATGAAGACAGGCCCCAGGATCATCGTCTTCATCATCGGAGGGATGACTTACAGTGAGATGCGTTGTGTGTATGAGGTCACACAAGCTAATGGGAAGTGGGAAGCGCTGATTGGTGAGTCTGTTTTATACCTGATGTAAGAACATTGTAGATGTACTAGAACTGTAGAAAAGAACCATTTAGAATGTATTTAATTTACCTCTGTGTGCTAAAACAGAATCTTGTGTGTGTATGTGTGTATTTGCCACAGGTGGGGTTACACCTGGACAGGTCATTCATATTAATCTCATTTTAGGCTCCAGACTGTATTCATGTTAAAGGAACTTAAGGCAGCTTTACAAAATCTGACTCAGTGCTGCCGCGACAGGCGCTGTGGCTAACTGCAGCCACCAGCCAAGCCGGCACGGGAGCGCGCACAGACACTTTACAGACTGTTCGTCTTCACAGCACTGCACCGGGGAGGCTAACATACTTCACGTCAGGTCTCTCCACTCTGTTATTTGATTTGATCTCATCATTTTCATACTGTATCAGGCTCTAAACACGACCTATAATGTTTTCTCACCTGGTCACAAGGAAATGAGCCATGTCAGCATCCGTTTTCACTCCCAAATGCAGCTGAAGTTCCCTCCATGAACCCAACGCATATCCAATATTTATGCGGGTGCCTGCCCGGCTTCGGTCATATTTTTTTTTTGACTCACGAGATGCCGCTGATAAAGTCTTTTTTTTCTTCGTGGTGCCACTTTTTTGGGGGGTGAGAGTGGATGCAGGTCGTTTGCTGGCTGCAGAAACATCCATAAGTATACCTTCAGTGTTTGAATCCAAGTCCACGGTGGCCATGTACTTCCTGTTCAAGAGCTGTCGGCAACGCGCATGCAGCGTCAATTTACGTCACATCCCTACAACTGCGCGGGAAATTCGGACGTCGAACTGCAGCGCATTATGTAGCACACAGCGTTTCCAAGGCAACAGACATATATGCGGATGGCCTCGTTAATTTGGGTTTTTAATGCTTCATGACCCATTAGCATTGAATAAACTGGAAATGCATGTGTAGTTTTTCACAAATCTTGCCTTATGTCCCTTTAATGTTTGTAAGTCTTATCCAGTGTTTGAGGAACAGTATGAATCTCAGGATTTGACTGTGATGTCATGTTTCTTCATTAAAGACTGTGTTTAATCCTGAGTGGATTGGGATTAACAGATAAGTGATCCCCATAAACCAGGTTATAAAGCTAACTCTGAACAGTCTCTGTAGAACCACACTGTTGACTGTGTCAGGAACAGGAAGGAGAACAGAAACAGAACTTTATTTGCAATATCATCACATCATCTGATGTCCTCATACTTTTAATTCACTCTTTGTTTCTTCCATTATTAAGAATTAAGTTGTACTTTTCAGGATTCTGTCCTTGCTAAACTTTCAGGATTGTCTCCCCTGTAGGTTCCACCCACATCCTTACTCCCACTAAATATCTAAAGGACCTGCAGCACTCGGACTTCCTCGACCCTAACGCCCCACCAGAGGGTTCAATGGAAACGCCTGCAGAATAAAAAGACATCTGAAAGTAAATATACCTTAAAAGATGTGTTTCACTGTGTTCTACTGTGTGTAGATGGATGGATGGATGGATGGATGGATGGATGGAGGGACGGATGGATGGATGGATGGACGGATGGATGGATGGATGGATGAATGGATGGATGGAGGGACGGACGGACGGATGAATGGAGTGATTGATGGACGGACGGACGGACGGACGGACGGACGGACGGATGGATGGATGGATGGATGGATGAATGGAGTGATTGATGGACGGACGGACGGATGGATGGATGGATGGATGGATGGATGGATGGAGGGACGGACGGACGGACGGACGGACGGATGGATGGATGGATGGATGGATGGATGGATGGATGGATGGATGGAGGGACGGACGGACGGACGGATGAATGGAGTGATTGATGGATGGATAGATGGATGAATGGATGGATGGATGGATGGATGGATGGATGGATGGATGGATGGATGGATGGATGGATGGATGGATGGATGGACAGACGGACGGATGGACAGACGGTTATAAACAGTGTTGGTGAAACATGACATTAAACTCCATGATGATACATAAACAGGATGTTCTCTTTTGTTCTTCAGGATCAGCTGGAGTCTTTTCTCCATCAGACCTTCTACAGGTGCTGAAAATTTGGAGACAGAGTCAGTGAATCTGCTGCTGTCCTGCTCCATCCTCAGGACATGGAGCTGTCACCACCTTCAATGACCCTGTGACCCTTCATGATGTTCCTTGAAGTTGTTTGACTTTTATCAGTGTGTTGATTTAAACGGAAGTTTACTGGGAGAAACTTAACTTGTGTTTTTAGGGAGATTTTGTGTTTTTAATTATGTGAATCAGTTTAGAAAATATTTATTTGTTCTATAGATTCATCGGTTAATTTATTTTAGTCTAATGATTGTCCTACCAATTTGTCTCTTCATTAGAGAATAGAGGTTGTATGCTGTGTTTTTATGTTGTTAACATGATGCATCAACCACTTAGTGATTTACTGTCCAGTAATGAATCAGACCAGAGTAAAGTCTAAATACAGTCATTGTGTTGATGCTCAGCTGGAGCTCTAAAAGCCAACAGATACTTTTATAGATGGATTTGGTTCTGTGTGTTTTGTCTCTGACCCGTGACACCAGTTATGTTCCTTTTGTTTTACCACAAGTTCTTATTGTTTATTGTTAAGTTAAATCTGCTGTTAAAAAGGTGACATGTTGTTTTTGTATGTTCGTCTTCATAAACTAACTCACTGCAGCATGTTTTCAGCTAATAAAGATGCTTTCATGATACTCTTGCTATGGTTTTCTGACCTCTTACAGCTGGGATTAGAGAGAGAGCTGCTGCACACAACAGGCCATTAGAAAGCAAATATTGGGATTTCATTGATTACAAACTAAAATCTCTCTCTCTCTCTCTCTCTCTCTCTCTACATATATATATATATACAGTGGGGCAAAAAAGTATTTAGTCAGCCACCAATTGTGTAAGTTCTCCCACTTAAAAAGATCAGAGAGGCCTGTAATTTTCATCATAGGTATACCTCAACTATGAGAGACAAAATGAGGAAAAAAAATCCAGAAAATCACATTGTCTGATTTTTAAAGAATTTATTTGCAAATTATGGTGGAAAATAAGTATTTGGTCACCTACAAACAAGTAAGATTTCTGGCTTTCACAGACCTGTAACTTCTTTAAGAGGCTCCTCGGTCCTCCACTCGTTACCTGTATTAATGGCACCTGTGTGAACTCGTTATCAGTATAAAAGACACCTGTCCACAACCTCAAACAGTCACGCTCCAAACTCCACTATGGCCAAGACCAAAGAGCTGTCAAAGGACACCAGAAACAAAATTGTAGACCTTCACCAGGCTGGGAAGACTGAATCTGCAATAGGTAAGCAGCTTGGTGTGAAGAAATCAACTGTGGGAGCAATTATTAGAAAATGGAAGACATACAAGACCACTGATAATCTCCCTCGATCTGGGGCTCCACGCAAGAGCTCACCCCGTGGGGTCAAAATGATCACAAGAACGATGAGCAAAAATCCCAGAACCACACGGAGGGACCTAGTGAATGACCTGCAGAGAGCTGGGACCAAAGTAACAAAGGCTACCATCAGTAACACACTACGCCGCCAGGGACTCAAATCCTGCAGTGCCAGACGTGTCCCCCTGCTGAAGCCAGGACACGTCCAGGCCCGTCTGCGGTTTGCTAGAGAGCATTTGGATGATCCAGAAGAGGATTGGGAGAACATCATATGGTCAGATGAAACCAAAATAGAACTTTTTGGTAGAAACTCAACTTGTCGTGTTTGGAGGGGAAAGAATGCTGAGTTGGATCCAAAGAACACCATACCTACTGTAAAGCATGGGGGTGGAAACATCATGCTTTGGGGCTGTTTTTCTGCAAGGGGACCAGGACGACTGATCCGTGTAAAGGAAAGAATGAATGGGGCCATGTATCGTAAGATTTTGAGTGAAAACCTCCTTCCATCAGCAAGGGCATTGAAAATGAGACGTGGCTGGGTCTTTCAGCATGACAATGATCCCAAACACACCGCCCGGGCAACGAAGGAGTGGCTTCGTAAGAAGCATTTCAAGGTCCTGGAGTGGCCTAGCCAGTCTCCAGATCTCAACCCCATAGAAAATCTCTGGAGGGAGTTGAAAGTCCGTGTTGCCCAGCGTCAGCCCCAAAACATCACTGCTCTAGAGGAGATCTGCATGGAGGAATGGGCCAAAATACCAGCAACAGTGTGTGAAAACCTTGTGAAGACTTACAGAAAACGTTTGACCTCTGTCATTGCCAACAAAGGCTATATAACAAAGTATTGAGATTAACTTTTGTTATTGACCAAATACTTATTTTCCACCATAATTTGCAAATAAATTCTTTAAAAATCAGACAATGTGATTTTCTGGATTTTTTTTCCTCATTTTGTCTCTCATAGTTGAGGTATACCTATGATGAAAATTACAGGCCTCTCTGATCTTTTTAAGTGGGAGAACTTACACAATTGGTGGCTGACTAAATACTTTTTTGCCTCACTGTACATCAGGATGTTTCTGGGCTAATTCATCACTTTCGACAAGTTGTTTGGTAATTTGCTCATTTAACTCAGCTGTGTTGGAACAGGGAAACATCTAAAACATGCAGGACAGTGTGCCTTGAGGACCAGGGTTGGGAAACACTGCTCTAAACACCCAGTGGAGGGATTATTTTGTTATAAATATAGCTTTTAATGAAAATGCCACCTTTAAAGGTCCTGTATCATGAAAAATCTACTTTTTGGAGCTTTTTACCATTTTGTGATGCTGTTTCTTGATTTAAAAGACCTCCAGAGTGGTTTTTGGCTTAATTCGTGCATTCCTGAGTAATCCTGCTGAAACCTGCGCTCTGAGCAGCTGCTTTACTCGCTCATGTAAAACGGCTGAATTTGAACCCTGTTACGTCACGGTGTCGTATCAGGAAGTTCCTGACCAATCCCTGCTGCCCCTGTAGAAGGTACGAGGCGAGCTGCGAGAGTCCAAAACAATTTGTCAGGAGCTCATCACGGCAGATGTCTAACCTACAGCCCAGAGTTCCCACACTTCAACCACCTGCTGCTCTTTATTAGCATGAGCTGCTAATAAAGACTTATCAACTCAACCCTGCTAATCACATGTCAGTATGACTCCAACTTTACAGCTGAGCTCCACGTCACCGCAGCCCGTCCCACCACCGGATAAAAGACACAGTCACTCACCCTGCCAGCGCTCAGTCAGACGTCCCGTTTGACACGAGCTCCTGTTAGCCTCCGTGCTGCAGTTTAACCGCCTCATTAATCCAGCCTCAGACCTCAGACCTGTCCCGGTCGATCTCTCTCTCTCTCTGTCCGCCTCATTCTTGGCTGCTGGTCTCGCGGTTAGCGACTACTGTCGCTGCCTTCAGAAACCCGCTCCTCGCCTACGACCTGTCTCACTTCACCCGTCCAATCCCAGTCAGGTGTCATCTCCCGGGTCAGATCGCATCCAGTCGCGAGTGGACTGTCCTTCCCTCCAGACGCTCCTCACCACCGAGCGTCCTCTGACAAATTAGCACCTCCATTTTGTTGTATTTCATTCTAAAAATTTCTCGTCAAAAATGTGCATTTGGCTGCGAGAGTTACAGAAGTTTATTTAGTGTTTCTAAACAGCCCAATCAGACTCACAGTTGGGAGGCGGGGCTTTAGGTAAACCGAGTGTTTTTACTTCTTGGTCACAGAATAACTCGAGAATATAAGTTATATTTCAGGACAAATGAAGTGAATATAACTCAAACAGTAAGGTTTTATTATATATGTGTCGATCCCAGACGTTGAAAACTGTAAAATAGCAGGATACAGTCCCTTTAAGTATAGCAGTTTTAAGCTTATCATACACTAGACTGTCTGTAACTGAAAGAGCTGAACAAGCTTCTTGTGCCTTACCTGATAGTTTACACTGAAGTAAAATTCCCCACATGTCAGGTGACCAGTGTAGACTGGTAGCAATGCGTTCAAAAGCACTAAAATATGTTTCCACCTCAGACTCACCAAAAATAGGAACAAGTAAAATATTTTTACTCACATCAAACAAAGTCCCTGATGTGTCTGGAGTGGTTTCACCTCTGTGACCCTCACCTGCAGATGATATTGTTGTGCGCAGCTCCAATTGGCGTAGCCTAACAGAAGTTTCAGCCTCAAGTTTCTTGATCTCCAACTCTCTCCGTTGCTGAAACTCCCTCTCTCGCTCCTCGACCTGAAGACGTGTC
>SSNP01000349.1:244815-267029 GCA_006937955.1 Pachypanchax playfairii
CACACACACACACAGACACACACACACACACACACACACACACACACACACAGACACACACACACACACACACAGACACACACACACACACAGACACACACACACACACACACACACACACACACACACACACACACACACACAGACACACACACACACACAGACACACACACACACACAGACACACACACACACACACACACACACACACACACACACACACACACACACACACACACACACACACACACACACACACACACACACACACACACACACACACACACACACACACACACACACACACACACACACACACACACACAGCTTCACATAAAGCCACAGACAACTTACTCAACCTGTAACCCCTTTGGGACAAAATGCTGTAGATTAAATACTATTTTATCCTCTTTTAAGTCTATTTATTAGTATAAAAACAATCAATGTATGTTTCTAATTGCAACAAGATAATTTGAATTCAATTTTTTAATTTAATTTTGGAATCTTTTTGTTTATTATTTTAATTTTAATCTCGTCAAAGTTACGCAGTCAAAAATCCCTTCGTGAAGTTATTTTCTCTGCGTTTACTGCCTAAATTAAGTTCTTCCGTTTGGCAATGCAGATCTGTTATTGGCTAATTCGATCTAAGAGCCCGCCTCCTGAGGGTGATTTCTCCAGCGCCCCAGAGCTGAACTAGAAATATGAGAAGTGAAGAAGCAGGAAATCCTGTTTTATAAAGTAATTTCTGTCTTTCAGAAATCATTTATACAATCTTCTCAGTATATAAATATATATATGAGGGTTTTTAACTCTAAATAAATGTAATTTAAAAAATTATACATATATTTCTTATTTGTTGTCACATCATGTTTTTGATAGGGAGGGGGAGCACCCTAGCGCCCTCTATTGGCTAGCCACCACTGTCTAGCAGGCTGGTTCAATCAGCTGATCCCCATCAGCTGACAGCAATCTCCTAATGTGGTACAGCTCCTGAAAAACAAAACACAGCAGACACACACAAAAACAAACGAGTCAGTGATGATCTGGCTGATGGGTCTGTTATCTGAATTCTGATCATGTCCACTAAATGAATGTCCTTTTGGTGACTCCAGCCTCACGGAACAAAAACTGCTGCAAAAGAAGTTTATCATGACGAAGTGTCATCTGTATTTAAAAACTGGAAACGTTCCCTTGATTTCATCTTGTATATTCTCTCCTGTTTTGCTACAGTCAGAGTTAAATCAGTCTGGGGTTGTTCTCCTGTGATCTTCATGACAGGAGCAGGTTTTCTTCAAAACAGCATTGAAGAAGGATTTAAATTCATCAGTATAATCAGGTATACATCATCTAACATCAGGAAAAGCCCAGTTCTGAGGTGGTCCGTATGTGTCAGATTGTAGGAGAAAGAATATTGAAAACTCTCCGTGGAATGTTTCTTTAAATTATATTTTTGCAAAAAAGCTGTTACAGTGGCAACTGAGACTTTAGTAAAATATGCCAGGTGAATACCTGTCTGGTTTGTTGATAAATGACCAGAGTCTCTGGAAGAAGGGCGTGCACCATCTGGAAAACTTGAAAACATCAGCTGGAACTGAAAACATGGAGAACTAGAAAAGCACTCAGAGAGTACAGACCTCCGCCGCTTGTAGAAAGTACTATGTCCGTTAAAAATATCCAGGTAATCCAGACCACCCCAAAATCTAATAGATTCTTCCTCAAGTAATTTCTGACCTTTCCTGAAAATTTCAGGCCTGCCTGTTAGCAGGATAACTCTTATGGATGGTGATAAAATTGATGCCCCGATGAAAACATTACCGCCTTGGCGGAGATAATAAAGGTAACTCAGTTCAAACCTGGTACAGGCTGAACTCTGAGGAGGTGCAGCAGCATGAAGGGATAAGGTTCAGACTGTTTGGCAGGTGGCTCTGAGGTAATAAGCACATTCAGAAATTCCTCTCTTGATGATAAAACCAGAGCTGAATACCACAGATTGAGAAATAACACAACTATCAGGATATTCTATATAAACATAAGCAGACGGGGCTTAACATTCCCTCATACTGCCATGAGAAAGCATCTGCATGGTGAAGTAAGATTCATACTAGCAGAGCAGCTTCTGTTCTTCACAGTGTTCTGCAGTGCAGTTCTGCAGCTGTAGAACTCCTGACATACCATGAAGTGGTCTAGTATACTCAGATCTAGTTTGTGGACTGGGACAAGGTAAAAGAAAAGCTCATAATCAAGATGGTCCTCAAGCCCATTGGGTCATTTTGTCTGTTCCAGACATCCAGTTTGGATATCGCAGGCAGTCTGAGCTCTCTCTGCACCGTTAGCAAGAAACATGTGCAGCTGCTGTGAATGAAGCCAGATGAGGGCGCTACAGTCAGACGAGGCTCTCTGGACCCAGACTTGGAACTTAGCTGGTATAAACCAGAATGTTTATCTGATTTGGTTGAGAAGAGACAAAGTGAGTGATGTTTGTTGGTGTCTGGTTAATTCAGTCCTAAAAGTCCTGCTGTAATAATGTTTCTATGCTGTCAGTCAGTTCAGGCTCCATTTCATGGCTGGAGGCAGAGAGGTAGGATAAGATGTTGTGAGTCATTTAATGCTATGGAAACCAGCTGAACACAAACCCACCTCTGAGGTAGATCAGTGTGGAACAAAACAGGCTTATATAACCAGACCACGCTGACAGAATCCCACCAGACTGATTTAGTCCTTTTCATTTAGCTCTACAGGCTACTGTTCTAATCAGGGCTGCAGATAAACACAGAGAAGAAGCAACTGTCATTCACGACTCAGATTTCACAATAAAACATACTAACAAAGCACTTCATTGGTCACAGAGAATGTCTAATCAAACGCTGGGCATCCTGTTCCTGATTTAAAGCTACCCTTACATTAAAAATGTTTTTTCTGAGGTTTCTGTTGAATATTTTAGCTCCACAGGTGTTCTTACCTTCATAGTGGGTGAAAACAGATCAACAACTTCTCTTTCAGTTTTTATCTCTCAAACTACGCAGGTGGTGATAAAACCCGAGTTCGAACGACTGGTACTTGTTTCGTCACAACTCCTTTGTTTGTTAGTATTCATCAGCTCCCGCGGTTGAAACCACACCTAGCATGCTGCTGGCTAAAAGCCATAGACATTATATACGTAGATGCCTCGTGCACTGACGTTGTCTATTGGAGCTGACGTATCAGTGCAGCCGCGATCTCTGATGGGTCCCCATGCACCTCTAGTACATTTATTTCGACTGAGATAGGTGTAAACCCAACTACAAAAACACATTTAATTACACTCTTTAACAGAATGTGACATGTGGTATTGCGTGTTAATAAAAATAAGAAATTAATTTTATAGTCTAATAAGCAAAACAAGTTTGATGGTTCAATCCAATTAATTTCTTTACTTTTCTCTCTCTCTGAGAGGCTGGAGAGTTACAACCAGTGGCTGCTGGCCAATAGAGGAGGCTAGGGCCGCCCTCCCTATCAAAAACATGATGTGACAACAAATAAGATATATATACACTCACCGGCCACTTTATTAGGTACACCTGTCCAACTGCTCGTTAACACTTAATTTCTAATCAGCCAATCACATGGCGGCAACTCAGTGCATTTAGGCATGTACACGTGGTCAAGACAATCTCCTGCAGTTCAAACCGAGCATCAGTATGGGGAAGAAAGGTGATTTGAGTGACTTTGAACGTGGCATGGTTGTTGGTGCCAGAATGGCTGGTCTGAGTATTTCAGAAACTGCTGATCTACTGGGATTTTCACGCACAACCACCTCTAGGGTTTACAGAGAATGGTCCGAAAAAGAAAAAATATCCAGTGAGCGGCAGTTCTGTGGGCGGAAATGCCTTGTTGATGCCAGAGGTCAGAGGAGAATGGCCAGACTGGTTCGAGCTGATAGTAAGGCAACAGTGACTCAAATAACCACTCGTTACAACCAAGGTAGGCAGAAGAGCATCTCTGAACGCACAGTACGTCGAACTTTGAGGCAGATGGGCTACAGCAGCAGAAGACCACGCCGGGTGCCGCTCCTTTCAGCTAAGAACAGGAAACTGAGGCTACAATTTGCACAAGCTCATCGAAATTGGACAATAGAAGATTGGAAAAACGTTGCCTGGTCTGATGAGTCTCGATTTCTGCTGCGACATTCGGATGGTAGGGTCAGAATTTGGCGGATCCAACCCGTTACTAGCATGGTGTACCTAATAAAGTGGCCGGTGAGTGTATACGTATATTAGTAACGGGTTGGACCCCCTTTTGCCTTTAGAACTGCCTCAATTCTTCGTGGCATAGATTCAACAAAGTGCTGGAAGCATTCCTCAGAGAGTTTGGTCCATATTGGCATGATGGCATCACACAGTTGGCGCAGATTTGTCAGCTGCACATCCATGATGCGAATCTCCCGTTCCACCATATCCCAAAGATGCTCTATTGGATTGAGATCTGGTGACTGTGGAGGCCATTTGAGTACAGTGAACTCATTGTCATGTTCAAGAAACCAGTCCGAGATGATTCCAGCTTTATGACATGGCGCATTATCCTGCTGAAAGTAGCCATCAGAAGTTGGGTACATTGTGGTCATAAAGGGATGGACATGGTCAGCAACAATACTCAGGTAGGCTGTGGCGTTGTAACGATGCTCAATTGGTACCAAGGGGCCCAAAGAGTGCCAAGAAAATATTCCCCACACCATTACACCACCACCACCAGCCTGAACCGTTGATACAAGGCAGGATGGATCCATGCTTTCATGTTGTTGACGCCAAATTCTGACCCTACCATCCGAATGTCGCAGCAGAAATCGAGACTCATCAGACCAGGCAACGTTTTTCCAATCTTCTATTGTCCAATTTTGATGAGCTTGTGCAAATTGTAGCCTCAGTTTCCTGTTCTTAGCTGAAAGGAGTGGCACCCGGCGTGGTCTTCTGCTGCTGTAGCCCATCTGCCTCAAAGTTCGACGTACTGTGTGTTCAGAGATGCTCTTCTGCCTACCTTGGTTGTAACGAGTGGTTATTTGAGTCACTGTTGCCTTTCTATCAGCTCGAACCAGTCTGGCCATTCTCCTCTGACCTCTGGCATCAACAAGGCATTTCCGCCCACAGAACTGCCGCTCACTGGATATTTTTTCTTTTTCGGACCATTCTCTGTAAACCCTAGAGGTGGTTGTGCGTGAAAATCCCAGTAGATCAGCAGTTTCTGAAATACTCAGACCAGCCATTCTGGCACCAACAACCATGCCATGTTCAAAGTCACTCAAATCACCTCTCTTCCCCATACTGATGCTCGGTTTGAACTGCAGGACATTGTCTTGACCATGTGTACATGCCTAAATGCACTGAGTTGCCGCCATGTGATTGGCTGATTAGAAATTAAGTGTTAAAGCTGGAGTGCGTAACTTTTACATGTCCGTGGATGTCCGTTTCAGCCAAGCCACTATCAGAGGAGATGACACAATGCAGATTAAGCCGATCGGCTCCTCAAACATCTCACGGTATTTTTCAAAATATATAATTTTTATTTTGCGTGTCCTCCGCGACATTCCCGCGCTGTCGCACATGAAATTACGTCTTTTATGTCACAACAAGAAAAATAATAAGAAATAGAACGCAGTGTCTCGTAGCAGCCGGCAGAACGGGAAGGTCGACATGGCGGAGAATCCAAATAAACAGCCGAGAGACACTTATCGGGATGTGGATCCTACCACGAAAAAAAAAAAAAATTCCTGGACGTTCGGCAGAGGGACTATTGGCTAAGAAGGAAAGTGACCGAAGGAGAAGGCAAACGCGAATTTGTATCGGCGTTGCTTTTCCTCGGTGGAGAGAAGAGATCGGGCTGATGTTCAGGGGTGCACATAAGTGGTCCGCAGGTCCGCACACACTGTCAAAATATAAAATGCGCACCAGATGAAAACCAGAGCGCTGAAGTTCCAGCTGATCAGCTGATTCTGTCTCTATCTGTGTCAGTTTGTGTCTGTCAGTTTGCCAGTGTAACGGTTTTTCAGTCAGTCAGATCAGTGTAGCTGACTTCAGGATTCTGCATCGTGTCAAAACTGAAAAAATTCACTGAATAAGACAAATAGATCATTGTGGCCCCAACAGCTGACTAATAAATTTCAACACCAAACTGTTAAATGTAGATTAAAGTGAACAATCAAACCTGTAAACAATCCAACCTGAACTCTGAAGGTTTTTTTTACCAGTATTTTTATATTTTACTGGTTTCTCTTGATTTTTTCAACAATGAAATGATATTTATTGAAAAAAATATAGAGCCAGGTAAAGTAAACAGACTGAATTTGAAGCTTGATTAAGACAGATACCGGTTGGAATAACAACGGCAGAGATAAAGCGGTGGCAGCTGGGCTTACGTCATATGGAAGCGCCAGCTTTATTGTTGTAATGACGCAAAAATTCCGCTAGGGGGCGACAGAAGTTACAGAAGTTACGCACTCCAGCTTTAACGAGCAGTTGGACAGGTGTACCTAATAAAGTGGCCGGTGAGTGTATAAATTCCCCTCTCACCACTGGGCGGTGTTTTTTCCCGTTCCAAGCTCGGGTCCTCTACCAGAGGCCTGGGAGCTTGAGGGTCCTGCGCAGTATTTAAGCTGTTCCAAGTACTGCACTTTTCTGGACTGAGATGTGTGAGGTTCTTCCAGGGATCTGCTGGAGCCATTCCTCCAGTTTGGGGGTTACTGCCCCAAGTGTTCCGATTACCACGGGTACTATTGTCACCTTCATCTTCCAAGTCTTCTCTAGCTCCTCTCTGAGCCCTTGGTATTTCTCAAGTTTCTCATGTTCCTTCTTCTTGCCATCACTTGGTATCGCCACATCCACCACAACTGCTTTCCTCTGCTCTTTATTAACCACCACAATGTCCGGTTGGTTCGCCATTACCATCCTGTCTGTCTGGATCTGGAAGTCCCACAGGATCTTTGCTCAGTTGTTCTCCACCACCTTTGGAGGTGTTTCCCACTTTGACCTTGGGGTTTCCAGCCTGTACTCCGCACAGATGTTTCTATATACTATGCCAGCCACTTGGTTGTGACGTTCCATGTATGCTTTCCCTGCCAGCATTTTACACCCTGCTGTTATGTGCTGGATTGTCTCAGATGACTCTTTGCTCAGCCTACACCTTGGGTCTTGTCTGGTGTGGTAGATCTGGGCCTCTATCACTCTGGTGCTTAGAGCCTGCTCCTGTGCTGCCAGGATGAGTGCCTCTGTGGTGTCCTGTAGGCCAGCCATCGGTAGGATTTCTTGAGGTCAGCCACTGCAGTTATGTTCCGTTGGTACATCCCATGTAGGGGCTTGTCCTCCCATGATGGTTCCTCCTCCAGCACCTCCTCATTTTGCCATTGTCTCAGGCATTCACTGAGTACGTCATCCGTTGAGGCCTTGTCCTAGATGTATTTATGGAGCTTCGATGTTTCATCCTGGATGGTGGCTCTCACGTTCATTAGTCCTCTGCTTCCTTCCTTACGGCGTGCGTACAGTCTCAGGGTGCTGAATTTGGGATGGAACCTGCCATGCATGGTGAGGAGCTTTCGTGTCTTAACATCTGTGGTCTGTATCTCATCCTTTGGCCATCTTATTATTCCCGCAGGGTATCTGATCACTGGCAGGGTGTAACTGTTTATTGCCTTTGACTTGTTCATTCCATTGAGCTGGCTTCTTAGGACTTACCTCACTCATTGTAGGTATTTGGCTGTTGCTGCTTCCCTTGTTGCCTGCTCGAGTTTGCCATTTGCCTGTGGTATTCCCAGGTACTTGTAACTGTCCACAATGTCTGCTACTGTTCCCTCTGGGAGTGAGACCCCTTCAGTGTGGACTACCTTGCCTCGCTTTGTGAAGATACTGGAAGAGCAACCCAGGTGAATCACCTATGGCAAGCAAATAAGGTATGTAATTACCACATGTCCCCGGTGCTTCCAGCTGGTTGATCTGCAGACTCCCTAGCACAAGCCTCGCTGAGCTGCAGTATTTACGATATTAGGCAACTCAAAATGGCGCCCGCTGCTCTGCCAGCTACTGGCTGGTAGATGTTAACAAAATGCCAATGTCGTGCCCGCTAAATATAAATTTTTTAATTATATTTTACTTAAAATATACATTTTAAAGGGAATGCTGTATTTTCATTCTACAACCCTCTAAACACCTGTGGAGGCATTATTTTGTTATAAATATTGTCACGGGCTCAGTGACTTTTGTGACCCACATTGCAGGACTCAGACTCAGACAACAGCTCAGGTGAAAAAATGACAAGTTTTATTTTACAATATTTACAAGTGCAAATGTGCGAGGTGATCAGGTGCGTCAGAGAGGATTCCAGAACTGCAGGGGAGAGGAGAGTTAGTTTCGGTTTGTCACGGGATCAGGAGATATTGCAGGGACAGGAGAGGTTTGACTCACGGAGGACTCGTGCTGGTAATGCTTGAAAGGGGGGCAGGTCCAGTGCGGTGCTGTGCAGGGAGGTGGTGAGTCCAGGTCGGGTGAGTACGCCGAAGGGAGACATACAGGGTTCCAGGTGATCAGACGCTGGGACATGGGAGAGTGCTCGGAAACACAAGGAGCAGGGTGTAGATGCCCTGAGAAGAACAGGGTTAATCAACACACAGAAAAAAATCTCAAAAACGTTTCTCAAAAATGGTCACTAGGATATATCACTAGGATGGCACACGGGAGCTACCATGAAGGTTAACAACCAGGCACCGAATGAGCGTCTTCCTCAGGCTTTTATCCAGCCCTGCTCCTCATCAGCGCAGATCACCGCCAGGTGTAGATGATCTGCCTCGCTCTCCAACATAGCTTCTCACTGGAGACAGATGACTCACCCGACACAGAAAAAACACAGCACACAAAACACTGAACCTGACAAATATAGCTTTTAATGAAAATGTTGCATATACCACCTTTAATAAATTGTATTTTAATAATGCTCTTTTACAGGATCTGATTGGAAATATTAAATCTGTGTGTAGACTTGTAGGTGTTTTAAACTGAATGCTCTTTTGTGTTAGTATCTCTTAACAACATTTCTAAAATAAGCTTTAATTTGTGTCTGTGTCCTGCTCTCATGGGGAAGTTTTCACTCCTTAAACCAGGGGTGTCAAACTCCAGGCCTCGAGGGCCACTATCCTGCATGTTTTAGATGTTTCCCTGTTTCAACACACCTGATTCAAATCCTCTGTATTTCAACAAGTTCTGCACAAGCCTGTTAATGACTTGTTCATTTGAATCAGGTGTGTTGAAACAGGGAAACATCTAAAACATGCAGGATAGTGGCCCTCGAGGCCTGGAGTTTGACACCCCTGCCTTAAACACACTGATAAAGTGTCTCCTTATGACCTTGGAGTCAGTACATGAAACAAAACCACTGCAGAAATTATGTGAGAGTGAGTGATTCAGAACTAACGAACAATTATTCTTCTATAAAATTCCAACTCTTTCACTATAGCACAAGTGTAAATCATAAGTCTAAAAAATATTTTTAAAAGTTTATTATTTGAGACAAATTAAGCTACATTACTGAGTTTCCTCCTGTTAACTAATAAAACTTTATCAGGTCAAATTTAGTTAACTTGGCTGTTCTTATCTCAGGGTTAAAAACAAATCTATCAAAATGTAATATTGATAAAAGAATGAAAATTATAAGCTAAAACTGTTTAGATACTGTTCGTAAAGGGAAAAAAATTGCAAGCAGATGTGATCCATGAGACAACAAAAAGGCCAGGGCCTCAGTGCTTGGATCTAGTCAAGCTATACATGAGAATAACACCTACAGAAAAAGGACTAACACCTTTTTGAGATAATTTATGGCAGACCTTACAAACTCCCACTCTTTTCACCTGACATACATAAAGCTCAAGAAGAAATTACACTGGCAGACTACATGAAAAGAGTGCTGAGGCAGAAAGAAGTTGTTGGAACAAATGATCTGCCCTCTTTTCCTTCTGTTTTACAGGAATGCCAGCAGGTGAAACCTGGATACTTGGGCTTCATCAAAGTGATCAAGAGAAAGACTGGACCAGCCCTAAGTGGGAAGGACACTATCAAGTGATCCTGACCACACCCACGGCTGTGAAGATCGCTGACCGACCCAGCTGGATACATCTCAGTCACTGTAAGTTGCAGAGAGTGCCAAAACCTTAGAGCACACTGTGGTGAAGTCCTACTACAAAAGGGTTTGGCCTTTTAGTGGTCACTCATCTCAACCAACAACACTCAGTGTGTCTTAGTCTCGGGGTTTCAGGTGTGTTTAAGCAGGGAAACATCTAAAACATGCAGGATAATGGCCCTCAAGGCCTGGAGTTTGACACATGTGCCTTAGATCAATGATTACCAAAGCTACTATATCTGCTCTCGTGTCTTATCAGATGTTATCCCAACATGACGATGATGACCCAGCTAATGATACACCCAATACAGCTGTATGAATTGCCATTTCTGTTAACTTCACAGTTTAATGATGGCTTTAACAAAACTGTTTTCCACAGATGTTAATGTTATGATGTGTTCTGTGATTATCCCACTCCACTAAAGTTAAGTGCCTGATTACCTCTCGTTTAGATGTAGTGCTACATTTGCTGTTTTATTATTCTTAGATGTGTCATTACTAAGTATTACGATAGCATGCTCTTGTAGTATTTTTATTAGTTACTTCATGTATAAACGGGGGGGAGATGATAAAGATTTCACAATATCATACATGACAATAACTTTATTATTGCTACAAACATACAGTTAAGACTTAATGTTAATCCTTATGTCTGACTGACACCCAGATGTATCTGCACAATGCATGACCTGGTTAAGCAGACTCCATTTATCTTGCTAGAACAAATGCTTCTGGCTTATCTCCTGCACATGGAGCAAATAAAAAGACGCTGCGCAAGGAGGATGTCAGAGTCACACCAATCACACTGTGAGCGGGGTGTCCCTCCTCTGGCAGAGCTTAAAACTGACTTTCTTATCTGTGTGTTCATTTCGCCTCACTTTAATAACTTAGAAAAACTCTAACACGATTAGTCGACTAATCGCCAAAAAAAACTGATTATTACTCGACTATTGAAATAATTGTTTGTGACAGCCTGGAACATTCTTAAATACTGTACCTTGCATCAGCTCCAGCATTTTGCAGATGAACTGTGTGGCATCTTAACATATCAGCTGTGGAAAACCTCCTGTGTGGTACCAGTACCAAAGACCTCCCACCCCAAGGACCCCAGTAGCTACAGGCCCGTAGCCCTGAGATCACATTTGATGAAGACCCTCAAGAGACTGGTCTTAAACCATCTGCGCCCCCTGGTGGGGTCTTCATTGGATCCGCTGCCAGTTTGCTTACTAACCTGGCATCGGGGTGGAGGACGCCATCATCTACCTGCTACACTGAGCTCTGACTCACTTGGAGAAGCCTGGAAGCACTGTGAGGATCATGTTCTTTGATTTCTCCAGTGCTTTCAACATCATCCAACCACACCTTCTGAGGGACAAGCTGGAGGTATCAAGAGTGAACCACCACATGTCCCAGTGTATACTGGACTATCTCACAGGACACCCACAGTATGTGAGGACAAAAGGATGTGTCTCTGATACGCTAGTCTGCAGTACGAGGGCCCCACAGAGAATGGTACTGGCACCGTTCTACTTCACCCGCTTTACTGTGGACTTCTCCATCAACTCTGAACGTTGCCACTTCCAGAAGTTCTCTGATGACTCTACCATAGTCGGACTCATCAGAGGTAAGGACGACTCAGACTACAGACAGTGCACTCAAGACTTTGTGAACTGGTGCCAACAGAATCATCTGCTGATCAACACAGGGAAACTAAGGAGTTGGTGGTGGACTTTCGGAGGCGCAGACCTGCCACACTGACACCAGTGAACATCCAGGGAGTGGACATTGAGATAGTGGACTCTTATACAGTGGGGCAAAAAAGTATTTAGTCAGCCACCAATTGTGTAAGTTCTCCCACTTAAAAAGATCAGAGAGGCCTGTAATTTTCATCATAGGTATACCTCAACTATGAGAGACAACATGAGGAAAAAAAATCCAGAAAATCACATTGTCTGATTTTTAAAGAATTTATTTGCAAATTATGGTGGAAAATAAGTATTTGGTCAATAACAAAAGCTAATCTCAATACTTTGTTATATAGCCTTTGTTGGCAATGACAGAGGTCAAACGTTTTCTGTAAGTCTTCACAAGGTTTTCACACACTGTTGCTGGTATTTTGGCCCATTCCTCCATGCAGATCTCCTCTAGAGCAGTGATGTTTTGGGGCTGACGCTGGGCAACACGGACTTTCAACTCCCTCCAGAGATTTTCTATGGGGTTGAGATCTGGAGACTGGCTAGGCCACTCCAGGACCTTGAAATGCTTCTTACGAAGCCACTCCTTCGTTGCCCGGGCGGTGTGTTTGGGATCATTGTCATGCTGAAAGGCCCAGCCACGTCTAATTTTCAATGCCCTTGCTGATGGAAGGAGGTTTTCACTCAAAATCTTACGATACATGTCCCCATTCATTCTTTCCTTTACACGGATCAGTCGTCCTGGTCCCCTTGCAGAAAAACAGCCCCAAAGCATGATGTTTCCACCCTCATGCTTTACAGTAGGTATGGTGTTCTTTGGATCCAACTCAGCATTTTTTCCCCTCCAAACACGACAAGTTGAGTTTCTACCAAAAAGTTCTATTTTGGTTTCATCTGACCATATGATGTTCTCCCAATCCTCTTCTGGATCATCCAAATGCTCTCTAGCAAACCGCAGACGGGCCTGGACGTGTCCTGGCTTCAGCAGGGGGACACGTCTGGCACTGCAGGATTTGAGTCCCTGGCGGCGTAGTGTGTTACTGATGGTAGCCTTTGTTACTTTGGTCCCAGCTCTCTGCAGGTCATTCACTAGGTCCCTCCGTGTGGTTCTGGGATTTTTGCTCACCGTTCTTGTGATCATTTTGACCCCACGGGGTGAGATCTTGCGTGGAGCCCCAGATCGAGGGAGATTATCAGTGGTCTTGTATGTCTTCCATTTTCTAATAATTGCTCCCACAGTTGATTTCTTCACACCAAGCTGCTTACCTATTGCAGATTCAGTCTTCCCAGCCTGGTGAAGGTCTACAATTTTGTTTCTGGTGTCCTTTGACAGCTCTTTGGTCTTGGCCATAGTGGAGTTTGGAGCGTGACTGTTTGAGGTTGTGGACAGGTGTCTTTTATACTGATAATGAGTTCACACAGGTGCCATTAATACAGGTAACGAGTGGAGGACCGAGGAGCCTCTTAAAGAAGTTACAGGTCTGTGAAAGCCAGAAATCTTACTTGTTTGTAGGTGACCAAATACTTATTTTCCACCATAATTTGCAAATAAATTCTTTAAAAATCAGACAATGTGATTTTCTGGATTTTTTTTCCTCATTTTGTCTCTCATAGTTGAGGTATACCTATGATGAAAATTACAGGCCTCTCTGATCTTTTTAAGTGGGAGAACTTACACAATTGGTGGCTGACTAAATACTTTTTTGCCCCACTGTAGGTACCTGGGTGTCCACCTTAATAATAAACTAGACTGGAGCCACAACACTGATGCTCTGTACACGAAGGGTCAGAGCAGACTCTACCTGCTGAGGACGCTGAGGTCATTTGGAGTCCTGGGAGCACTGTTAAAAACCTTCTACAACACTGTGGTAGCTTCAGTCATGTTTTACAGTGTGGTATGTTGGAGCAGCAGTTTATCAACAGCTGACAGGAATAAGCTGGATAAACTGATCAGGAAGGAAAGCTCTGTCCTGGGACACACCCTGGATCCAGTGCAGGTAGTGGGGGACAGAAGGACTCTGGTCAAAATAACATCGCTGATGGACAGAGTGTCCCACCCCATGCATGCAAATCTTACTGAACTGCAGAACTGTCACGGTTCAGTTACCAGGTACAACTCCAAAGCGACCCAACTCCAAGACACACACACGAGAACCAGGGATCAGTAAAAGTGAGTTTATTGTACTATATGCACAAGACAACAATGCAGAGAATATGAAATGTGCACGATGAAAAACACAGGACTGGAACGGCAGTGGGGTGGAGACTCGATCCTGGAGGAGAGGCTCGTTATTGACATATGAAAACAGCCCGCTGCAGTGTGCGGGGATAGTGCTTAGATACTCACAGTGACGCGGTGACTGAAGCTGCGTGTGGTGAGATCCGAGGGACACTGCAGCGGGGGTGGTGCTCCAGGAGTCGAGGCAGTACGGTGAGGTCCGGGACGCGGTGCTGTCGATGCCTGCGTGGGTCCAGCAGGGGAGGCAGCAGCACGCTCACCGGAGAGGCGTGGATCCAGAGGCGACCAGGGACAGACAGGAGCCAGAGGGAAAGAGCCAGTCGCGTATCTCCGCAACTGAGCTCTAATTCTTCCGTGTCCAAGCCAGCGCTCACGATAGGCGGGTAACTCACCACGCAGAGGCACTGGCTCTGGAGGATGCTCCAGGACACGGGTCCGAGGACGGGGAAAGGAGAGCGGGTCGGAGAGCTCACGACCGCTAAAACCCCGTCGGAGATGAGTCCTCTTTCCGGCTCCAGGGACTGTCTGCACAGCCGTTACTGTGGCCGGCTTGACAGCAGCGCGGTGACCGGTGAGGCACTCAGAGCTGGAGGAGCGCTCCAGCATATATGACTAGGAGATGAGGAAGAGAAGGCAGGTTAGCAGCACTAACAAAACAACTGTCACAACTTATCCCTGGCCACTCTGTACCACGTTAAGGGTGTGTAAGAGTACGAACTGGCGCCTGTCTGTGGTTCTTCCTCTGTTTAAATACCCAGCTCTCCTGAGCTGGGTAACGATCCACACCTGCAACCACTGATGACTGCCACGCCCTGGAACTGACAATTAGTGTCACAAGCACCACACTCACCAGCTGCAGAGATCCCCATAGTCACCAGTGAAACACACAACTTACAGTGAAAAAACCATCACCAACATCAATCCCCAAACACAAAAACCCCAGACCCTGACAAGAACTCCTTCAGTGACAGACTGCATACAAACATAAAGGTTTACATCAGACCTAACCATCACCAATACTGCTGTAACTTGCAGTTATTTACAACAGACTGTACATAATAACTTATTGGAAGCTTCATGTTTACTTTTTTACATGTACAGTTCAATAAAAATCAGTAATTTTTATATTTAAATTTTATACATATCCTAACTACTTTAAGAACCGTACAGTGTTCTGTTTTTATAACTATGGTACATGTTGGAGTTACTTTTTTCTTGTTTTTTTTTTTTTTTTGGTTTTTCGTTGTAAACATTGTGTGTGCTCCGTTATGTTCTGTGTCCTGTTCAGTTTGTATACCTGTTTGTTTATCTGATGCTGTTATGACCAAATTTCCCCCTGTGGGACAATTAAAGGATTATTCTATTCTATTCTATTCTATTCTATTCTATTCTATTCTATTCTATTCTATTCTATTCTATTCTATTCTATTCATAGGTGTTCTCTGCTGGTCCTGATTTTTCAGACTGAACATCATCAGTAAGATAAGCTCCAGCTGAGGCTGTTGACAGCAGCAGGAGGACAAGGATACAGCTTCTGAAGACATAACACTATTTTCAGATGACGCAGAAATCCCCTGGGAAACACCAAAATAATGAATGACGCAATAAGAGCAGAGATGATGAACAGAGTGAGACTGACATCATCTTCATTCTGCCAAATAGCAAATACATCCTCTACACACCTGCTTCTTCTTCATGTCTGGAGGACTACGGCTCCACAAGATAAAAGGCTGAACAGAAACATTTTCTGCCTACAGGCTCCGTTCCACTTCCTGTATACTTTAAGGCTGTATTCACACCCAAAAGTCCGGTAGACTCGGACCGTATTCACACCCGACAGTCCAGTAGACTCGGTTTGATTTGGGACCAAAGTTGCAACATTGCTGCTGTTTTTAGTTGGTGTGGTTTGGATAATTATAATAAAATAATTAGGAGCATTTTACACCTCCATCTGTGGTGGCGCTCTGGTGTTACTTTTTTAATTGTTGTTACTATACTTCCTGGTGCTGCCGTGGGAGAGTGAAATGTAAACAAGCCCAGTTTTGGGATCTTTTGTGTTTGGTGAATGTACCAGATCAATATTCTGCAGCAATGAGCTCAGGATGAGCAGATAATGAGACAGAGGAGTACACGAAGTGGCTGAGACGGCTGCACAATATAGTCCACTTCTTGCTTTTGGTGCGGTCTCGGTTCGTTTTAGGGTGACTATTTCCACAACACAAAAAAGGAGGACCTCCGGGACACGTTCAAACCCTGGGGTTGGGGGGGTGTTAATGGCGGTGGTAACCCCTAGGGGTAATGGTTTTGCAATATTGATGGAAATTCGGGAGATTTTCAGGAGGAACACTGAAATTTGGATTCTTCCTGGAAAATTTATATTTTAAAAGGACAAAGTTATTAGAGAATATAGTTTTTTTAGTACTTTTGTGTAAAAATAAGTAAGCCATATATAGCAAATATTGTTTGCCAACAGCCAACAAATAGGCTTGTTGCTTATAGTTTAATTGTCTATTTTTAGTAATATTTTATTTCCTACTTTATTGAATTCACCATGAATTTCAACTGCTCCTTGAATGCATCACAGTTGTGTGTGATTAAAGCTGCTGCTACAGCCCAGCTTCTGACTCCCGTTGCAGGAGAAAAGAGCTGAGCAGCCAGTCTGAGCAGCTTAGGTCTCTAATTAATGTTTTAATGTTAAGTAATTTTTCAGCATCTAACTCATTTTACAGTTTTCAGCTGATTTCAGCGATTTGTATATCAAAACGTTTGGCTCGTTCATGAGAAGGGTGCAAAACTTTTGGAATTGATATCTCTTCAACTTTTTAAGTTATTTAACTTTTTGGGCTTTTTTCAGCCCCATTGAAATACATTGATTTTGCTTCAAATCCTTCCAATTCCTTAAACAGGCCATTTATAATAGCGCTACAACTGGTGGCAGCTTGTTTGAGTAGCTCTGTGATTTAGCTAGCACTTACTAGAATTTTTTTTGTTGTTATTTTTGAGTATTTCTTGCTAGTTTTTTTCTTCTGGAAATATTTTCTAAATACTTTTCTTCTGATTTGGGTGCTGTGCTGATTGAGTTTTTTGCTTGATTTGTCACTTTTTTGCCACTTGTTATGATGTGTAACCATGGCAACAAGAGACTTGTTTACAAGAAAGAGCAGCTAACTGACATTTCTAAGGCTGAAATAATCCTCAAATTGAAACTCTGAAACCCTGATGAGGTCAAAAGAAGAAGACGTGGATGCAGAGCAGGAGCAGAGTGAAGAGAGAGAAAGAGGAAGTTTAAACCTTCACTTCCATCAGTCATATTGACAAATGTGAGATCTCTTTGCTAACAAAATGGATGAAGTTGAAACTCTGTTGAAGACCCAGTCAGAGTATCAGGAATGCAGCATCATGTGTTTTACTGAGACACGGCTAAAGGAGCATATCCTGGACTCCAGTGTGTCTCTACCTGGCTTTCAAACAATATGAGCAGACAGAGATTTGAAGACGAGCGGCAAAAGAAGAGGAGTTTGTCAGCTGCTTACATCTGCAGTCACCTGTTGGGGGCGGAGCATCAGAGCAGGTGACATGAAGTGGCTGAACAGATGGATAAGGAGGACTGATTCTGTCCTGGAGACTGAACTGGAGTCTCTTGAGTTGATTGTCCAAAGGAGGATGAAGAACATGATGGAAAACCCTCATCATCCTCTTCAGAACACGGTAACACTACAGGAGACCCTTCCTGTCTACAGCTAGAACCCTCTACAGGAGATCCTTACTGTCTACAGCTAGAACCCTCTACAGGAGATCCTTCCTGTCTACAGCTAGAACCCTCTACAGGAGATCCTTCCTGTCCGCAGCTAGAACCCTCTACAGGAGATCCTTCCTGTCCGCAGCTAGAACCCTCTACAGGAGATCCTTACTGTTCACAGCTAGAACCCTCTACAGGAGATCCTTACTGTTCACAGCTAGAACCTTCTATAATGACTTCATGAAAAATAACTGAGCTACAACAACACTTAATTTCCCTTCGGGGATTAATAAAGTATTTTTGATTGATTTGATTTCATACATATTTCAGGACTTTCTGGTTATTTCTTAAGTATTAACCAGTAATAGGAAACATTTTATATCTAAAAAACATCAGGAAACACTGATTAACAGACCTTTCAATATGTCTGTATTAAAATTCGGGTGGTTACGGCTCCTTCCGTCAGGCTGCTTCGACAGCTCGTTCATATTCATTGTTCGAATTTGCTGGATTCTGATTGGCCAACAAACTAGCCTATGAGAGCAAAGAATACTGTTTCCTGCCTCGCTGTGCATGGCAACGTCAGACGTCACGTCTTTCTGTTTGCTACGGTATGCTACAGCTTTTAGCTAGCAGCATGCTAGGCGTGGTTTCAACTGCGGTAGCTGCCAAAAACTAACGAACAAAGGAGTTGTGATGAAACAGATACAGGCTGTTAGAACTCGGGAGAACTCAGGTTTTATCACCACCTGTGTAGTTTGAGAGATAAAAACTGAAAGAGAAGTTGTTGACCTGTTTTCACCCACTATGAAGGTAAGAACACCTGTGGAGCTAAAATATTCAACAGAAACCTCAGAAAAACTGTTTTTAATGGAAGGGTATCTTTAAGGCCTTTCAGCTATCAATGACTTTAGCATATTTAAACTTTGAAACTTCACTGAACTTTTAAACAAATCACAAGACATTTGGCTACTGGCATATGATTAAGCTTCATGATATCTTTTACAATTTTTGAGAGAACATAAACTTTACACTTCTCACAAAAAAAATCTGAAATAAAATTGAATGGAAAAGATAGGGACGAAATGTGGACTTTGTGTGTTCTGGAACCCGTAGCAGGAGAACCAGAAGTCCTAGAGAAATAAGAGTCACACCATCTGAAAGCTGACAAAAATCCCTGCATTTTGATGTATAATGTGTGTGTCTATCTCAAACAGTTTTGGAGCAGAAAGAAATTGTTTGACTTGTGAAAAGATTAACCTAGTTGGCAGTTATACTCTAAAGGAACATTCCGTTTGAACATTCTATTTGACGGCTGGGGATTTTGTATGTATATACGTATGATGCAGCAAACTGATCAGGTTGTTAGGTGGCAGCGGTTGGTGTGTGTGTGTGTGTGTGTGCATGTGGGTGTGGTTGTCTACTTACCATTCTCCTTAGGGTGTGGCAGTCTATCAGCTGGAGCAGGTGTGGCTCGTTTCCTGCAATCAAGCCGTGGGATAAAAGAGGTGCAGTGACGTGAGACAGACGCCAGTTGGTTCCACAACATCTAGTGGTAATGTGGTCGAACTAAGCTTGCTACTTAAAGTCTAAGAATCTAACATTGTACTTACCTCATCCTGTGATCCTCCGCCTAGAAACCTTGTTCCTCCGCTGGATTCCGCTCCAGCTCCTCTTGGGCGCCTCTACCTCTCCATGCTGGCCTTCCTCCCGTGCCGTCCAGAGGGCTCACTCCTCCAGGTCCTGACATGCTCCGCCACGTCCGGCCTCTGTCTCAAGTCCATCTCCGTCCTGGAGCCTCCACCACCTGCTCCCAGAAACACCACTGATCTGTCCACCCTCCAACATCGTCATCTCCTCACTCTCACCGCTACCAGCCAGCTCATCACCACCACCGCCGCTGTCATCTATCTCCTCCTCCAAGAACGAACCACCACCTTCCGACCGTAAGCGCCTCACACACGCACACCAATCATCCCTGATTCCTCCTTTGAACCGCCTCACTGACCTCCTCTCCTCTGCCAGCAGGTGTTTGCCTCAGTTCCCCAGTCAGACATCTCTGACCTCTGTGGATCATTCCAGCCTGATTATCTCACTGTACCAATTCTCTGTGAACATTTCAATTAAACTTAAACTTTCTCCTGTGTTGGTCTGGAATCTGGGCACTACTTTAGAGTTCGCAAAAACCAAACAATCATGTCTCAGGTTGAGCAGGAGACGTGTATAATAATGTTTACATCAGGTTTCATGTTACCATGGCAACAGAATTCCCAAAATACATGAAGCCCTGTTAAAATGGCTCATTGTAAGACACTCACACCTCCTTTCCACCAGACGCGTTACTGCAGCAGCTCGTCATACGCAGCTGATACATACCGCTGTAGTCAATAGAACACTTTCCACCGCATCTGTCAGCAGCACGAGTCGAACGCGTCTCAGGAGCGACATCTCGCAGCACATACGCGCCGGTTCTATTTTTTACGCGCTACGCGTCTGAAATGTGCCACAAGTTTGACATTTTGGAAAGAGGAAGACGTCTGGCTTGAAGATCGAGGTTGAAAAACAGTTTCTCACAACCTTGTTTGATTGAGGTGTGGTGAAGCAGAGACAACTGCTGAACAATGACACTCCACTACTGGGTCTTATAGACCCCCACTGTAAACTTCTCCAAAACCAAAATACGCTCTGAGGGAGCAGCCCTCTGGATCTTTAAATGTCCTTCATATTTACATAAAACACAAACCTTTTGGAGCCATGTTGCTTGTTGTGGTGTATACTGACGAAGTCATGCGTGATTTTGCTAATCTCGCGTGACTTCGTGCTCTTTCAATGACGGTTGCTTCCCTGCTGCTACGCGTCTGATACGCACCCGGTGGAAAGGACCGAGCAGCAGAATACGTGAGCGAGACGTGCTGCTGCAGTAACGTGCTGCTGACGCGTGCGGTGGAACGGAGGGTCAGCAGGATTTGTGACCTCTTATAGTATATTAATGCAGTTGGCTTGATCATTAGACGTGGACCATCATGTGAACATTCATTTTTGAGTTACCATGGCAACCACATTGACTCTAATTCCCATGAGTACATTTTAAAAGAACAAATTGAAATACAATCAAATCGTTCAATGATTCCATTTTTTAACTTCTTCAACTCTCTTCAACTTTGAAACTTCCTTTAGATATTGATATATCTTCAACTTTATGAATGGTGTGTACTTGTGTAGCCCTTTACTCAGGTCCCATGACCCTCAAAGCTGTTCTGGGATCACACACTGACAGAGGCGAGGCTGCCAAACACTGGCACCGCCGGACCCTCCGACCACTACCAAGCAGGCAAGGTGGGGTTAAGTGTCTTGTCCAAGGACACAACGGCCAGGCAAGGGTGTGTAAGGAATGGCAAGGAATGTATTTCAACTCTATTGAAATACATTCTAATCTCATTAAATTTTTCGACTCCCTTCATCTCTTCAACTTTTTCAAATACTTAAGCTCTCTTCAATTTGGAAACTCAATTTTTACATATTGATATGTCTTCAACTTTATGAAGTACTTAACTTTTTGCACCCTTTTCAACTCCATTGAAATAAAGTCAGATCTGTTAAAATGTTTCAACTCTTTCAAATCTTTAACTATTTCAATTCTCTTAAACTTAAAATCTCCATTCAACTTTTTCAGCGACATTTAAAGCTATAGTGCGTAACTTTTACATGTCCGTGAACGTCCGTTTCAGCCAAGCCACTATCAGAGGAGATGACACAATGCAGATTGAGCCGATCGGCTCCTCAAACATCTCACGGTATTTTTCAATATACAGTGGGGCAAAAAAGTATTTAGTCAGCCACCAATTGTGTAAGTTCTCTCCCTTAAAAAGATCAGAGAGGCCTGTAATTTTCATCATAGGTATACCTCAACTATGAGAGACAAAATGAGGAAAAAAAATCCAGAAAATCACATTGTCTGATTTTTAAAGAATTTATTTGCAAATTATGGTGGAAAATAAGTATTTGGTCAATAACAAAAGTTAATCTCAATACTTTGTTATATAGCCTTTGTTGGCAATGACAGAGGTCAAACGTTTTCTGTAAGTCTTCACAAGGTTTTCACACACTGTTGCTGGTATTTTGGCCCATTCCTCCATGCAGATCTCCTCTAGAGCAGTGATGTTTTGGGGCTGACGCTGGGCAACACAGACTTTCAACTCCCTCCAGAGATTTTCTATGGGGTTGAGATCTGGAGACTGGCTAGGCCACTCCAGGACCTTGAAATGCTTCTTACGAAGCCACTCCTTCGTTGCCCGGGTGGTGTGTTTGGGATCATTGTCATGCTGAAAGACCCAGCCACGTCTCATTTTCAATGCCCTTGCTGATGGAAGGAGGTTTTCACTCAAAATCTTACGATACATGGCCCCATTCATTC
>SSNP01000035.1:0-19685 GCA_006937955.1 Pachypanchax playfairii
CTCTCGATTTACCGGTCGATCTACGTTCCTACCCTCACCTATGGTCACGAGCTCTGGGTAGTGACCGAAAGAATGAGATCGCGGGTACAAGCGGCCGAAATGAGTTTTCTCCGCAGGGTGGCCGGGCTCTCCCTTAGAGATAGGGTGAGAAGCTCGGTCATCCGGGAGGGGCTCAAAGTAGAACCGCTGCTCCTCCGCATCGAGAGGAGCCAGATGAGGTGGCTCGGGCATCTGGTCAGAATGCCTCCTGGACGCCTCCCAGGTGAGGTGTTCCGGGCACGTCCCACGGGACGGAGGCCCCAGGGAAGACCCAGGACACGCTGGAGGGACTATGTCTCCCGGCTGGCCTGGGAACGCCTTGGGATCCCCCCGGATGAGCTGGCGGTTGTGGCCGGGGAGAGGGAAGTCTGGGCTGCCCTGCTTAGACAGCTGCCCCCGCGACCCGACCCCGGATAAGCGGAAGAAGACGGACGGACGGACGGAGATGAAAGATATAGCATTAGTGAAATTGTTTCCTGCTGCTGTCGGTCTAAAGTAGGAGAGGTTTTCTAAAATAACATCACTGCAGTTAAAATAGCCTGAAAAAAAGAAACATTTAAAGTCAAGTTAGCAACAATTTGTGGCTGACATGTAACTTTTAAAAACATTCTGAATCAAATTAAAACAAAACTGTCTTTAAAATGGTTTTGACCTGCTGTTTGTTCTGACTTTGCTGTTTGGCCCAAGTTTGTTTCTGCACTATTTAGAATTGATGACTGAGTAAACCAGGTCTTCCATCACAACCCTCCACCTCATTAAAATAATTTACTCTTTCAGCACATTAACAAGCTGAACTTAAAGAGCTACGGATAAACGAGCAGATGAAGTGAGCAATCTTGACACACTGATACGCACTTTGTAAAGATTTTGCAGTCATTTGAGTGTGTCTCTATGCGGTATTACCCCCCCGCTCCGCCCCACCCACAGCACAAGTTGAAAAAGAAGAAGTGGCTTCAGGCTGTGTAATTAGACTGAGTGCTTAATTAAATATGTGCAGTTAAGTACTGAGGGTCACTCACTGTCATAGTACGCCTGACCTTTAGATTCTTGAAACTTAGCTACCATTGTGTTATCCCCATTTATAATTGTGTAAGAATGTCAACATTTACTACATCAGGGAACTCACAAGTATGTGAAAGTAGTTCAGAATAATAAGATTTCTGCTCCTGAACGTGCTTTTAGTGAAGCGTTAACATGGTTAGACACCCAATCATAAATACTTATAGGATTTTAACATTTGTCTCATTATAATCCGTTTCAAGTCTTGTTGGCCGCTAAGTCTGGAGACATACGTGTGTGTTTTGTGTGTGTGTGTGGTAGGCAATTCAAATCCTGTTAAATGTATTCATAAATATTACAGTGAACATTGTACTCTGCTACATATATTTCAGTTAAGTACATTCTGACAAATGATTCACTGAACAACACATTCAACTTCGAGTAAAGTGTGTATCAGACAAACTCCTCCATACTTTTGCTGGAGGGTATAATGGTGATGTCACTTTAGATATGAGAAAATCATTACTCATATCTATACTTTAATTATTTATAACTACTTTTACTAAAAATCTTGCATCACTGTATAAAATTTCAGTAAAATATTAATTGATTTGGTCATAACAGATTAAATTGAAATGGTGTAGTGCTTCCTATGTCTTTTTTTAAGTTAAAGGTGGTAAAGAGTATTTTGCCCCAAAGTGCTCAGTGGCTGTTTGACGTTACTCAAATAGGGGTTTATTTCTTTTACCGTTTTACTGTTTTTTATTTTCTTTTTTCACATTTAAAAAAAAAACAATTACATTTTTTAATTAATGCTGTACATAATAGTGATGTAAAACTACAGTAAGTAATCCACAAAGCCTGAATAACATTGTTAGAGGTCAACATTTAGTTCATAAGTATGCACAGGTTCGTTGTCTATTGGCTACATTATTTATTTAATTACTACTTTATTTCAAGCCCCACTATGTCTATGATTTATGAATATTACAACCTTTTCTTTTGGAAACCATAAATACAAGACTGCTACAAGTTGATAAACTGATTTTAAATTAAATTTGACATCTAAATTTGCTACAAAATCCTCTTCACCACCTTTAGATAGATACTGAACCCGCCACTGCCTTGGGGCGGCCGTAGTCTGTCGGGAAGGAAGTCACTCTCCGATCGGGAAACCGGAGCTTGATCCCGAGTCCCGGCAAGAAGCTACATGTCGAAGTATCCTTGGGCAAGATACTGAACCTCGCAACTGCCCCCCGGGCGCTGTTCAGTATGGCTGCCCTCTGCTCCTCACCTCACGGTGAGGATGGGTCAAATGCAGAGCCAAATTTCCCCACGAGGGATTAATATAGGAAATAAAAAATACATATATAAAAAAAAATAATAATAACATATAAACAAGAAAAAACAGAGAAACACATATATGCAAAAGCAAACATAATAAAGGGAAAGAAGCAGGACTGGATTAAGAATGAGAATTTTAGAGAGACTTCTGATTTTTAAACTTGTAAATTAATGAACAGTGAACAGGTGGAAAGGATTAAAAGATAAGACCAATTATGTGAAACAACACACAGAGCTAATACACAGTGCTCTTTGAGCCCCAGGTTGACACTTTAAAGAAAAGACACAACTCTGTGGGGGAAATCATTACAAAAGACCTGTTACTTAAAAATACAGACCAGAGTCTTAATTTGGTGCAAAAAGAAAAACTTGCGTCACTGTATGTCACCTGGATGACAGTCATGTGTACAAGACAATGGAAACCAAAGTAAAACCTGCAAGAAAATTACAAAACATAATTTTTTTATTGATGATTCTGTTTTTTATTATTATTTGTTACTCCAGGAACACATCCAGACATCTTTTAGGAAACTGCTCTTATTCATGTTTTGTTTTGAGGTTTAAAGTTAGTCTGAAAGTCCTATTGATGTGGCTTTAACCCAGGGGCACTTCTAAAGATTTTCCAGGTTGTTTATCCTTTTTGATTTTCCAATTTTATTTAGCTAACATAGCTTCAAATGAGAAAATAAGGGTGCATACTTGAGCAAAAAGTGGACCCATCAACATGCAATTATGGACATTTACTCCCATTAAATCTAGTAAAAACTTTTTTTAGAGACAATTTCCTGTCAAGCTGTGACTGTGTTTTAACTTGGAAACAGAAATTTAAATATAAATTTCTTCAAATTACTACACTTGTTATTTCTCCTTCTACTTTAAAGATGCTTTAAATGACTAAAAAATTTGCAAAACCGGAAAACCTCTTTTTTTTCTTATTAGTCTTCAAAACATTCTTCAAAGCTTGAAGCTCATTATTGTGCCGGAAAATGAATCTTTCTTCACAAAGTTGTAAACCAGGGGGTGTAGAATGTTTCAGTAGATGTGATTCAGTGCAGTCCAGGTGTCCAATTTCAGAGCGGCACAAAGACGTGATTATTCCTGCCATGGTGTTTAATGCTGAGTTCGACACACTGCTGTATCACTCCCCCTCCTGCTTGTCTCTTTAAGTTCACTTCTTTTCACTGCAAGAACTTTCCAATTAAGATTCCTTAGTGCAACGTTAGTTTCAAATCTCCTGCTGGGAACTCTTGGTATGTTTTGGCTCATCCACAGTGTTTTGCGTGTTTTCCATCCTGAGAAGTTGTTTAAAGACACTAAGAGTTCACTCAGACTCAATCCACTGTTTTGCTGTTTCTTTAATTATCTATATTTGTGAATATGTGGAGTTGCCTTTCTATCTTTGAATTTCTCATAAATAAACCTTGTGACAGTCATTCAATGGGGGCTCTGACACTCAACATTTTAATTATTCTGTAAGCTTCTAGTACTGGTGGTTACTTTGCTCTTTCAGGTAGTTTTTAAAAGATGTAACTGAAGTGTTGGTTCCTTAGAACTTCTATAACTTGACTGTAACTTGTTCATATTTCTTACTGACTTATAAAATTTAAAATACAAATAAGTGAGCAACAGTCTCAAGGTAACTTCTTGTGAAAAATTGTGTGAATAAAAAAAAAAAAGCATGAACCAGATGATAGATGAGACCTATAAGATCTAGATCTATAGGATCTAAATAACATAATTCCCCCAAATTTAACAAATGTGGGACAAACAAAACGAGGATCAACACTGGAACTGGCAACCCGGCACAAAAAATCAGGGAGGGGAGGGGGTGAGTGGCTGAGAACAAATGGTTTTGTTTTTCTACATGAACTGCGGGACTCTGATTTGACCACAAGGTCTAATTCTGTACTTTACCTTTAACAAGCTGATGTTTGTAAAATCGGAGGTGTGGCTTTGTGAACTTGTGGGGAATTTTGACATCACAGATTTGGCAACTGTTAAATGATTTTCTTTTGTGAATCATCATCATCCATACACAAAAACATGCATATTATGTTAATTATTACTTTTATACTGTTATGTTATTTAATTAAACATTCATCTGCACCCAGGATAACTTAAAACGTTTTGAACACATATAGACAAATTTTCAGGTTAGGTTGGGAATGGCATAAGGGCCAATCAGTTAGCTGGTTGTAATATGAAAAACTACCATTGGAGCAATACATTTTTTCATGAATAACTGTCCACTTAATGAGTATATCAAAATGATGAATAGTTGTCCTGGTCAGTTAATGAAATATTGCTTATAAAATGAATACAGGACTATTAGTTTTATTTATAATCACATTACAGGAGAAGTGATCTTCTTGACGGAGGTTTGTGCTCTCTAATTGCTTTCAAGTTGAATCTAAATTGACTTCAGAGTTGGTGTGAGCATATTGTTGACTGTCTGTATTGACCCAGTGATGGACTGATGACTAGTCCAGGTGTACCCTGCCTCTTGCTCATCAGATGCTGAGATGCAGCCACCCTGGGTGGGATTAAACTGAAATAGAACTCAATTGGATGTATGTGAAGGAGTTCTTGTGCCAGTGTTTTCATGTGTGTATGTGTGTGTAAGTGCAGGAAAGCCATGCTTTTATAATATATATGACTTGTCCTTTTCATATACAGAGGCAAATTACACTTGAATGAATTGTAATACCTCTTCAATGGACACTGAGATGAATCTATTTCCTATCAGCTTGATATACGTGAAAAACAGGTTTCTAGTGCAGCTCAGCTAGAAATGAATTCTAACTTTCCTTGAAAAGTACATCATTATCACAAGCAGTGAACAGCAGGCAGTAAAATGAAGATGGCATACAAAAACCACGCTGTCACTTTGATCATATTCCAGGCTTCTGCATTGCATGGCAAATTTGACCATCTTCCTGCTCTCCCACTGTTTTGGCCACTGGTGGCTGGATGATTTTGCAGGATACACCATGGGTCTTTTGATCCTGTCGACAAGCCCTTTGTTTCTCTCACAGCAAGACACAGAGCCAACCTGGAGAATGCTTTCAAACCTACAAAAACATAGATTATACATCTCAAAATAAAGTACAGCACCTGTCAGCTAACATTTTCAAGCATGGGCACTCCTTGGCCTGTATACATACCCAAATGTCACATGAATAAACACCATGACAAGAAAGCAGCACACAGCAGTTTGTGGTTTTAAAGGCAAAAAAGGAGCTACAAATTTTTTACATGTAAACGCACACACAAAAATGCAAGAATCTTACCTGCAAAAACTGAAAAGTTTATAGGAGTTTTAACTGTGGATGTTCCTAAATCTAGTCTTGATCATCTTGGTTTCATTTCTGAGTGAAATGTTTTCAGATTCCATGTTTGTTTATTTATGGCCACTGTCTTCTTAGACTGTTAATATTATCATCCCCTCCTTGAGAATTTTAGTATTTTTCTTTCCATTAGTTCTTTATTTTCCTTCTGCTTTTCTCTCAGAAATGGTTGTATTTAATATAACGATAAAAATGTACTACTTTAGCCATTTTGCCATGTCTGTTGGATTGTTTTCTTTTGTTTTTCTATGTAAAAGTTAGATATGTCGACTTTCCCTCTGCATATAGATACAGTAATTGTTATTAAGGCTAGTAATACTCTCATAATACTAAAACACATTTCATCAAAAATTGTTGTTAAAACTTTTATTAATAGGCTTAAAATTATTTTGGGGGGCGGATTAAATCTAAATAATGTTTGAATGTAATCTGTTATTTTTTACTTGGGCAGCTTTTTACTAATTGGAATTTTATCATCTACTGAATCTGATCATATTACAACTGGATTTAATTGACTCTACATAACTGGATTTTTTAAAAGTGTCTTGAGATGACCTTTGTTGATAATTGGCTCTTTATGAATAAACTAAATGAAATTAAATTAAGATCATATTTTCATGTTGACACTACAAAAGTTACATTTTAAATATTCAGGGTTTTATTCTAATTCGGATGTGACATGTATTATTGTCTTTTCCTTAAAAGTACACTGTTTTTTGCCTAGCAATGTGGACAAAAATACATACAATTATGAATTCTTGTGTTTATCTGGTGTGTTTTAAGTTGTCTTCACAAAACAATAGTATTTGAATATACATAAGAATAAGCTAAACTCATCTTGTTCTTTAATACATGTCTGAAATACATTAGTGGCTACTAAAATCATGATGAATTCACAAGGCTTTCTGTAGTCTGAGTGCTTGTTTTGCTCCTTCTGGGCCACTCTATTTTCATGGCTTGAGTCTAACACAGATAGAAATAAAATATGACATTTTTAATGCATCTTTCACAGTGTTACACACTGTAACTTGAAAACAATATGATGAATTGTTAAATTTCAGGGATTGTCTGCAGCTCCCTTTCAATGTTGCTGTGTCTATAAAGCAATCAATATTCAGAGGGGATAAACCCAACAGGAGCGTTTTCTTTTGTCTGTAGTTCACAAACATGTCCACTCATTTCTTTCCCACAAATAACAATTTATTCTTCACACATTTACTGAAAATTACAGTTTATTGAAAGGACACAGAAAGGTCAAATAACACAGATACATGTAGCTAGGAGTTACTACTCAGTGCATGGCACATTCTCAGGGAGACGACCCATTGTGAGTCTTTGGCTCTTTGCCTCAGGAGTGTTAAAGGCTGAAAGAGTGCTGAAATATTAAATGTTGAACAGTTGGCCAGCCAACTTGAGCCTTTATAGTTCAAAATGTGGACAAGTAAATTAACCTTGCTACAATGAGTGACAAATAATATTCTAAGTTGGGTAGTAGTTGTAATAGTTGAAGCAGTAGTACTTTTTTGTCAATTCATATACTTATCACAGGAGACAGTGTCAGACCACACCAGTGCAAAGGGTTTTTTTCTAGAAAGATCACACATTAAGAAAGCAGTGTCCTTACTCATAATTAAAATTCAAATAAGTAAACAACAAATGAACAATCATAAAACAAGTTACCAGTGCCGCTGCTACCTCTGAACAAAATAAAAGAAAGAAAAATCTAAACGCATGCCATTTTACTGTGGAGATTTCAGATGAAAGGTTGAATTTTGTTGACAGTTCCAGTATCTCAAATTTTTCTAACAATGTTGATATGCATATGTCTAGCTGTGTGCGCGTGTTTAAAAGTGAGATGTAAGGTAATGTGTGTGGGCGCACATGTTTTTTTGTGAGAGTGCGCAAGTGTGTGCTCTTAGAAAGATCCTTCAGGCAATGCAGGCTGCTTTGCGATGACATGCCTTCTGCTCAGTTGTGTTTATGTGGCTTTGTCTTTTTGCTGCTGCCTCCCTCTGCATCCTCGCTGTCATGTGAGAGCTCTGTGTCGGATTTTCCCATCTGCACTTGGCTCCTTTGCTGTAAGGTTCAGAGGAAATAAACAGATAATAAGCAAGACATTCACAGGCATGGTCTGCAGTTGATGAGGTGATCTGTAATCAAAGGTAGACGCTACTAGAAGTCTGCAGAAGTGCTTCCTCGACATATTAGTTTCTGATGCTCAACTTAACAGTTCCACAGGCTTGTGACCCTGAATTTTGTTTTTTGAAGTAAAGAAACATCCCTAATAAACCAGTATATAAGGGCAGAATGACAACACAGCATGAACAGCCATTATATTATTTGAATGCTTCTTTGATTCATTATGTTTTTTACAGTACTGTGCAAACATCTTGAGTTATTTGTTGTTTATTTACATTTTACTTCCAATTAATCAAACAGTTTTTTTTTTACCAGGTTTGAATTAAACACTTATATAAATTGTTGTCACAAAGACACATTTTTCCCATTTATTTAATTAAGCGCATTACAAATACCAAAAGATAACACTTTTTAATACTCATCAAATAGTATTTTAGCATAGATAAGGTGATTCTCAGGTATATTACATGATAACTTGGAATACAATAAATATGTAATAATCAAAAATCTCAAATGGGTCAGAATTTAACACTTCATCAGTTTTGCACTTGTAGAGGACAGTTGACCACTTTCCTTTCTTTTGCAATTTTATTATTTAGTTACTTTTTACACACATTGCACCATATGCTGCCATGTTCAGGAAGAAGGGCTTGGAAGAAAATCAGTCCAAAATAAAAACTAAAGTCTAAAGAAAAACGTCAGAGGAAACCCCCAAGAATGATCAAAGCTTCAAATGATTAGGTATAAGCTCACTCATGAGAAACAAGAGTGATTAATTGAGTAATTAAGGGTGGGTTATAGCTTTAATATAGTATGTAATATAGTAAGTAATCCATTACTTTAAAAGTATTACGGTATCTTAAGTTGAACCCATAGTTGAACCCATAGTGGGGTCTTAAACCAACTTCTGGGAATAAAGTAAAAGCAAAAGTTTTCTTTATCATCAAATTATATTAACTGCACTTCTTAACATTGTATGCTAGAGTAAGAATGAATTATAATTTACCTCTGATTGTCAACACTCAAATTCCACCCTTTTCTTTTGCTGCTACTTCAATTGATGGACCCAAATTAGGGACTTTGAGAGACTAACTGCTATTGATCTGCTCCGTAAAGCTACACAGACTGTGGAGCTGATAATTTATTAAGGCGACTCTCTTCTAAATGAACACATTGTCAGAAAAGTTGCTCATCTTGCTCAATAATATTGAAAACTTGTGTTTTCTTTTCAGCAAAGGTTATCTGACCAAAATACCACAGGAATTGATTTTATTGTTTGAAAAGTGTAACCAGTGGATTAATTCACAAATATTTATTGAAGTCTTTATTGGAATTTTTTCAATAAAATCAACATGGTGCCCATGAAGTCCCTCCAATGTCTATTAGTTTTTTGTTACAATATTCTACTTTATAAAACGTGAAATATGATTTGAAAGATTCACAAGTATTTGGTCATCTGCATGCATCTGCCTCATGTATGAAATTATGTTTCATGGTCCCAAGTAAACACAGATAAAGAAAATACTGATAACAATACTTGGAGTCAAAAAAGTAACTATGAAAAAAATAATAAAGGGTTTAAAAATAAAGATATCTAAAGATTGTGGCAGGATCATGTAAAGATGTAGATGAGGTAAAAAATAAACAATAGTCATGGTGATTTACATGGAAATGTTTGTACAAAAGTAAAGTTGTGCAAACTCAAAGCAGAAAACCGAGATGGAGCAGATGGTTTCCTGGATTGTACAGATATACACTTATTTTGAAAGGTCACAGATTTCTGTAATTGTTTTGGGATGTCAGAGCTGACTCTGTCTGTCAGAACAGTTCACAGACTCTGGAAAGAAACCTGTTCCTCAGTCTGGAGGCTTCAGTCCAGATGTTTGCACTTGCTTTCTATTTACTTCTATGCTCAGCATTGTAACGATGATTGAAGTGTTTGATTAGGTTAAACATCTTTTGGGTTGATTTTCAATAACCTTGTTTTTCACTGTCTCTTAATGATTTGCTCATAAATTAACTACCACAAGGAAAAATTCTGGCTGTCATGTTACAGTCTGTCTCACTGTGCAAGTTCTTAAAAACACAGTAGCTCACAAATAAAGTTAACCCAATATCAGGATTTTATTCCACAGCCAACTTTTTTACATTAAACACTCTTGAAAGAGGGTGATGATCATGCATGGTGTCGCACAACTATTTGTCCTAACTCTACATATGGTTTTTTTCATTGAACGCAGAGGCGGCTCTTACTTTTAGCATCAGATTAAAAGGGCACAGAAAAAAACTGACGATGTGTTAAAAGTGTTTCCCTCTAACAGTTTAAATTAAACAGTTTCAGTGGAGCATTCTAGTCCATTTTTTAAATTAATTGAGGTCATCTTGGCAATAGCATATATAAGCAACGCACATACAATTCTGTTCTTCAAGCAAAGCATCTGTTTAATGCTCACCAATGTCACTTTGAAAAATGCCTTGAGGCTTGCTTGCAGCTTAGAACTCAAGTTACATGTGACTCTGTGTAGCACTGGATTATAATTAAACTACCTGGCTTGAAGCTAAACAGACAAAATGGCCAGATAGTCTGTGTGAATGTTTTTCCTTTCAGGGCAGCACAGGAATTTAAAATTTGACATTTTTTTGGGCAAAACTATATAACTTTTCAACTAAATAAATAATGCTAAATAGTGAACTCCACACTTGATGATACTAGGAAATTGAAAAACTGATGCAACAGTTGTGTTTTTATACCTGTCACCTCCATCTGCAAGAAAATATGATTACTCATTTCATACATGAGTAGTTTCTTACTAACTTTTCTTGTTTCCTTTTTATCAATTAGAATTTTGAAAAGAAATCCCTAAGGATGTCCAGAGGTTCTTGCGCTCTGGTAGACTTTTTGGAACTAACTTGTCTACTGTAGCTACACTAATGTCAGCATTCAAGCTGATTTGTACATTTTCACTATAAAATGTCTGACAGAGTATTAATTTTATGCCAAAAGCAGTTTTGACTTCAGGACTTGTACTGACTTTCTTTTCAGCAGAGGGCTTGATGGAAGCTAGTTAACTACCATTAACTTTGTGTTGTTGTTTTTGTTTATCTTTCCTATAGTAACTTTGGCCACTCTGTTTTTCTGTCTCATTCCTGTCCTCCCATCCCCTAGACGGTCAAGGCTGATGGCTGTCGAGCCTGGTTCTGTTTCTGCTGATGGTTTCTTCCTGTTAAAAAAATATATTGTTTTTTTTCTCTTTGCTGTAGACGACCATCTTGTTGTAAAAAAAAAAAAAAAAGATTCAACTGGTAAAGGTTGGAAAAAAGAAAAAGAAGTGTAAACATCTAGGGAGGTGCCTCTCAGGTTTTCAGTCTCATAAATCGAACATGAGGACACATAATGAAGGCAGAGTGACAGAAATGAGGAGCACCTTAATGCAGATTGATCCACAGAGACCGGAATGCAAATCACCACTAATTACATTGTTTACTACACCATGAATGGCAAGGACTGTGCATGAGGGATGCTAATAGACACCCGAAAATGAGCTGATTTTAAGTTTTGGTGCATTGACAGGATATGCAAATTTTTCAATGTAATAGGAAAAGAATGATAACTTTAAAAAGATCAACTCAGGTGAGATGTTACATGTCAGCACTGCAAAAAAGTAAATTATTTCTGTTCACAAAATTAGATGTCTCTTCAGGACTGAATTTATAACCAGAGTATTCCTTCTGAAGTTCTTACAAAAAACAAAAATGCCTTAAGGAACTGACTGCTTTTGACTTCACTAACAAGTAACATATTACAGAAATCTATTTTTCTACATTGAAACAGAATACCATTATTTCTTGTACTGCTTTAAATACATAACACATCATTACACTGTTGAACTGCATAAAAACAACTGTCAGAGCTTTTGTGGATATGTTGTGGTACAAAACAAACCATTCAAGTCAAATGTGTTCATCTGATCGCCTTCAAAATACTTTTATATTCCTGAACAAATAGTCTGTCTAAATATGGTTGTCTGCCACTCTGAATGGAGGACAGTTGCTCAGTTACACAGTACTGCGCTGCATTGAAATGAGATGCATTGTTTTGCTGTACCATCTGCCACCACCAAACAGGTGTGACTCTATTCAGTAATAGAATGAGGGAGGCAGTTATGCATAGACTTTGGCAGGGCATTGAATATCACACATTGTAGGTGACATTGGCACACTGAACGTTAGATTTTAGTGGAATTAAAAAAAAATGATGAAGGTATTGAATGTATTATTGCAATTTTTTGCATTTAATACACTCTTTATTTTAAATCCTTTTGGGCATGTGGTCATCTGAGCTAATGGATAATACATTGTCTGTAACATCTGAAATGGCACTTTACTTTTTACTTCATAGATCTTCTTGCGTAGCAGTGAAAGCAAATACTCTACAACCTAAGCACTGTTGAGGGATAGTATCACCTCCCCAAAATTACCACTTATTTCTTCATTAAAGACCAACACACTGGCCAAACTGACCTGACTAAAAAAAAATTAGTAAGAACAAACCTGCTGAATGTCTGGTAGCTTCTTACTTGCTGCAGCTGATTCATTCGTCTGATTCTGAAAACATTCCCCTGGAGTCTAAAGGAAGTGAAGGGTAAAAATGTCAATACAGTGCATAAAGTTTACACTTTAACTTTCCAAATGTGTTTAGTCAAAATAAATTAAAAGAGAAGACCCAAATCAGCAGGAGGTTCATTAAGTTCTTCCTTAACTGAAAGAATTGAGTTACCCATTTTCACTGTGCTTTTTAACAGAAAGTTCTACAACCTGTCCTGCTACACAAAAATAAAATAAAATACACATTTCTTATACTAAAGTGTTACCAGAATTATAATAGAAATTAAACTGGTCAAGATGTATATATAATATTGATTTTAATCAAAATTTATATTGTATTAAAGTATCTACTTACAGTTAATGCAGTTGAGTTTTGTCTATTGGCTGAAACCTGGCTGACAGCTATTTGATGCCATGTGTACATGCTGGACCTTCACAGTTTGTGTTACTGGTCTATGAGTATTTTTTTACAATATAAAAATAAAAAAAGAGGAAGAAAACTTTAAGGTCTCTCCTGAAGTACACAATGTTTCATTCTCCCTAAGATCTTGAGGGCTCCTGCCAAATATGGAGCATTTTACATTCACCTGTCCTTTAATCCTACTAGCCTCCTAGTCCAGTCATGGGAAAGCATAGACAGGTGAATCATTTTGTCCTATAAATTGACTTAAAAACACAAACTAACTTCAGTAAAGTTGTCAAAGAAGTGCTGATAGTAAGTTGATAGAATAAAAGGAAAATATATTACAATAAAGGTGATAAAAGTTCTCAAAACTTCAGTAATTTCTGTAAGTATATTAGTCATTTTTTCAGCCCCATCAAAATGCAAATTCTCATCAGCCACAAAGTTTAATATCTTTCGGGCTTCACTTATGGTTTTATGAAGATTTCAAAGTCTGTGAATTACTTCAGTCTTTATAATGTTATTACCAATTATATGGCTGCATATACCTGATAAAAAACCAACTGTACAAAAGAATAATTGGATGCATTTAATCACATGACGCTTTTAGTTACAACTAAAGAAGATGAACACAGTGATGCTTCACACCACCATGAGAACATTTTAAACCATAATGCAGTTTGTTAAAAGCAAATTATTCTTTTCTTTTTAGAAAACTAATCTCTTCATCTTTTCATTTCAAACTGTAAAAACAAACTTTAAGTTATTGAGTCTCCCATAAAAGTATCTTCTCTTTATCTCTCCTCCTTGGCTGTAGTTAGAAGAACACAGGAATGTTTTGACAGGCAAATATAGAATGACTTCTAAGTTTCCAGTTTAAATATGTTTCCTTTTTCAGAATGTTCTTCCGTCTTGCTTTAGGGTTTCTGTGGCTCCGGCTAAAATTATGTAACAGATCAGATCATCAGATGACTGCATATAATAATTTTTGGACTAAGTACTAATCTTTTGTTTGAATGGGAATGTGGAAGTTTCTTATCACTGTGTGACTTCTCTCAGCAGTAATGCCCTGTCTCCTGTCTTAACCCTGCATTGTCTTATCTTGTCTCATGTCTCTAGTAGCTTTTGATAGCCACTGGCCAAAAACCCTTATGGACTTTATTCACTTCTGATTTCTTTAGATCATCGTTATCTTAGGAAAGATACCGCTTCACTTTTAGATCGCTTATTGATAACTGACTGCTCCTAGTCCCTAAGATCAAGACTAAGACTATAAAGTACTTTTGTAAAGAATCAGAATATAAAAGGTCATGGACTGCTTCTCCCTCTCGTCTCTCAAGAGCTGCTTTAAAGGATCAGCAAAGCACCAAGGAAGTTCTTTGAAGCTGAGAGCATCTGGAAATCTCATCTTTAGTGGATTACCTGCAGTTTGGATGCACAGCTGCAACTCATTATTAGTGGGAATTTTCACAAAAATAAATTGATTTGTTATACTTTTTTAAAGACAATATTAACAGTTATAATTTGTCCACTTGATCATGGGTCTTGTCAGCTATTTAGCATCCAGAAATTTGCAATATAACATGATGAAAGCAAATAAAACCCACTTAATTAAAAAGGTTATCCTGACTGACTGATTTAGTGTTTCAACCCTAGAATATTGTAAAAATTTGACACAAGTTTTATTTTTTCAAAATAATTACAGAAGGGAATCAGATTTGAGAATATTTGAACTTCAAACATTATTCATTTCATACATTTCTTGAATATTTCTTTGGACTAAATTACTGTCATTTCCCCAACAGACAAACTGTTGTTCCACTGGTGAGGTTGTTCTGTTTTCAGCTTTATTCAGAATAAAAAAATAGAATAGTTGGGGATTAAAAGCTGATAACATAAAGAACCTAAGTTTGAGTTGACATTTTCCTGAAGATCTTGTTTTAAATTGTAAGATTTGTGGATCTAATGGGGACATTTGGAGTTAAAGAGATCTATCTTATTTCTGATAAGGGAACATGAATTTTGTGCACAGATGAACCTCATGAATACAGCCCTGGGGTCACATAGGCCATTACACTTTAATTACTCCAAAAGCTCACCTTTTCCAGCTGGCACTCTTTAACTCCGCCATTCTCTCTCCTCATTACTCCGATGTTCATGGGTGATTTTGTAGCTGTGACAATTCTCTGAATTTTCGAGATATCCTATAGATAAAAACAAAACGTTTCACTTTGGGGTTGAATAAGGAAACAGCAACTCAGCGTATTTTTTTAATTAAACAGCTCTGATTCTCCATCGTATAGACATTTAGTCATATGCAACCCCTTTTCTTCCAGTGATGGTAAACGGAATAACACTGGTCACTGAATGTAATATGTGTTGTATGATATGAAGATCATTATAAGATCATGATAAAATTTTATCTCAAGTGCACTTAAGAGCCGACAGGCACCATTTTAATCTCCTCCAAAGTGGTGGGCTTAGTAACTGACAGATGGACCAACATTGCCCTACATGGAGCCTTAGTGCTAGAATGGCTAAACACTATGAAACATTTTAAACTTATTAACTTTCCAGCTTATTAACTTTATGTGACTTCCCTTTTTCTATTGCAAAAGAATGACACCAGCAACATTAGACTTAAAACCTTTGCAGTACGAAGGAAAGAGGGACTCAGTCTTCTCAAGTCTTCTTACATATGAACATTATATGTAATACACACACCAACTACTTAAACCCCATTTCTTGAGCCTTAAACTGCGTTATTTAACAATTTTATGGTGACAGGTACAAATGAGTTCTTAAACTGGGTGCATTTACTGCAGGGGATTTGATATTGTCTACAAAAGGGCAGGAGGTTGTGTTCAGTATAGAGAATATATGAGGGGTTATTTACAATCCTCAGTGCCAGCCAGAGGACAGACTGCTCATAGATTATCTGAAAGGACTGGTATACCTTCATCCCCATCACTTTCATGGCAGCATGCACCAGATGAGCCAGCTTAGTTTCTAGTTTCACAGTGAGGTTGCCGTATCATGCTGACATCCCATATCTGACTGGACTGAAGCACAGCCTGGTAGAATATAATCATGATTCACTGATTCACACCGTACAATATGAGTTGTAAAGATTCTGCTGTAAATGAATAAAAAAGCCATCAATGTGAACTTTCCTTCTAAAAGTGCTGTCTAGTTCAATTCCAAGATACTTGAAAGAGTAGACCTGCTGAAGTGTGTATTGTTAAGTACCACTGGTCCACTGTCTCCAAAACTCCCTGGGAAGGTAAAAGGGTCCCAGGATGCAGACTCTTCCCTCTTGGCTTGTCCATGAACATTCTGTTCTACAGAATCCTTCAAGCTTGATAAAAGAGTTGGGGATATCTTGATTGAGTTCTGTTTCTGTAAACTCTGTAATTTGATTGTGTTGTTGTTTAACTTTGTGGATGATAAATGTTACATACAACAAGTGACGCTATGGCTAACACAGCTTGCAGATAAAATCACTGAACTGCTCACAATCCCTGAAAACAACCCCTCATAAACACATAGTACAATCTCTTCTCCTGGTTGATGCTCATTCAATTGTTTAGAAAAAAAAGCATTTAAAGTTTTACAATACAAAAGGGTGAGCCCTAATGCCTGCAAAACTGGCTGACCAGAGACAGTTCAGATGGGTGGCCCAGAGGCTGGTGAGGCAGTTCAAGTAGTGATCCTGGGGCCAACCAGTCGAGCAAAGCCATGAAGGTGATCAGCCTGAGGCTGGTGAGACAGTTCAGGTTGGCAGCCTCGGGGGGCAGTGGATACAGAATAACAGATGACAAGACCATTAATGCAGGTAAATCTGCCAAAGTAGGGACCTTGGGGCAGCCAAAGGGGCACCATACCTATCCCTCTCCTCCAAACACTGGAGCATGAAAAAGTCTGGTTCCACCCATTAACAGGCAGGTACCAGTGCTTTGAACCATTTGGAAACTTAATGTGTAGGAGGACCATCCCCAGACCCCCAGAACCTTCAGTGGAGGTGGGATGTTTACAAACCTTGCAGCCGAATGACATAGCAGGCAAATTGATGACCAAGGCAGATGGAACCATATTTTCTGTGGTTAGATTTATGTTAAGTTCAAGCAAGCTAGCTTCATGAAAAGTGAGATTTACCAGAAAATTGACTCTTTTAGCTCAGACCAAGGAGGGTCAATTAATGAAGAATTTGTAGTGGGTTGACTGGAGCTCTGCTTTCTTCACCAGGATCTCTTGGTTGGCGCCAGCTTGACATGTGAGAGTTGAGAGTGGACAGTTGCTGAGTGAATACAGACAGATTAGCTGCCCAGGCCTCAGAACATTTCTGTTCTGTCTGAGCTCACAGCTCTGCCATCCCCTGAGCATCAATAAATCTTGGCAGGTGAACAAACTCGGCAATTAAGTCCTCAGCAACTCATAACCTATTTTAAAGCCAAAGGGTGCAGCCACATCATCAACGTTTAAGAGCTCCTTAAATTCCTTCAAGGTTAACAAGTCTGTTGAATCCATGCTAGTCAGATTAAATGTTGGTGGATAATAGTGATGGCAGTGGTGAATGGAAGTACAGACATGCAGTCCAAAGGCTGGCAGCCACAGGTAAAGTAACATTTTTAATCTTGACAAGAGGAGGAAAAGTCCTCCAGTGGCAGGATGTGCAATGAGAATGATTACTACACAAAATTCACATGGTGCAAAGTAAGACTAAACATGAGAGAACACAGGACACAACTGACAGCAGACAGCGAAGAACAAAACATGAACACAGAGGCCACGGTAGACTAAATTACAGACAAACATACACATCATGTGGATGACTATGGGTAGTACTAAAAAAACTTTAATCAAATTATTATTTTTTAGTTTTTTGGGTCAGATCTGTTTACAATTTAAATTGTAAATAAAATATATTCTATACGTAAATAATTTAGTGAGGTTCTGTTAAAATGTTCCTAAATGTATTAGATGCATAGATAGTCTGAAACAGATCAACTGTGAATTCCAGGCAGGTGAAATTTTGTAAAATCATTTTGGGATTTACTTTCGCTAGATCCCAATTTGACAGACTGTGACATTTCAGTGGAGCAACAAATAGCAAAGGCAATAATGCTGAGATAGTGGGAGGAAAACAAGATGGACAGTCAGAGATAAAAAGATTCTCTCAGGAGGTGGTAGAGTGATCTATATCACTATCAACTGAAATAATGTCCAGAAGAAATATATGACTCCTACAAGGCCAAAGTGCTTTTTACCACTGGTGCAAGAAACTGTTAATGGTACATGTGAAAAAAAAGAAAAGAAAACACAAATACAAAATAAAATCACAGACTTCTGATGTGTGGTATGAAAGGTTTTGGTCATTTCTATGTGAAAACATAATTAAAATTGAATGTATAATTCTGAATAAGCTGGAACAATGTAAAATCTGAAACAGAATGCAATGATGTCCAAATCTCATAAACACTTACTTTATTCTTAACTGAACATAAACAAGATATCAGATGTTGAAACTAAGATATTTTACCAAGTTGTAGAAAATATGGGATCACCAAGACACCTAAAAAAAGTAGAAACGGGTAACATAAGGATCTAAAAGTTGTCGGCACAATTCAAAAACAACTGAAGGAATATTTAACAACTAATAAAGTTCACAGCTCAGTATCATGGTTGAATATAAACAGAGCCTCTCAGAGCAGCAGAGCCTCTCAGATGTAGACCATAATAAGTTCCATTATAGTATTTCTAAAATCTAATAATGTTTATAACTTGTGGCATGAGAACCAACTTTTTTAGAGCATACATGCAGTCTGCATCTGTATCTATCCAATTAGATCAGATTCCCATTAGATAAAAGTTATAATTTAGATTTTTACAAATCTAATTTTATTAACCTCTGTGATCCTTTGGCCACACACCTGCAGGCTTGTGACACCAGGTTCAGACCCAGATTGTAGATGCTTATTTTATTAATACTAGTTATAGTAATTATAGCATTCGTTTATAAAATGAGCCAAACCATAATAACTACCAACAAGTTTCCCAGATAGAACAAGATTCATTGCCTGTAACAATGTTTTTCTCATTCTAAACCTGAAGCCAGTTATTTAGACCAAGATGTTTTTTCCTAGTCCTATTTGTCCAGAAAACGTTTTTCCAATAATCGTGTTTGGTCATGTGGTTTTCAGCAACTGGCAAATAGACAAGAATATGCCTCAGGACATTAGTGGCTTTCATATTACAGCCCCGCTGTGCAACTCTGATTGTTTGGTGCTTCTTTTCCTAAAACTTTAATATAGATTTAAAAGCCCAGAATTTTAAACTCCTTGAAAGATTTGTAATTCATCACTCCTGGTGATGATGGTTTTGAATGTTTTTCCATTGAGTACAATCTTTCAAAAAGCTGATTGATTAGTAATGGTTTGTAGTCTTTTTAGCATTGATAACGATAGTTAAAATGGGTAATTTTTTTAAACCTAGTTCTTACACTACTTACAATATGATCTCTGAAAAACTGTAAATCCTTGAGCTTTAAGTTATTTCGTCACAGATATACAATATTTAAGAAGCATTGATCAGTAAATAATTAACCAAGTGTAATACTTTTGGCATGTTCTCAGTACTCACTTCTCTTTGTGTAAATTCAGAGCGGAGTGGGACATATTTACAATATACAAATTCATAAAATTTTTCTAAGTGGTTCACAAATATGTTGTTAAAGTAAATTTTCTCTTTGTAAAAGAACAGCTCTGAGTGGTAAATATGTTTAATTCTTTGCACACAGGCCATTTTGATGT
>SSNP01000035.1:19963-33460 GCA_006937955.1 Pachypanchax playfairii
CACATTAAATTTAAATATAATATTTCAAACATGCAGAAAAAAATCCTCTCTAAGTAGTATGTTTTGATTAGATCATGTCTTCTTTCTTCCATACTGTTTTTAAGTATGGGCCAAAAATTGAAAAGTCTCAGACACTTATAAAAAAAGTACTTTTTAAAAAGTATTTGTTTTCCTGAACCTGTTTACTCCAAACGGGTACAGTGAAAGTGGGTCAGAAGTGGCCTCTTGAGAGCATAAAGTAAGATAGCTGCAAGATGAACAGAGGCAGTCTTAACATGTCACTGTCAAACCCCATTCCCACAGTGTCAGCTGAAGTAACATCCTTTTAACAAGTTCAGTGGAATTAGTCGTACTTGAAGTGACCACTTTTTAGCCATTTCATGCATAATTTCCATTTTTTGACAGATTCTGTCTTAAACAGCCACATGGCTTTGGGAAGAAATGCATTTTACTTGTTTTTTTTTCAGTGATCCTCCAGTAAAAAGCTGCTGTTTAAGCTGAAAACATTTATTATTTAAGAGTTCCAAAGCAAATTGAATTCCAGTGTAAATTCTGAGTGGAAAAAAATGAATACTGTGATAAATTTATAAGATAATGGCTTTCTCAAACTGCTCAGCTAGTTTCAGGTTAGTCTCTCATTCAGCACATGCAGACCTATCAGAGACAGCCTTCAGCACCTCGGAACACTAAAGCAAAAGCCCATCACAGGCTGTCACGAGAATCAAACCTGACATCTCATCACTGGACAGATGTATACAAGTGTAGGAGGCCTGGAGTGTGTGCACATCCAGCAGAGCAGCAACAAGGGGCCGATAGAAGTAGGTGGGCTGAGAACAATTGTTTTAAAATTCAAAGCAAATATTTCACCTTTAATAGATAAATCATGCAGGTTTGAAACCTGTTACACTTTTTAACAGACGTAATCTGTATTTAAGTACAACTCCCATTGAAATATCTTTCAAATGTTTTTAATAACAAAGAACATTAACATTTTGTTGATAAATATATTTTATTCCTCTCTGAATATTGATTTGTTTAATCAAGAAAACAATCATGAAAGTAAACAGAAAGTGCTGAGAGCAAGGCAGCAGAATGTTAAGGTTTTCCTTCTGCTCAAGCCTTTGAGCATCTAAAGCATCACCTTCTATTACTTTGATGAAAATTGCAAACCATTGGACAACAAGCCTTGGCTCTCGTCCAGAGACTGTTAAATATGAAGTAACTTTCATTCCAATGTTGCTGATCTCTGCATTCTGACACTAATGAATCTTTCACCAGCAAGTAGACCATTTTATGTGTATGTGTGTATATGCATGTGAGAGAAAAGCTCAGGAAGAGTCTTATCAATGGCATTTACCAAAGCTTAGTGTCTGTTGACTCAAAGCATTGGATTGAAGTTTAAAGTAGTCTTAGGGAGGTTTTAAACAAACATCTTTGCATTTACATACATTGGACACTTATCTCTGAATGTGACTTAGTTTTTGTTTCAGGATGTTGTTGGCTTCGAAGTACACTGTGATATTATGTTTGAAGGAAACAATTTTGAGTTTCAGCCTATTGAGACTTCAAACAAACTCAGTGTGTACCGCACAATAATATAAGACATGTTCTTCTGTCCTTGAGAAAATAACACTGTTGTCAACTAAACTTAGATGTTCCTACAACTTCTTGAGGTTTGAATGCATGACTAAACAGAATGTCTTATTTTGTTGTCTTTAATGATTCGGTGCCATTTTCTCTGATTTGTCCACACAAAGATTGATAATCATAAACAACATTTCAGAAACCCAGGAGATTAAAGAAAAAGAGCCATTGTGTTTGAAATAATGTGGTGAAATTATCAAGATTCTGCAGGGCACAGGTCTTTTTTGGACCTGAAGTTTGTCCTTGTAATAGAAAAATGTTTATTCTCATGATTTTATTTCTGACCAAGAACAACTTATTCCAGAAAGAGGACTTCATTTGCAGCAGTTATACTAGCAACTTAACATAATTACTGCCCCCTATTGACAATCATATTTTGAACAGGCTGTGCAACAAAAACATGGTACTGTGCATATGACAGTAAAATGGGCTAAAATACCACCAAATACCGTAAAACCAATATAATTTAGAAAAAAAATATATGAAAATTTTGCCATACAGCCCAGCTCTAATGAGGGGGAAAGGTAAAATTTGATAGTGTTTAATTTACAGATATATTTACAAAAATAGTGAGAATTGATTTTATGATACTCCTAAAGAGACAATTAGACTTATATCATAGTCATTTTTAAACAGTATTTCTCTTCAATTAGACGCACAAGTGCCTTCAAGGGAACAAATATGCTCTTGGGTAGTTTGACATTGATGTGTGAACCAAACTGAGTATAGACCAGACAAAGCAACCTGTTAAAGGTGAAAGCTACAACTTCTGTCTCAGTATGAATTTTGTTGGTGATGATAATGCAAATGGCACCCTTGCCTCTGTCAAACTGTCCCAGGGCAGCTGTGGCAAAGTTTATTTATTGTAAAGTGCTTTGGTTGGTCTAAAATAGTACCACAGTAAATAAATCTAATCCATTGCTATTAAATGGGGTCTTTCTCAGTAAAGAGTCTATGATGATGAAGTCTTTAAGCAGTCTTTAAAAAGGTTGTCTTAATGTTGATTTGGATGCCCCACATGCTGCCCATATGGTGTACGGCCTCCCCAGGGAGGTTTTTAATAAGACAGGGTTTAGTTACCTTCTCTTTTAATAGTTTGTGCTGATAGTCAGTGATTTTTTTTCCCTTCAACCTTCTTTAATTAGTTGGCAGAATGTGGTAATCAATCTTGGAAACTAACATCTGCTGTGTGGCATTAAACAAAGACCAAGGTACAGGTTCAACATGAACTTTTGTGAAGTGTTTTTTTGCTGTATAAAGTCTTGCGTGTGATCAAAGAGTGACGTTCTTGAGTTCTATCACCTCACATAGAGGTCATGTAGCTCTTTTAAACCCATGTGTGGATGCTCATGTTTTTATTTATTTATTCATTTTTAAATGTTGCTACTTAATTTGAGATAAATTTTGCTTTGAGTTAATTGAGGTCTGACCCACCTCCACATGTACAGGCAGAGCAGACAGATGGAGCACCACAACAACTTTAGCAGTGGGGCTAACTAGGATTTATCAGACAGCCTGTCAAAATAGCAAATGCTCACAAGTGAACTACTGCTATTTGTATGCTAATGAAGGGAAAACTAATAACTTTATTAGCATAAAAATCAACCCACGACTTCCTTGAGTTTCCTTTACTTATCTTTTCTTTTGTAAGATGCTTATTTTGTTTTATTTGGCTTGTGCACTGACAGGAAGACAATGGCAAAATACACACTTGCTACTGTATAATGGGATCAACATCTTATGCTGCAACCACCAGCCAGAATGTAAATGTAGACAGAGAGCATCATTTATAGATTATCGTTATGAATGATGCCACAGCAGAAGGACAGCAATGGCACTGTTAGGCATGTTACCGATGCTATAATAAAAGATATAGAAGCTGAAAAAACCTTTAAATGGGATGCCAAATGTTAGCACCCAGGCACACAGTGAATTGTGACTGTTTTAAGAAGAAAGAAACCATCAAAGCTTGAAATGCTCACAATGATCATGACAGATAAGACACAATGGTTTTGTGGCCAGCTTGATGATTTCAAAGCAACTCAACTGCAGCAGCTGCTTTTCAGAAATCACAAGTAACACTGTTTCTGATTGGGGTTGACGTGACTGCTTGGTAGAACAAAAATGACCATTTATGTCTTATCCAGCTGTGATGAGTTGTATTTTTCTTATCACTCAGATTTTTTTTAAGGAGAACTGTTCTTCATGAACCTTATCTCTTGATGCTAGTCCTAAAATATCAGCATTTTACTAAGAAAACAAAAAGGGAATATCTGTGTTGAATGCAAAAATCTGTGTTTACAACAAATCCCCACGGCAGTCACCTTGTGTTACTTCTAAAAGGGGATTAAATCCTGAGCTCTTAGTTGAATCTGCTCCGACCTTGACTTTGAGAGGCCCCCAACAAAGATTGTGTGACAAAGAATATTTTATAAAAAAACAAACACCTGATTCTTATAATGATCTGAAGTAATTATATTTTATTCTAAACGACCCAATTAACCAACAAACATGCACATTTATATTTTTTACTTCAGCCTGATTTAAACATATTCTGAACAATCTTTGGAATTGAATGAGACTGTATCCAAACTTTTCACTGTTACTGTCGGCCAAACTATTTTGCAGAAATTATTTTCTAGGCTATTTTCCCTCTAGAGACAGCTGCTCTGGGCATTAGACTGACAAATGGCCACTTAAAAGGAACATAGTAATCTGCTAAGAGTTTTCAGTTTACATCACAACCTTTACATTATTTGCATTCTGACGTGAAGTGACGAGAATATTTTAGCACAAAGTTATAGTCCATAATTTTGCCAAGCTAGAAGATTCAAAGTGAAATGAATTTAAGTTTAATGGCACTCAGAAGGATAAGAGGTAAGAAACTGTAGCATGCTGTGAAAATTCATGGGGAAATGTTCCATCTGCAGTCAAAGAGCAGCAGTACAAATTATACTGTCCTTATATTAACAAGCTGTAAAGTGTTTTCTATTTAAATATTACTACATAAAAAACCCAGGTAGAATACATTAACTCTACAATCACAATTTCACATGAAAACTAACATGAAACACAAGTGAAGTGTATTTTACACATGGAAACATGTGGATTTTGAACATCTTAGCATGAGTTCCACACATGACCACATCTGAAAAATATATTTAAATCCAGCTTTTGTAAATTTAATACAAATTATAGTTTCTTCTTCATACTTAGGTGGATAATTGTGTTGCTGTTTTAATAGTTGGTTTGTTTATGCATTAAACCAAAAGTGTACATTTGTTTACTTATTTTAAGACAAAGTCACATGTTGTTACTTATTTATGAACCCCAATTATTATGGACAGTGCACATCTACAGGTCTGACCCCAACTCATTTCTTTTTAGTGTAATTTTTCCAAAGAATGTCGTGGATATGAAAGTTTTAACAATCCACTGTGTGCACAAATTTGCTAATTTGCTTTTGGAAAACAAGCTGCTGATTCCTTGGGGTAATTTTAACTTCGACCAATAATCTTTAAACAAACTCCTGTTGAATCACTTTCCTCATCTTTTTAAACAGCAAACAAGTGCATAATATGGTACATCCCAATTTTAATCAAAACAAATAATACACAAAGTTTAACAGATCACATAGATATCAACATGAGATTGTCATCAAAAGCACACCAAGAATATTTGTTTAAAATGATAAAAATAAGCTTAAACATGTTTGTAATTTAAATGTGGACATTACATTAACAGCGGGCATTAATGTCCAATCTGATTTTTGTGATACAAAAAAAAATACTATTTGTGTTAAAATCATAATCAGTTCCAGTGGATTACAGTCTCCAAACCTCTGTTTCACATCTGTCATTCTGTTGATCTCTGTTTTCTCATTTAGGTGTACCGCACCTCCCCTTCTCTGCCATAAAAACAAAGCAATACTGTTGTAAATCTAAGCATACAAATAGCCAAACTGACTTAATGGACTGCAAATCCTTGTGCATGATTTATTAAACTGAGGGAACACATTTCCTCAACCTCTGTTTTCATTTTCACACCTGACCCTTGGAGGAGGGGTGTTTACAGATCTCAGGTTCCAGAGCCACATATTAGGGTTGATATTCCCCTAATAAATCATTTGTCTATAACAATATTTCTAGCATCATGACTTAATAGAATTGATGTAGTGTTTCAAACAATAAGAGACTAAACAAGACTAAACAATAAATTGGAAAAAAACATTTATTTTTTGTTTAAAATATAGAAGCTAAAGGTAACACGCAATAAACTCAGTTCAGAGAAAGGATTTCTGCAGGAGAAGAGGTGACAAATAGGAGTCAGAATATGCATCAGCATCAAGGCTGCAGTAGCAGGACCCTAAAAAGGAGCCTTTATACCGAGGCAGTTTTTATTGAGAAGCTCCAGAGTGAACGAGATTGGTGTCTGTTTTTATCACTCTACTATATCAGACTTAAACTTGGTTCTCGAATGTGGTTGTGTATATTTTAAAGAATGTGTCAACTGTGAACATTCATCTGTTTGTGATATATTTTGTTTTTATTTACTAACCATAATTAAAAGATAGTATAATCTAATTTAAAATAGATAAATCTATAGATGTTTTGTTTAACCACAAGATCCCATTGAGATGCTTATGTTTTTTCTTTTTAAAGGAATCTTGGTGAGAGAGGTGGTCGGGGAAGCAGAAACCATATGATTGATTTTCATTTCCTCTTCCCCATAAACCACAACCACACATGCTAATAAAAAAGATTAAACTTGAAAAGATCTGATGTTGATAACTAGTTTGAAGTGTCAACACATCAGGGCGTTTCTCTGCAAGCAGCTGTTCATGCTGGAAGTGTTTAAGACTTCAACTTCTGAGTGCTTTTCTCAAGTGCTTGTTATAGTGTTCTCAGTTACAGCCAAGTTCTGCCTCCCCTTCCTATTGTTGATGGGACCTTTATTGGAAGGCCAGTCCCCTTTTTCATTTTGATGAGCCATTGAGAGTAAAGTGACTGTCAAATCCAAAGACATTTCTTTCAACTATATCATTCATTTAAAACAGCTAAAGGCTTTTTTGGATGTTTCTTGTTCTGTTATTTTCAAATAAAGCTGCAACTCTGGATTAACTGGATTTTTTTTCCCAACAACAGTTAATCCAGAGGTAATTTCTAACGGATTTAAATAGTGATGTTTTCTAAAAGCCTCTGGCATCTCTGATATTATGCACAAAGTGTTATCAAATAATGGTGCATCTTTAGATGTTGACAGTAAATGCTAATTTAACAACAAGGTAGTTTTAAATCATTTGAAGTAGGGGTGTAAAATAATATGTTTTCCCTGAAATTCAATTCTTTCATGTTGTGAAACTGGGATAATGTGTCCAATGTAACATGATAGTTCAGTTACCTGGAAAAATATGCATTTAAGAAGTAAATGTAAACAATTTTACAATTTTAAAAGAAAAGTGTTCTATTATTTTGTGATTGTGGAAGATCCAGTCCCAGATAGAAGAGATGAGAGATTAAATAAACCACAACAACACCAACGTTGACCTTATCCACAAGTTTTTCCAATGCTGCATTCATGGTGATATAGCGATGGCATCATGATAGTCATTCAATTCATCACTTTAGATGTGGATAATAAAATAATCAATTTTGCGACATTTACCCGCTTTATTAAAGCTGGGTGCTGAAGTTCTCTGTGTAAACTTGACATGTCAGGTTGTCCTGATATAAAAGTAGAATATGATGCAGTTAAAATGAGAGCAGAGTAAAACAACTGCTTGTTGGCAAAGACTTTTAAAAGCCCAATTTTCTTGTCTCAGATTTCAGATAAAATAAAAAGATATACAGGTTTGTTTGTGAGAGAGCTTTGCAGAGCACATATTGACACCTTACGGGGATATATTTTGTTCAAGGACAGAGAGGCCTCTTCAGAAGAAATATGCTAAACTGTGCAAACCCTTTTGTCAATTCAGTTATTATAAAAATGTGAATCTTTTACAAAACCCAGATGATCTTTTAGAAAAACATTAAATCTGAACCAACTGTGTGAAATAGTGAAATACCTTGGCATGTGGCTGCTGAAAGGTGACTCTGGAGCTGTTGATGAGTGATGAGTATCTGAATAAGTGAGTGGGGGAGGTGGGGAATCGCTGACTGCTGCTGGGCTGGTTGTGCAGGACAGCTGAAAAGCAGATGTGAACTGTATCCTTCAGTGCCTTCAGCTGAGATTCCTGTCCCCCAGAAAAGATTACACACAGAAGATTTCTCAATCCCTTCCATCTCTTTTTATATCCACATGAAAAAAAAAAGAACTTAAGCAATAAAGCCAGAGGGGGTCACGCTTCAAAGTTACACCAAAACACGTAGAAGGCATTGTAAGGCAAAATATAAAGCTGAACTCACCAGAGTAATAAACTGAAAATATACAGAAAAAGTCATCTATTTCTAATCAATAATAACAGACAAAATTATTAGTGTAATTACTTTACAACAGCCTCTGATGTCAATACTCTTGAGATGAGCACTAAAATTACTTGTTTTATTAATCAGCACTTTTCTCCACATGCAATTATAATTCATCTAACCAACCATCACCTACAATATGTTGATACCTACACACAAATATAACCTCAGAAAATACATTTGGATATAAGTGCTTAAATATCTGAAATAAACACAGTGAAAACACAACTTTATTAATGAGATAAAGTCTTGATATTTTACTGCTACTACTAGAGCTCAGCTCAAACTGTAAGCAAACACATGATTTATTAATTCAGGAATTATTTATAGTGTTTTGCAATTTGATGTTCCAGATTGCATGGCTTAAATAGATCACAAGAAGTATGAACTTGACATACAAATGCAAATATGTAAAATACTAGAAGATGTTAGACAACAAAAACATCCAATTTCTTGTTAAATTCGTATTCACTTACCTTATCCAATGCTGTCTTCTCCAGTTCTTCCTTGGCTACAGTTAGCTTGTGCTCCAAGTCCAGAAGCTGCTGCCCCTGCAGAGAGATAGTTCAGGTCTCTTTTAAGGAAAATGTGAAGGAACAGATTTCAGAAGGTTTAAAATAGCAAGTACTACATTGTAAAAGATAAAACATTTATTTTTTTAAAGTAAAAGTCAAATCTTGACACTTCTAAGAACAGACCACTTGAAAGTCAACCAATCACTGGTTATTATTTCTTGAGTGTAGCCCTGAACTGAAGGGCAGACACAAAAGGGCAGTTTTCAGTCAATGAGTTGATATAATTTCATATGAGGATCGACAGAGCTCTCTCAGAGGAGTGTTTTATTATTGATAAACTCATCAGCAAGTAAGCAAAAAAAAAAAAACCTCATTTTGAGATCATTTGTATGCAGTGTGTGTTTAACTGTCCTTGGTAGTGGACTTTGGAGTCATGAACTTTTATTGAGAGTCTTTTACTGGCCTCTTAAAAAGATAAACTGCATAAGCTCACAATCCAAAGGATTCAAGGTCAGGTGACCCAACAAACAGCAACCACAATTCCCCAAAACAATGTGTGACATTATAAAGTGTCATAAAAAACCTGACTATGAGTTTTTTTGTGTTTTTTTTATAGACTTTGTTGTGCGTCAGGGAATTATGACAGTGTTGGAACACCTGGCATGTTCACCTCAACTCCTGTCTAGCTGATTTTCTGTCATCTATTTTTTATTTTAATGATGGACATGTCTGCCACTTCTATCATTTAGTGAGGCAACTAAAATGACCATATATTTTAGTTTGCCTATAAAACAAACAGGTACACAAGGACAGAAAAGAGAGTTTAATTTTTTTTTTAGCAGAACTTAAGTTAGAAATCATTTGTTTCATGGTGTTTAACTGCTTTATTAAAATTGGGTGCCTAAAAAATCCAAACACTATTCACAATTAGCTGCACTACATTTGAAAAGAATTGTTGTTGATTTAACTTAATCATTTAAATGTTCATTGGTATCTGAAATTCAATAATACGGGACCCATTGACAAGAAAGAATGAAGGTACCAATCTGTTTTTGAGTGTACATAATTTTACATGTTTGTGTTTAGGGTTACGAGGAAACATGGCAGAACAACCACAGAGTTCAATAAAGTGTTATTTTGTAAGTAATCAATTTTCACAGGCAGGTGCACAGAAAAAAAAATAGTCCACAACTAATTTGTTTTATGAAGGATTTGAACCAACCTTTTGTATATATGTGCACAGAGACATTACATCTATTACATAGAGCATCATCAGCAGATAGTCTTTGGAGGACTGAGTGTGCCCAGCCGCTGACCCAGAAATGCTGACTTTCAGGGTTAGTGCCTCCAAGTCTAAAGCTTCATATTTCTGTGCTGAGTCCATTATAGAGGTGGGGTCAGTGGGGCACTAGCTGCTCAGCTAGACAAGGCATGCAACTACATCAAACCGTCATTTTTCCTTTTCCCTTTTCCCTTTTTTCTGTGCTTGAAGAGAAACAGCTCTAGGGGTAAATTTAAAAGTGGACTGGTGGAGGGAAGAAGATATGAAAGCCTGAAAACAGCTCCTCTTCCAAAAATACTCTCATAGGGAAATGCAGCAAAGACACCAACATCTCTTTTAACGTTTTCAATGTTATGTCTAAGCAAGTGAAGAGAGACCTGCCTCTTTGTGCTGTTTAGGTCTGCGATGGACGTTTAATTTAAATTCAGAGTCAGACCTCTTTTTTAACTTGTCCTTCAAACCTATTGTCTTCTGTAAAAAGAAGAGCCTATCAGCTGGAGAAAACGCTGATAACATTGGTTTTCTCCTCACAATACAGTACGTCCTCCTTTGGTAAATTTGCTTTTTCACAATTGCACAATTTTTCCTTCAGGGTCAAGATTGTCATTTCCAAAACTAAGTGACACCTGAGCCGATAGAACAGATAGTGTTGAGTTTATTGATCATTCTTTATCTGAAGAATGATGAGGGTGCTCTGTGTACTGTGATATTGAGCTGGAAAATGCCCTTTGATATGGTACAGCAGCTGTCATAACCAATTCAGCTGCCTACTGGTCAAGGTGCCATGACTGACATCCCCCCCTGATGCTGATGACATTTACGTATCTTGAGTTACTCCTCCCAGCCTTCTGCTCCTTTAAGCCCTGCTGGGCTTTTGATCACAGCACATGTGAAATACAGATGAGTTTTCAGAAACTGCAAGGAGGCTTGAGTTCAGCAGGATGCGATTCATTTCCCTTTGACCTTTCCACTCAGAAAAAAGATACTGATGACTGTTTAATGAAGAAAAAATAATCATAAAATTCTTCTTATTCTTTTGTGGTTGCAAATCAGTGAATTCTCAAGGTACAACTCAAATGTTTGTTTGACAGTGAGTAACAAAGTTGTTTTACATGACTGACAGATGCAATTTATAGACAACAATTTATGGGAACCAGGCAAAAAAGTCAATATATTTGTCATTTATAGGCCACAAATGGAGAAAGAAAAAGGACATACATGGACAATAAATGTGACAGATGGAGTAAAATATAAAATTCAGTGAATGCGGATTGTATTTTTCATTCATTTATGTCTGACATAGCTTCAGAAGTCATAGCCTTGAAGCATCCAAACATATATTTATGAAACAGCATTACAAGGCATTGTAGCAGAAATGTGGTCTGACATTTTAACAGTGCAAACAAGGCCTGAAAGGTCAGTGCTTGTGCCGGTGAACGCCAATAAATATTACGTGCTCACTCAGATCTAAGAACATTTAGTCCCTCAGTACAAAAGGCAATGGAGTATGCGCAGATGACCTGCAGTTTCTCATTTACCGCGGTTATTTTGAGGCTGTGGAGGGGTTATGATGAAAGGAAACACGCATCTGATGTGCTACAACAAACACCACCCACAAAAATGTAGCAATATATGGTGTCATATGTAATTTTTATCTTGAACATTCCCTTATAAGATCTAACAAATAATTTGTTTTATCCTCTGCTGTCCACATTATTTATCCACATACTTCACTTGATTGAAAAGGATGGGCTGTATCCTGCACAGAGGCGAAATCAAGGGACATGACCTGGCAATATGTGGTTTAAGCAATGGCCAATTGACTTTGCAGGCTGCTGTCTTGCTGGAGGCAATTTTGTAATTGCAGGCTGAATTAATTGGAGCACCCTCTGTGATGGGATCATCTTTTCAAGGTGGCCAGAAGTAGCTGTTTACCTCTGGTCTGGAACTACAATAAAGCCACCCACCTTCAGTTTGAGCTTACCTTAAAAATTAAATCCTTTTTCCCGTACCGCAGTTCTTTCAGTTGAGCCTGGATTTTTTTGGACTGCAAGGAGAAGATAAGGAAATAAGTGTTAGCTTATTCAAATAGCAAAATTGGTTTTAGATCACGTAGCTGGATTCTGCCAGCTGCAGCAGAAGAGTCCTTTGTGACTGTTCCCTGGGCAAAGCTTGGGCTTAAAGGAAGGCCCTACTGAGAGGAAGAAAATATCAAATCTACCCTTCACTGAACTGTATAGTCTACACAATGATGCAGTCTTGCACTGGCTTCTTGCCCACTGTTTAAGCCAGTATTCTTACTCCCACTACACACATTACAGCCGCCATCACCGCACACATGCAGGTTTTCAGACTGCGACTGGCTCTGGACCATCATCTATTAGCAGCACACAAACAGTAGTTGTTTTTTGTCAGATATCCCAAACATGCCCAGTGACCAGCACTGCTTGACTCTGCTGCTCCACATCAGTGGGCACATCCAACGCAGAGGCTTTCTTCTCGATAGCTTGACACACAACTACTCTCAAAGCAGCTAATAATGTGAGCATAAACACTGAAACCTTCCACGCGAAGCTCAACAGCATTTCAGAAGTCCTTTATGTGTTACACGTGTGGCTGGAGGGTGTTTCTGTTTTTGGAGATTTTGGACTGTGTATTGAAAAACCTTACAAAGCAGGAGCTGCACTGTATGCAAAAAAAAAAAAAAAAACTGTTTTGATTCGACATAAATCCCAACAAAGCTGAAACTTTCAATTAAAAACATTGTTTTGTTCTAATCCACTTATGTATGTAATTACACAATTTTTTTCGCTTATTTTTGTTTCTTTATGCCCAAGAGTGGCTGTTAGACATTACATATGAGAAGGCTTTTGTGTAATTCTATACTAAAGAATCACAACAGCATCTTTCTCTTGTTCTTTCAGATGAGTCAAACCCTGCATGGGTGAGGCCTTCAAACCTGCACAAAACACTATGACTGTGTTTCACAAGCTTATTTTAGTTAAATATTTCTCCCAAACTTTTCTTTTTCAGGCGACTTCTGAAATGTGTCACTGTGAGTCATCATCCTTGTGAGGGGGATGACAGATCTGTTACATTTCAGCAGTGTGTTCCAAGGACATATGCAAGCTAAACACGGTATGACTTTACCACATATGTTCTGAGAGACTTAGTATTTATTTATAACTCTGAAAGCCCTGGACAAGTGAGCAGGTGAATGTCTGAGCTGGACAGAAAAGGAGGACCAAAGAGTTTGGCTGGGTTTGTTATAGGAAGGAGCTCAGTGAGACACGGAGCTGTGATGTTTCTTAATGAACTTGAATGTAATGTTTAACATTTATGTTTTTTTTTTGCTGTAGCTGATCTTGTTTGGTCTCAGCTGAACTAAGTCTAGATGACAGAAGGGCCACTTGTTACTACTGGCTGTGTAGTTTTATTACCTTCGACAAGGAGGTTATGTTTTAGGTAGCATTAGATTATTTATTTATTTGACTCTATCTGTTAAAAGAATAACCTAAAATAAAAGATAGATTGGAACTGCATCAGGACCAATCAGTTTGAATTTAGGAATTCCTTTGTCTAGTACCTGAAA
>SSNP01000035.1:33511-53710 GCA_006937955.1 Pachypanchax playfairii
GTGGTCGTGGCTCAGGTGGTAGAGCTGGTCATCTGGTAACTAGAGGGTCACCAGTTTGAATCCCAGCTCCGTTCAGAAAAGATCGCCTGGCTGTTGTGTCCCTGGGCAAGGCACTTCACCCATCCTACCTGTTTGGTGGTGGTCAGAGGGTCTGGTCGCACTTGGCAGCCTCGCCTCTGTCAGTGTGTGTCCCAGGACAGTTGTGGATACAAAGTGTGTAGTTTGTCACCACCAAACGTGAGTGAATTGGTGAATGACAGACTGTAGTGTGAAGAACTTTGGGAGTAATCTGACTTAAAAAAAGCGCTATGCAAGTACACGCCATTTACCATTTAAGGTGTAGATCAGGGTGGATAATCCCAGGACTTGAAAGCCACCATCCGGTATTTTTTTAGATGTCTCACTGCTTGAACACACCTGATTCAAATGAAAGCTTGTTAATGGGCTTCTGCAGGATTTGGTGCCCTGCTGAGGATTTAAGTGTCGAAGCAGGGGAACATCTAAAACTAGCAAGTTATTGGCCCTTGTGACCTGGAGCTCTCCTCCCTGGTGTAGGTAACAATATGGAGGGAATTAACACAGTGAACTGCACTCACTGAGTAGTGTGCAATTAAATCCTAAGTTCATTATTATTTATTTTTTACCTATAAACTGGGGCAAAACAAAAAAAAAACTATAAATATAAGAGGGTTATTACCTCATACCAGTTGGTTCAGCAAACAGTTGCCTGAGTTTTTTTACTTCGAGTCACAAACTTGGGTTGCTTTACTTTGTACTCTGGCTTTCTCAGAAGAAAATCAGATCACATGGACAAAACTTACCCTGAAGCAGAAATTTTTTTATAAAAATATAAAAAACAAACTAAGCTGAAAAAGATCCCATCTGAGGGAGATTTGGGTCAGAAATCTCTTTGTTTTTGGCAACAACTGTACCACTTTTCTCATACTCTAAGCCTACCAGTAAAAATGTGCCCAATTAGTGCAGATTTCTAATGTGTGTTTGTTTTTCATGAATTAGAAAAAAAAGTGACATTTAAGGACATCATCTTATAAGGACCCTACAGTTTTAATATGCTGTAAACCCAAGGCCATCCGTGCACATTGGTCTTTTAATGCAGCTGAACTGCCTCCATCCAACAGCAATTGTTCTTTAATAGCTTTTCTTTTGCTTGTTTATTTATTTTTCTCTCTGTGAACTGTGGCAGACCAAAAAGATCCAGTTTTATTTTTCTGATGTAAGAAAAAAAAAAGTCCAAAGCACACCCTCAGAAGCATTGAGACTTGTCAACATGTATTTTAGTAAACTCCAGCCAGACCTTTCCAAGGTTCTGTATCAAAAGTGGGGCCTTGCTGGATCTTCTTCTTGGAGTCCACTTTTGTTTCAACAGCAGACTGACACTGTTGCTCCTTGATCTTGGAGTTTTACTTGTATCTTGTTTCGAGGCTTTTACTTGGGTATTTTTACACAATTTAAACTATCCCCTGTTAAATCTACAGCCTGTTATCTTTTGTCCAAGGAGGTTGTCACAGTTATTTGTAGCACAGAGAGAATATATGGCAAACTTAATATGTTTTATTGGTGCTTTTTTATTGTTTTTGAAAGACCCATTTTTATCCAGCTGATAGCTGTGGGGGGTACAGCTGAGTCAGAGTGAACATGAATGAAACAGTGGAGGCATTTCAAGCAGATCATTGCAACAGAACTTGGTGTTTGTTTCCTGTTTTTTAATGCTAGTTTTTGAGCAATAGTGACTGTTGGTTTGTAAGTATCTTGACAGAAAATTGAGGACAAAGAAAAGAGGATGACATGCAGTAAATGCAGTAAAAGCAGAGACTCAAACATGTATCGTGTGTGACAAGGAGTTTCTGATAATTTCTCTCTTTACTCTCAGTGACACATGGTCTGTACAGCCTGAGGTTGAGACTTCCAGCACTGTGCTGGAAGGAAATGAAGCCCCAATCTCATTTCACATGCCTGTTAAATTTTAAGACTCTTGACAAATAGCTACCTCTGCAGCTGTTATTTTTATAGTTAGGGGTGGAATTTTCTACAAAAATTAATTAATTTTTTATGGTTCTATGAACATGATCATCTTATGAGGAGAATGGGATTAATAATAAAGTATAGATTTACTATCATGAGCAATGATTTTTTTATCACATCACATTGGTTGATCTGTTCTTATATTTAAAACACCCTGAACATCTGTTTCAAAGAAGAATAAAAAAGGCATGACGATGAGAAATGTTAGTTACCCAAGCAAAACAAAAACAAATTTATAAGGGAAAAGGCCCCACTGGTCTATAATAGAAGAAGATGTAAATAAATAGCAGACATGATACCGATGGACAGTAGTAAATTTGCAAAAGTGCCCAGTCATCCTCGTCATAAATTTGGTCATGAAAATGAGGCAGATGCACGGCTACATCACTGAAGTGCTACGTCTCCCTTCCCTTTAAAGCAGATTGCTGTATTTGTGAAGTGTGTCTGATTGACTGAAACATGCTTGCTGAAGCAAACCAGTGACAGCTTGACAGCCAGAAACTTACTGACTGAACCATTTATTCTATTTCAATCATTTCAGTCAGACTAATCTGATTTATTCAGTATAAATAGTGAATGAAGTCGACCAGCATAGTAATACATTTATTTTATTTATAGATTCTGCTCTTGCAAGTTCCCTGTGGACAAATTAATTGTATTGCAGGATATATCACTGCAGCTGGGAACACACAACATCTCCCAAAACAATGTATTATCAAAGCTGCCAAACATCAAACAAACTGTGTGCAGAAACTCCTTTGATTGCTGATTCCTGGATGAGGCCCAAGGCATTCTAATATTACATGACATTTAACATCATTACATATCATCGTACTACTTCCTGGAAGGCTTAAAAAACTGGAAGCATGTTGAAATTTGAAGCTACATACAGATGCGGGTTTAATCATTTTGGTGCTGAAGCACAGCATGAGGTTCCTGTCTTTTCAAAAATGTTCAACCTATATATGTTATTGACCTACATGTAACTTGATGTTGTTTACTGCTGCATGTAAAGCTTACCTGCTAAATTTTTTGCGATGGCAGTTCATATAATAATGTCTTTCCAGCCATCTGTTTCCAGAGCAATACTGTCTCTGTTCACTAGATCTCAAAGGTTTTTGTACCATGATGATAAGTCTTCAAGATGGTTCAAATAGATGTTTCACATGTCAAAGACTCTGCAGTGTCAAAATATATTTTAAATGTAGAGTTAATGTTTTAACATTAACTGGAATGGCTAGACATTCATGAGAAATGTGCATAATTCAAATTTTCTGAGTAAAATTTCAAAAAGCAATCCAGCAGCAGCCTTTTAGTTTTATTAAATCTTCCTAAGACTAATGATGTCATTTTTTCACTTTCAGCTCAACATGTTAACATTGTATTTTATCTTAGAAAGAAGATTGTGGGCACCTGAAATAATGTTTAATAGACACAGTTTCCATTTCAGTTTCCCAGTATAGATGTTTATAGAAACATATCTATAGATCTCATTAGGGTATTCATTATTAAAATACTTTTTATTGATTTTAAGAAATAGTTTCTATTTTCTAGAATTACATTAATTCTCAATATTTTCACTTGAATAGCTGAGTTATGGTAATATGTTCTAAAAATCCAGTTTAACTATTTTATGACATGTTGGCTTGTCATGTTTTCTGCATATTTTGGGTACTCTTCTTTGTACCCATCTGTACCGGCAGCAGTGAGAAACTTACTTTTTTAAACATTAACAATGCAAACATGCATGCTTCTGCAAGCTGCATCTTGTAACTCCTCATAAATGTTTGAGTATTTGGTGACTGAAGTGAAAAAAGCCGTTCTCCTTTAGAATGTTTTGCTAAAACTTTCAACGTTTCTTACATGTGGAGGTGGGAGGGGTGGGTATTCAATAAACTAGGGATTGAATAATGAGAAACTGATGGAACTCATGAAGAACACTTCAACTTTTATCTGCACCATCATTACAGTGAATTATTTTATTAATGAGATGTCAAAAGACAAGAAAATAATCTTCAGAAAGGCATGTATTTAAAAACAGTCCACTCCTACGAGTAGTATTTGAGTTTCTCTGTTACAATTTTTTGACACACAACTTTTCCAGCTTCCACTGCAGAAGCCATCTTGCTACATGAAGTTATGGACTCACTCAGCATAATCTGGACAATGACAATGTCATGACACATTTTGGTGACATTTTGAATCACATGACAGACAGTTTTATGTAAAGTGCAACCCTAGAGACACCATAATGACTGCTGCTTCTGGAGACAAGTAAAAACCTCCCTACAGGAGGGAGAACTCCTTAAAAGTCTTCAGCCTCCTCCATCCCCCAACACTCCTGCTGAGCTCCTCCTCAGTACTTGCTACAACACTTCAGAGGTTGTGTCATCTCTACTTTTTTTTAATTTTCATCGGAACCATCTCTAAGATGCAAAGCATTTGTTTACATCTGTTTTCAATAGGTTGACTATAAACTGATTTGTGCCAGAAAACAGTTTATCTAAGCCAGTCAGAAAAAATGTGGTGCTTCTATTCTTTTTTCTCTGACACACACAATCTTTATATGTACTAGAACCATTTGTTAAAGTAAAGGATCTTCTGAGAGTAAACACAAGAGAGATCTGTTTCTAAACTCATTAATTGCCCTAATACCCAAAATGATAATGACTTGCAGTTCTATTCAAAAAAAGCTCTGTAGAATTAATTACATGAGGCCATTCACCTTTAAATGCATCATTACAGGAAATGCTGCCAAATCCACTGTGTTATATTTCATTTGCATAAAGTTTGACTGGATAAGTGATAGAAGATGGATGGGCGGATAGACAGATGAATGGTTTGCGTTAGTAGATATTTCCATTAAATCTTAATGCAAGACTAAAATCTAATTTCAGTGATACCGGAGATTACACTGAAGTGAAACAACATCCTTCATCAACGTCCTGAACACAAAGTTTGACAGTACAGAAAATGGGTGATAAATTCATGCAGATACGAAAAAGATTAAAAGACATCCCTAATCTTATTTATCTCCATTCTTTGGCAAACAGCCTCAACTTTGACACAGACTCAGGCTTTTTGAATTATCAGATGTTTCTCCTAAACACACTGTTCCATGACATTTATCTAATGAACTGGATAAAAAAGGCAAAGTAGCCAAGAATTTGTGGCAGCAAAAGGTTTAACTTGCAAGTTTGTTTTACAGTTGAAACAAGGAGCAAATTTTATGGGGTGCTTTGTGATGAGTAAGGTTTAAAAACGCACACGTCTGAGTCAGGAGACAATCAGAAGCTTTCTGCAGTGTGTCTGCTTCAAGAGAGGAAAACAAAATCTTAGTGTCATTTTGATTCATGTGATTGTGTTTGAACACCAACAGCTCCTCTACTCATCTTCTCAAAGTATCTTTTATATTGAATTAAAGAAGGGATTTCATCACTTTATTAGCCCAGAATCACTTAAGAATCAATTAAGAGCAAATAGTGACACATCAATGAAGTATTTTCTCTGTGACTGAGGCAAATGGAATAGAAAGGCTAAGAGTACTCTTTGTCTTATTAACCTCTATTACATCTAATGGAATCACATCTGCTCCTTCTGCTCAAATTAATAAGCAGAGTTTGAATAAACTGACCGGTTGAATATAAAAGATAAGATACATCACCATACCAGTTTCATGATTAGATACAAAATACACAGACCAGCTGTTCATCGCTGCTGTTGCACAGTAGAGTCAACGTTTATTTTGTGTTCACACTTGAGGAAAGGCTATTTACAAAAAACTAAACCCAAAAGCAATTAGAAAATTAGTACGGTAATTTAACATGTTGGCAAATTGGTAAGTGTTGAGATAAATGATCATGTCACATGTTTCTGTTCTAAACAGAGTTGTTCCTGTTTCAGAAACAAAACTGAGGGCTTGCAGACTTTAAAACATGATATTTCCTGCTATTAGTTGTCCAGAAATAGGACAGTTTGGTAAAATGTCTTACAGTTTTTTGATGAAAAAAAAAGGCCTGACCAATAATGAAAAAAGCAAAGGCAAACAACATGAGCCGTAAATAACAGCCAAACAACTGGTGATTAAAAAACATCTGAAGATCCAAAAAAACTCTGATTTTTTTTGTCATACATCTAAAATTAAACCTTAAAACCCATTTTTAGAATGTATTTAATAATTAATCACTTTTTGATCAAAATGTTTTGCTATATGTTTTTTTGGATTCCACTGATGTTTTTTCTGGAGAGTGGTCAACCTGTGATTTTTATAAAGAACAATGTCATAAGATCACTTCATGCGTATTAGCATAAAAGCCACTGTTACATTTGTCTGTTAGCTGTGTACCATTTTACATAATAAAGGGCGTAATTTCCTTCTCAAAATGTAAACAAACCCAAGGATGAAGTAAGTCAACCTTATCACAACATAATATGTTGATACATTGTGTATCATTCTTTGCATTTAAAAGACAATTTTTAGAAAAATTGTACAAGTTGTTTCTCTCTCTTTTTTTTATAAAATAGAAACATACTTGTCTCGGATATTTGCAGATGCTCTCAAAGTTCTGCAACAATTTCATCATGTCTAAAGACTTGATGCTTCAAAGATATTTTAATCTAAAACATCTAGAGAAAAATCTTTTATGGTTAAAAGTAAAAGACATCTCAGGAGAAAACATTCTTGGAGGTAAGAACTTAGAAAGGTTTCAAGATTTTTAAAAGACACGTTTCAGAAAAAAAAAAAAAAGTATTTCCAAAACACTGCATTTCCAAATTAGAGCACAATGTGTCGAATTTACTCATAACATTACAAACATGTTAGCTGTTTGAGTCATAAGCAAAGTCAAAGTTGTTTGACTGTTCTAGTAGACAAACTTGTAATAGAAAAATACTGTTTCCAATTACCTTTAGCAATTGTTTTTCAGCCTCTGAGACCATCTCTTTCTGTCACTTCACTATAATTACAGTGTGATTACAGCTTTAGTCTGTAACCCTTCCCCTTTAAACATAAATAACTTTGTGAGATTAAAGTACAAGCATAGAACAATTTCCTTTCACTGATTTACTTCAAAAACTCAAGTCTGCTAAGGGAATTGAAGACAGTGACCTCCATCTACCTGTGTTCAAGAAAAGTGTAGTAGCTATTTGCTTCTTTAGAGTCTAGCCTTGACAACAATTCTTTAGAAAAAACCAGACTGACACAGATAAGAGATCAACCTTAAAGAAAATGAGGGAATACTGTATGTTAACCAAAAGTGCAAAAGTAATGTCATAAATTAAGTTATTATTTTATTTATCTCATTTACTTTCACTGATAAAATATATTTTTGAATTTGGCTCCCCAGAGTGACCCACATGTTCAATCAGGACCTTTTCATTGCCTTTTTACTCTTTCCATCTCTTGAAGTGTTCCAATCAGACAGGCTGCACAGTGAAATGTGCCATAATCTTTTTCAGGGTTTCAATATGTGATGATGGCTTGGATAAGATTGACTGGCAGGATGTCAGAGATGCTCAGCCTCAGGATTTTTGAAGGAAAGAGGCCAGAATTTTTAACTCCAATTTCCTGTGTCTCACTGAGAATGCAAGAGTAACCTTAGCGTTGGAGCAGACATCAGGGTTGATGAAAAGCTCCACAACATCAAAAGCTTCCAAACACTGAGTTCCCTTTGAAGACTTTAGAGCTGTGCATTAACTTACTGTTGACTACACATATTACTGCATTATTGCTGATGTCTTTCAATCCACTTGGGTTTTTTCCCAGTAATCTAATTCTCAGGTTATTACTGATGCATGACATTAATTTAATTTTGCCATCAAATGGTTTAATTTAGTGAATTGTGACTGTGACAATAAAACTATGAATAATCTGAAGTTTGAAATAAACTCTGATGGAAAATATTTTTAAGTTCTAGAGCTCAAACTCATTAAAAAACCTACACTCCCAAAATAAAAATAAATTAATGTTGTTCAACGTAACCTCGCTGTGTACCTCGACTTGAGGGCTCAAATGCTTTGATCAAAACTCTATCTTAGAGACAGTCAATGATACTTTGTTTCACACATTTCAAACATTATTTCAGATTATTTCACCATCATCATATCCTAGCCAACTAAAGCTTCAAGTTCAGCCCTGTGTTTTTATTTGTGACCCTTACAAAACCAAGGAAAAAGCCTGGATTCTCAACTGCTTTCTTTCGGTGAAGAGCAACACAGTCAATCTAACAGTTATAAGCATTTGCAATTGCAGTAGTAATGGCTATGTTTCTGTTCTGTTCCTGGCCTTCAGAGAGCATAAAAGAATGTCTCAGACAGGCAGAAGCAAGATCCCCTGGGATGCACAACAGAGCAGCATCAGTGACAACAGCCATTACATTATTTAAGTCAAACAAAAAAGAGCCAGAGTTGGTTGGAAACAAACTGATGGTGGAAGAAAACAGAGGCAGCCTAAACATGTAAAACTGAATGCATGATGGGATATCAGCTGTTCAACCTGTTATCACCAGCTGAAAGCAAAGAGATGTTGTAATTATAATTGTTGCAATTACTTAGAAAGGTTGAGATTATATTAAGCTATCAAAAACAAAAAAACTTTAGTCAATAAAAAGTGAGCCAAACTACAAAAATACTCAGATAGACCAGAGAATTAGCCGCATTCAAAAACCTTAATATCAGATTAAACAAATCACAGCGTCACGTACTGTCTTTTTCTACTGCATCACACTGTACTGTGAAAATCTTTTTAGTTATTTAACATACCCGTCCTCAGATACACGAAGAGGTCGGGGTTTCTAATCGAACAACTGCTTAACTTTAAAACTCTGGATTACACAGCAAAATCTGCTCTGATTAGAGCATGTCACCAAGATGCCTGCTAGACCTTCAGCCTTGTATGACACTTCATGGTTAAATTACAGCATTAGCTTTGGTCAGCAGGTTGGTAAAAGTAGCAGTTAAAAGCTCAAGGCTTCAATGAGGATGTGAACCAGGTGGACGATGCTAACTGTAGAAAGTGACAGCAGAGCTGAAGCAGAAAAAGATGAAAAGTGACAGGAAAAATGACACAGGTGAAATTCACTCAAAGCTGCTCTCACTACAATCATAGCTCCTCAGATTGCTCTGCACAGCCATCAAACAACTTACTATTAAGTGCAGGGTGCTCTGAAATTCACAGGTCTGCCAAAATCAAGCAGGTTTATGTACCTGTCAGTATACCCTTCTCTGACAGAGACAGGAAGAATGTAGCACTCAGTATAACCTCCTAAAAAAAGTTTGCAACAAGTTTAACAAGGAACAATAATTCTACAGATTACTTCACATCTTTCCCTTGTAAATTGTCTGTAAGTGCCACAGTTTTATAAGTAATATTAGCGCCTCCAGGACTGTCACCCTGTAAGTTTGTCCTAGAAGCAGACTACTTGATGTGAACATAAGTTGAAATTCTTGCAGCATGCGGTGTCAATAAAAAACAATAGCTTTCATATTTGACCTGCATGAGAGATGTGCTGAGAAAAGGGATTTGCTGACTGAAAAAAAAAATACTGACAAGAACACATCAATTTTTTTTTTACAGTGGAGTTGTTTCACTGAAATAGACACGTTCAACTGGCTTTCCTGTACAAAGAGACTGCAAAAATGTTAAAAGATAGTTTTGGACTTCAGATGCAGGAAAATATAAATTTGATAATAAGTGCAGTAAAAAGAATTTAGCATGTATGATTTATTAAAAAAACATTAAAGAATAACATTAATCTTCATAATGAGCAACCTTACTGTGGGGGTTACTATTTTTTGAGACAGATAAATATTTTTAATATATTATATTATAAATACATTTTTGAAAAACAACAATTGTTTTTTCATCCAAGTATACAAAAATATATGTAATATTCATTTTTTTTCTATTGTGACTGCATATTTGTTTTATTTTACACAACTTCTTCTATTGTATTTATTTTTCATTCTTTGTGTTTTCCTAAACTGCTTACTCACAGAAAAACTGTGCACATCTTTCCAATTGCACTAATTCAGGGATCAACAAACAATTAGCTTGAGCTAAAAAGCGATTACAAATGTGGTGTAACAGAACATCCTAATTAAAAAAATCCTTACCTCTTCAGCATAGGCATCACAAAGTTTGTTTCCAGAGAGCAGCTTGTTTTTCAGGCTCTTGTTCTGCAAAACAAAAAGGAAAGAATAACATTTACTTTTGGCCCAAAAACCTTGACAGCATGTTCTTTAGCATTTATGTTAGCTTGCAAAAGCCACTTTGATGAAGTGTGCCACATTTGTTGCAGCAGTGCATTTGGCTGTAGAAGCTTTGGCAGAAAGAGCTTGGTTTGTTCTAATAGTAGAAGAATTGAAGAGAAGTCACAATTGTAATGTATGAAAATTCACAAAAAAACATTTTAATCATTTTAATGGACAGATATGCTGCTAGCACTTAGAGAAAACATGTTTTAAATTGACCATTTTTGATACTATATATATGTGTGTATACAGAATGTTATTTTTATCATAACAGTGTCCCGTCCCCCCAAAAATTAAAATCTCACTGAACGATGTATGGTATTTTTTAAGTACCTTTAAACTGAAGACCTACTAGGGAAATGAAGTTCCTTAAAAAACACAAAAAATGAAGGTCACAGTAAGACAAGACAGATTTGTGGCCTCAGGCAAACGGCTGGATGCCACACTGATCTGTTTCTGGAAGTTTGTCTGTATATTCCCTCCACGTTTTTAAGGAAAATCTGCAAATGACACAGCTGTGAGAGAGCATGCTGAGACAGAAGAAAATGAAGCTGGAAAGTGATAAGAGCAATTTGAGAGGGAGGGTATTTTCTTGTATAATTGGCAATGATCCGTTAGTATGAGTGCTCCTTAAGTAACATAATGCTTAACTCTAAGTAGACATCCAGATCTCAAGATGATCCAATAAAACAGCATAATCAGTCATGACAAAAACTTCACTGAGGTCTAAAAGACCTGAAATTGAACCGTCCCCAGCATCTAGATCAGGGACAAAACCTTTCAGACAGTCTGCGAATCCAAACTAGATTGACTACCTGAAAGACATCATAACAACAAAAGAGAAAGCTACTTGGAAACACATGCATAATGCAGCAAACATAGCACAGTGCAATGTTTCTAGTATATCTATGACATTTATCCTTCTAAATATAGGTATATAGTTATATATCTGTGAAACCTATTTATAAACAGAATGGAGGAAAAACAACACACAGTTTTTGAAAATCACATCACGTCTCCATACTTTTCTCTGTTTGCAGTGCAGCAAGGTTTTTGTAAAGCTTTTTTTTAACCATTATTAAATACAACCGTACCCGACCTCATCCAGTGATGAGGGCGTGATGAGGTTTTCACTGTGAAAAGGCTCTCAAAATCCATCTCCACAAATAACAGGTTACAAAACTCTGTATGCGGATAAAGATAACAAACACGACAGTGTGTTCTATATTTTTTCTTTTTTTTTTATTGTAAGAACAAGTTAACAAGATTTGAAGAAGCCCAGTCATCAACTGTAAAAAGCTGAGTGATGTATTTTAAATTGGCTCAACCCATTGACACATTTAATCTCCACATTGAATCCAGAAAAAATATGGAGTCCTGAATCAAACATCACACAGTGCCAAAAAAGACTTTTATTGTACAGAATGACGTACACAGTTGAAAATATCAGATCATAAGTAACAATTTCCAGTGCAGATTAAACAGACCAGTGGCACTGTGTGTGCAGCTGTACTCAGCACAGAGTTTCAGGATATTAACTTGCTTCTGGAGCAAATTGAGTCTCGTTTTATCAACGCTGAGGTGAGCTTATCAAAGCAATCATAAGTGTTACACTTTTGGAATCTGTCTTCTTTTGCAATGTGCTTTTCACACCCACATGTGTGCAGTGTACTGTACACCCCAACACACACTACATGCACTTGGAGTGGAGGTAATGAGCTCCATTGGCAGCTGTTTTGTGATTCAGTGAGGCAAAACTGCCCGTGTATCAATTCCATGCAGAAACACCTCCTCTCCCTCCTACAGAGAGACCACCATTTGAGGATGTGTGGAGCTGGAAGCTATCACAAAATGTGACATACTCTAGTTTAGCCTCAGGTCATTCTGAGAGTGAAAATAAGATCCTTTGGAGTTTCTGTGTCACATAGGATTATGCTAAATGAGACACACTGAGCTTCAGACTTCATGATGTTTTATTCTTGTAGGACTGTCATCATCTGGGTGACAGTACATGTTTTTATTCATTTTTTCTTAAGGTAAACACCCTAAACAAGTCACCAGTCCACATAAATAAACAATCAATTTAACCTCAAGAAGTCAATTTAGAATCACCAATTAACCTGACAGATGTGTTTTTGTACAGACTGTAGAGGAAAATTGTAGAAAATATCCCAATTTTAACCAAGACTTATTTTAGTGGGCTGGTCTTTGTGACTCCCAGTATTTGTGGTTTTGTTTTTCTGTAACTGTCCAACTTTGGTTGAGGTCCCTTGAGTAAACTGGCCTCTTGTGAGTTACACGCTGAACTACTTTTTTTTTCTGTTGTGCTACTTCTTTTTTTTCTTTTTTTGGGGGGGGGGTTATGACCCACGAGCTGGGTCATAACACATTGTGCTCCTTTTTTTGTTATACAAATACAAGAGATGAACAGTGAATTCAGGTCAGATGGTCTCAGGCTCCTATCTAATGTAAACATACTGTAGTAAAGTCATGCTACAAAAAACAAGAATGAGAAATGTTTACTTCCTGTTAGTTGAATGTGAAATGCCCTCTTTTGTTGAAGATTTAATGTTCAAACCAAATTCACAAAAGTTATAAAACAAGAAATAATATAAATGATTTCGATTTAGTCATTAAGAATCTAAAGGACCTCATAACTCTAAAAGATTTGAACTCACTCGATATTATTTGCACATTACAAAGTGCTATTAGGCTGAGAGCGTCTGAGCATCAGTTACTGACGTCCCTGGTCAGCTCTCACACTTGTTGACGCTCACCAGTGTAGAATTTTTAAGGCCTGAGTGTTACGAGTGAGAAACCGGCTCTGCTGGAAACAGGCTTTTCATTTTATTTCAGTGAAGCTGTTCTGTCATTCACTGTAGTGCCTGAAAGTCATGTGCATAATAAACTCAACCATATTTTATTTATGTATCAATTCCTCCCACACAATTCTTTTCATCCAGTGCTACAAAGTTTAAATAAACTATGAAATCTCCATCGCCTTCAGTGTTGATATTTTTATCTTCAGTTGTTAGACTCTTACTAGCCACGGTGTGCACCTCGCCTGCACCAGAGCTACAAGCCAGGTAATGTTGTCATAACATGTTTCAGAGTCAAAAAAGAGCAAGAATAAAAACCCCTAAATGATGTCTGACACCTGCATGTTGTGAAAATATGCCTTCATTATTCATGTCAATTAAAGGCCACAGTCAACAGAGCACACTGATTGAAAATGCAGCCAACATTTACTGGGAGATGTGAGCCAAAGCTGATCAAATGCTTCTTTTTCAGAATTCAAATAATTGGAATCAAAATTTCAGAACAAGAAGCAAGTCATTGCTCTGAAAGCAAGACGTTAAACTCATTTAGAGAAGAGTGAACATAAATGCATACTGTGGCCTGAATTAAGGATTTTAAGCCTCAATTACACCTTGTTACAAACCTCCTATGTGACTTCTTCTTAAAAAACATTTTTAATGGAAGGGCCTCTTTGTGTTGTCTTTCAGTTCCCACATTAATAGCATACAACGTCATATCAAATGCATTTCTTAATGCCACCAAATACATGTAGATCAGAAAAGTGATCAAATATGAACCCAATACAGAACGGTTCATATTGACAGACTTTAAGACTTTGCCGAAACATTTGAAAAATATCCTATTTGCTCTGTACTACAATTTGACAACAACTGCAGATCAAACTCTTATCCTATATGTAAGTATTTATTTACTCCCATCAAATATATTGAATAAAACTCCAGTTAGTCCACTCCAGTGTAGTTACTAGCTTTGTGAGATTGTTCTTCTCCATATGACAAATCACTGATAATCTCACGTCTTTGATAATCAATGGAATATGACTAACATTTCCGTTTACTTCATTTCAGACTCTAAACTATCAGAATGTCAGAAATAATGGTATATAAGACCGTTTACAACATTAGATTGTAAATGCCCAACATGTCTTTCTTGTGAGTTCTCATGTGTCCCATGTGGTTCTGGCAAGCATCCCCCAGTATGGTTTTAAAATTATGAACTGTAAAATATTGAACTGAAACTGGAATTAATAATGCATTTAAAGGTTTTAAAAAGCACAGGCTGAAAAAGTTTGCTCTCGATTCTAACGTCAGCATTTGGCATGTGTATTAGGGATAAAAGTTTTGCAGCACTTTTAGTTAAAAAAAAACAAAACTGACAAATTTAACTTTCAATAAATGTTTCCCTGGATATCCTGTGTTTCTTTTCCTCACATAAATATCTGTATACTCTATGATGTTACTGAAAGTACCAGATGCATACTCTGGGTTCTGTCTGTTTGACAATGTCTGTCATATATTAATAAACAGCTTCCACACTTAACATAACCAATTACATTCTCTGTCAGTCCAGGCCAATAGCTTCTCCCAAAGCATGAAAAAATAAGACCCTCCCAATACAAGGAAATTGAGGTGGGGCCCACACACACACACAACACATGACAAACTCTAACTGACAAACCCATCTAATATAAATTACTGGCATTTGCAAAGCAAATGTTCCGTTTGGATGAGCTATTAAATATGACACACCATAAGACATCGTACAAGATATTTGGCAGCTTCACATGAACTCGTCTTGGCAGATTCTTAAGGACTCTTGAGGTCAAAGAGAGAGATTATGCATAAGTTTAAATGCTTTCCTGTCAAAGATCCATTATTCTGACACATAATTATATACACGCAATATGAAACATGTGGATTAAAAACTAAGACGTATACTGGTGCATACCCACGTCTTCCCGTCATTTTGCCAGATGCACAGCCTAACAACAAATTTAGAATTTGACATTTTAGGCAAATATACAACCCAGCCATGATTAACAATGATGTGTTGTCAGCATCTGAGTGCATCAGTCAAAATGTTCTCCCTCTGAGTCCAGATACACCGGCTTGCATGATTAATATGCATTCATTTTTTTGCTTTTATGAACATATTATCCACATACTCATTTGAGCAGGTCACACAATTAAGTCTATTTGTTTCTCCTCATTGCATTTGTCTTCTAATAGCTGATAAATATTGGTATTAATCATGCAACAAGAATAAAAACTATTCAGAGGAATGAGATAAGATGAACCTGATGCTCAGATACTAGGAAAGGTTTGCTATTAAATTTAAGTTGAAACATTTCACATGGTTGATAGAGCTTCAATTACTGGCGGCGTATTAATACAGATTATTTTCCTAAACTATCTCACTAACCTGAACACTACTTTTCTGCTCATGTAATTTATTGTTAATCCCTCCATTTGTTCAAGATGAATTAAAATTAGCTCATACAATCTGATAAATCCTACTGAGTAAAAATGTTAATGTTCTGATCTGAATATGAATATGATAAAACATGATCAAATAAATTTACATTAGTTAAAGTGCCTAAATTAAAGTGAGGCCTGCACATTGTGTTTGGAATACTGATATTCATGCTCCATGGTAAAGCGTTAGGGGGAACACTATTATTTACAGTAAATTGAAAATAAAATATAGTTGTAACTGATTGCACATCTTAAACATAGTTTTCTTTTTCTTTGAGACTATTTAATTTAAGAAATGAATATTTTTACATATCATTAATGTTTTATTATAAATATTTTGCATGGTTGCTGCAATTGCGTGGTTGTTATTATAAAAACCGCACACACAGGCACAGAACCCTCAAACAAAATACATAGTTTGCTATTTGAACACTGACGGAGAGCTTATTTCTGTGTTCATGTGCTAATGTGTCATCTAAAACAGTTTTTAATCAGTTTTTGTACAAAATTGTTGATTATGAAATGTCAGTATTTATTACTGTAATTTGATCCACTAATCTAAGGTTCTGATTATACCTTACAGCACGACAAAAACAACATCTGGAGAGGGGAATTACATTGTTGTGAACTATTTGGAGCTCTTGATGACAGTCGTAAGTTGGTATTGCCATGGTGTTTTAATAATCGCTATTAAGCAGTTTACAGTTGCTAATCAGCTATTGGTGAGGCTCTGTGAGGAACAGAGAGATGACGGGCTGTCTGAAGAGACCATAGCAACAAGATGAAAAACAAAACTGAAGACAACAAAACATTCAAATATGCTAAAACATTTTATGTATTTTTTCATTGAAGGTGCTCTTTTCGTTGCTTTCACTCTTCACCACGATGATGTAGATCTATTTTGACTTCACTCAGACTGTCACTATGGTCCTGCACCTGTAACGATGACCATATATGACGACAAGTCATCAGGTCAGAATCTGGTTTATCTGGCCAAATAAGTTTCACGCACAGGGAATTTGGCTCTGTTCACTCCAGAAAACAACTTAATTACTAAGAAAATAGGTGAACAATATAAACACAATGTTAACATAAATAGACATGAGAATACAGTACACATACTGTAAGAGCTACAGTTAGTAGCTTTAACCTCCTTCAATGGTCGATGACTGTTTGAAGCATATCCACACAGAAAAGCCTTATCCTTATTTCCATTAAAAAATGTTATTTCCGTATTAAGTGACTGGAAATAACAAGTTTTCCCCAGAACCTATAAATACATCTAGCTGAATCTTATGTTTCCTCACTGGAAGTTCCACAGCAGGGTCATGGTGATGGTCACTGTTTGGTCTCATTGATCCATGAGTCTAGTATCACATATTTTTTATCCTGATGACATTTGCATTTACAATTAATTGCAAAAATACCTGTGAAGAGCATGGCACATCTAACATGCTCTATCTTAATTTCAACTACAGGAACATTTCTGCATTAGGATAATACTATTTAATTTTTTTAAACTTTACAAGACGCTCTTCTTTAAAATAAATCTAAAATTTGTAGCCTGAAACTCTTGTCTTTTTGACACTGTCTCCTAGTGTCAAGATCGTTTAAACAGAACGTCCCGTGAAGCCACAGTGTTTGTTAAAACAGCCTCCAGCTACAATGAAGTATCTTTAAAAAACATAAAATGTAATTTTCTTAAAAAGTCATAGAAAATCTGCAGTCACTGCCTTCATAGTTTTCGACAAGCTTGTATGTATTTATAAAAAAAAAAGAAGAAGAAGAAGAAAACTCTACTTTGAAGTGTCACAGTTGAATACCAAAGAAAACTGGTCACTTGTCTAGAAACCGAGGACCAGAAATCAATATCCATGGCAGGCTGAGAGGAATAAAGTGAAGCTGTGACAGCATGACACCAAGCCTCTGAACATAGGGAGCCTGTTTCTTCACCTCTCCCAAACGAGATTCTAAAATTCGAGTTCAGCAGCAGGTCCCATGAAGCAACACTGAGTAAAAATTTAGTGTCAAGAACAAAAACAATGCAGAACGACACAAATTTAATCCCACTTGTAGAAGAAAGTCTAAGACTTATGCATAAATGCAGGAGCTGGCAGCAGGTGGCTGAGTTACCCAGACGCCCAATACACTTAAAATACGGAAGTAATATTTTTCACTTGAAGCTGATGCAAAACTCAGAAGTATCTTCTTGATGGTGGAAGCAATTTGGTGGCATTTTTTCTCTCTTCTCAGTGTGAAGTTCAGGGGTTATTATGAGTCATTTTTATGAGTCATTGTCACAAAGCTCTGACTGGAAGTGGGCATAAATAATCAGTCAGAACTTCTGCAATACTAAATTGGTAACAATTGGGAACAAAGCCTCCTGATGATGTGAGATACTGAACCAACAGTGTTTCTCGTGGTTTTATCAAAAAAACTAGATTTCTTTCAGTATGATAAGTCATAACTGCTGTGTCATGACTTTGATGTAATGCTAATTCAGAATTTGCAGCAGTGCTTCATTGTGTTTTTGTACAACTTTATTGTTAATGCAAAATTGTTGCCATACAGTTGACTGTTGCGAGTCCAAAGCAGACCTGAAAATAACTATGGGTTATAACTATGGCAAAAAACAAAACAAAAAAAGAAATAGAACTGAATGTGAAGCAGTAAACAAAGTGGCTCATACTGTTGTCATGTATTGCATAAGTGACCCTGCTTTAATGAACTGACGAACAACATTGCCAGAAAAGAATCTGTAATAGAAAACAGTCACATCTGCTACAGATGTTGAGGTTTGCATCCTAACTCTAACCATGACAACAGTGCACTAAGTTTGAAGTCGACTTCAGGCAACAGCAGCACAGCTAATGGCTCAAAAATCCTACAACCTTCTATACTTTCCTTTTAGTTAATATTTAATATTTCCTATTTTGGCTGCAATCTAATTAATTTTAATATATACATGTGTAAAAACAGCTTTCATGTTTTTATTTTACCAATTAAATTATTTTGCAACTGATTTTATATGGAGCAGCAGGAGGCAGCTGGAGGAGCTCCATTTCAAAGTTTCCAGTAAACACCAAAACACAATTAAAAGATCTTCAATCTACAGGAACGAGCTGCTGTTTTGAAATAGCTCTTACAGACAAAAAATATGTATGTATGTTCTGCAGTCTCTTGTGATCTAGATAACCCACACATGCACACAAAACATAAAAATGTGATCAGCATTTTTAGACATCCACAAATAGAATTTAATCACAAAACACTGAGCTTCAACAGGCAGATTATATATAAAATGTTATGTGTTTCTGTTTTTCTTTGACCAACATAAGCCAGTTTATTTTGAGTAAAGAATAGAAAACTGTACAATATCTCTTTAAGTTTGCACATTTATTGTTATTATTGTGTGTTAAATATTTAAAGTATTTAAATATCTCATTCTGTACAAAGAAAAACCTTCGTATTCCCTTATTTGTATTTTCTTTGTGATGTATTGCAGAATGATTTGTATTCAGTTGCACTGTGACTGTGGAAGTTGTTGCATGCATTTTTGATCATGCTCTCTAAACTGGTACTATATCACTAAGAAATTGGAACCATGTTAAGCAATAGTGGATCACTACAACTGTATCACTAATAGGAGCTACTATATGTCCACATTCTTCTTTGTGTAGATTCCTTATAGTCTGAATGTGGCTCCTATTAACTGACAAGAAATATTTTCTTTTCATTACCAACAGGAACCAGTGATACTATGCAGAAGTACATTTCAAGAGCAACTGACAAGAAATTAAATTGAACTAAAAAGCAAATATATACATCAATATTTGACAGAATTTGAATGAGACACGCTACATTCCAGGATGTGACACAGTTGAGTAATAAATGACACAAAAACAGAGACCTTTGCCTCAAAACTAGTCAAGAAACTCGTGTTGTGACATTTTGGTGATCATTACTCTATCCTTGTTTTAAGGAATTTTGTTTGTTTGTTTATTTATTCAGTTATTTATTTGTTTTTGAAGGGACAGTCTGTCTAAAGCTACTCAAACATACACAGTTTATAGTGGTTCAACACATGCTTGATTGTGGAGTTTTCAACTTTAGCATTTGACAGTTATCGATGTAACATGGTCTGTTTGTGATACAATGTTTCATATAAACAACATTTTTTTCTGATGTAATATGGACTTCAAATATGGAAATCACATTTTTAAAGGTAAACACAAAGAACACTGAAGTAATAGACACGTACTTACAGGTTTGGTTTGTGGCTCAGATACAATTCTTAGAACATTTTGATATTTGGCTGGAGTTAAACCTAATCAAAAATTTGCTTTACAAATCAAAGCCTTATTCATTCAGTTTGAAGTCACAAGGATCCTAAAATGTGTTATTCAATAGGTGCTGATTGCGTTGGAGGTTCAGGCCCAGTTCATCAATCACTGCTGATTGCTTTCTTGCTTTACACAGTTATGTGTATATTTATGTATAAAAATGCTTTTGTAGAAGAATTTTCCTAATCCTTATCCTGATGATTAACTTATCTTTTAAAGGAGGGACAAAAGAAAACAAGACATCACATTTCTGAAACAACTTGTTGAAA
>SSNP01000035.1:53720-309118 GCA_006937955.1 Pachypanchax playfairii
AAAAAAACTAGATTTCTTTCAGTATGATAAGTCATAACTGCTGTGTCATGACTTTGATGTAATGCTAATTCAGAATTTGCAGCAGTGCTTCATTGTGTTTTTGTACAACTTTATTGTTAATGCAAAATTGTTGCCATACAGTTGACTGTTGCGAGTCCAAAGCAGACCTGAAAATAACTATGGGTTATAACTATGGCAAAAAACAAAACAAAAAAAGAAATAGAACTGAATGTGAAGCAGTAAACAAAGTGGCTCATACTGTTGTCATGTATTGCATAAGTGACCCTGCTTTAATGAACTGACGAACAACATTGCCAGAAAAGAATCTGTAATAGAAAACAGTCACATCTGCTACAGATGTTGAGGTTTGCATCCTAACTCTAACCATGACAACAGTGCACTAAGTTTGAAGTCGACTTCAGGCAACAGCAGCACAGCTAATGGCTCAAAAATCCTACAACCTTCTATACTTTCCTTTTAGTTAATATTTAATATTTCCTATTTTGGCTGCAATCTAATTAATTTTAATATATACATGTGTAAAAACAGCTTTCATGTTTTTATTTTACCAATTAAATTATTTTGCAACTGATTTTATATGGAGCAGCAGGAGGCAGCTGGAGGAGCTCCATTTCAAAGTTTCCAGTAAACACCAAAACACAATTAAAAGATCTTCAATCTACAGGAACGAGCTGCTGTTTTGAAATAGCTCTTACAGACAAAAAATATGTATGTATGTTCTGCAGTCTCTTGTGATCTAGATAACCCACACATGCACACAAAACATAAAAATGTGATCAGCATTTTTAGACATCCACAAATAGAATTTAATCACAAAACACTGAGCTTCAACAGGCAGATTATATATAAAATGTTATGTGTTTCTGTTTTTCTTTGACCAACATAAGCCAGTTTATTTTGAGTAAAGAATAGAAAACTGTACAATATCTCTTTAAGTTTGCACATTTATTGTTATTATTGTGTGTTAAATATTTAAAGTATTTAAATATCTCATTCTGTACAAAGAAAAACCTTCGTATTCCCTTATTTGTATTTTCTTTGTGATGTATTGCAGAATGATTTGTATTCAGTTGCACTGTGACTGTGGAAGTTGTTGCATGCATTTTTGATCATGCTCTCTAAACTGGTACTATATCACTAAGAAATTGGAACCATGTTAAGCAATAGTGGATCACTACAACTGTATCACTAATAGGAGCTACTATATGTCCACATTCTTCTTTGTGTAGATTCCTTATAGTCTGAATGTGGCTCCTATTAACTGACAAGAAATATTTTCTTTTCATTACCAACAGGAACCAGTGATACTATGCAGAAGTACATTTCAAGAGCAACTGACAAGAAATTAAATTGAACTAAAAAGCAAATATATACATCAATATTTGACAGAATTTGAATGAGACACGCTACATTCCAGGATGTGACACAGTTGAGTAATAAATGACACAAAAACAGAGACCTTTGCCTCAAAACTAGTCAAGAAACTCGTGTTGTGACATTTTGGTGATCATTACTCTATCCTTGTTTTAAGGAATTTTGTTTGTTTGTTTATTTATTCAGTTATTTATTTGTTTTTGAAGGGACAGTCTGTCTAAAGCTACTCAAACATACACAGTTTATAGTGGTTCAACACATGCTTGATTGTGGAGTTTTCAACTTTAGCATTTGACAGTTATCGATGTAACATGGTCTGTTTGTGATACAATGTTTCATATAAACAACATTTTTTTCTGATGTAATATGGATATTTTTAAAGGTAAACACAAAGAACACTGAAGTAATAGACACGTACTTACAGGTTTGGTTTGTGGCTCAGATACAATTCTTAGAACATTTTGATATTTGGCTGGAGTTAAACCTAATCAAAAATTTGCTTTACAAATCAAAGCCTTATTCATTCAGTTTGAAGTCACAAGGATCCTAAAATGTGTTATTCAATAGGTGCTGATTGCGTTGGAGGTTCAGGCCCAGTTCATCAATCACTGCTGATTGCTTTCTTGCTTTACACAGTTATGTGTATATTTATGTATAAAAATGCTTTTGTAGAAGAATTTTCCTAATCCTTATCCTGATGATTAACTTATCTTTTAAAGGAGGGACAAAAGAAAACAAGACATCACATTTCTGAAACAACTTGTTGAAATGTTTCACACTGAAACTGCATTAATGTCAATCTGAGCTGCTCAAATATATAAACATTTAACCTTGTAAATCACCTCAAAGGATCTGATGTAAATCTGAAGTGACTCATTGCTGTCATCAAATGAAGCCAGATGAAAAGTCTGAACACTTCAAAGTTTAATTTAATCCTTTCATGCCTCAGACTTTTCATTGATTTCTATGGTCAAAGTTATTCCAATGTTTATATTGAAAAATCAAACAAAGCAACTTAAAAATGACAAATTAGTGCATAAATCTTTCCCCAAAACTTTAAAGTATTTGCAACCCAAACCAAGAAGCCACACAAATTGTCTTATTTATTATCATGATTTAGCAGAGTTCCATTTCAGGGTGAAGGGCCCATAATAACATGAAAAATTGGTTCAGATAGAGTCTTGATGGTGTTGAAAGTTTGATTGTATCAGTTTGTCAGTAATTTATTTGCTGCAGTAAACAGGATAAAACTGGTAAAGTACAAAAATATGTTGATATTTTTCTGAGCTAAAGAAAAAAGGTCATTTACTGCTCAAACAAGAAGAGTTCATTAGTATTTTTCTTATTTTTCTGATAACGTTCTTTTAAGCTTTTATCTGTCATTTTATGTTTCACATTACATCACTTGCTCAAAAAAAGGCTTATTTTTTATGTTGTTTTTCACATCCTGGCATTTATAAACACATTAGTTTTGGTTCTTCAGAAGGAAATTAACTTTCCATTAACTCTGCATCTTCTGTTTTTTTCTTGTGGTTTTTTAATTCAACTTCAATTCTGCAATTTGACGCACATTTTATTTTCAGCCTGCTACAGTTTCTTGCCACATTATTATTTTTTTCTTAGGAAGAGTATCACAAAGAGATCAAGTAAATGTCTTGATGTAATTTTTTTCCTGGCTTTTAGCTTGTAAAATTACATTGTGAAACATGAAAGGAGGAGGACAAAGAGAAGAAGCCATTTCAGACCAAGAAATGTGTATATGTGTATATATATATCAGTATCAGCAGCAATGAGCCGGGATTGTGGCAAAACTGTCTATTACAATGCCCTGTGAGATCCTGATGAGTCCCAGCAGGATCCAAGTCAGCCTGTAAATCATTCTCCCGCAAAATACTCATAATAAGCCTTGAAAGCAAATCATTGATGATGACTTGACAGTGAATTGCTGCCATAAAGCTTCCCTGGTGACACCACCTCACAATGATGTACAACGTAAAAAAGACATTCCAGAAGTGAATACAAACAAAGATAAACAAAGAATATTATTTGCTTTAAAGATGGTATTTTCAGGTTTGTGAAGAATTAGAAAAAAAAAGAAAAATATTCTCATATGAACAATTGGTTTATGCTGTTTTTTTTTTGTTTTTTTTTGCAAGCATTTACTTGTCTGATGAAAATCACCAGATATTTTCGTTTTAAATCTGTCACTCAGGACTGATGTATACCACAATTTCACATTACACCGGCCCAGTATCAATCTCCAGCTGCTCAGTATTTGTGAGCAATGTAAATTATGTAAACAAGAATAAAATTGGCTTGTGCTCTAAAATGAGACGTATAATACAGAACCACGTCCCACGAGGGGGAGAAATTGTGATGTTCTTTTCTTCGTAAACTTCAGTACACAAATCTAACCCTTTTTTGAATGCTTCCTGGGCTTTTGTCTACACTAGTATACCGGTATATTGTATTTCCTGTAATGGCTCATTTACAACATGAATGAATAAATTCAACTTAATGTCAACTTCTCTGAGTATGGCTACTAAAGGCTGTCTGTTTTCATGAGAATCTAAGGGCCTTTGCATTTCCCATGTTGTTAAAGTTGTACTGACTGTAATGTGGTTTTCAAAAGCTTATTTACTCCAGAAAAACATCTTAGATGGAGATAAACATGTGACTGGTAACCTGTGTTCACATAGCGCATGCAACATATGCTGAGATCGTATATTGAATGTAAAGTGTTTCCACAATGATCCAAAACCCTTTTCATTGTGCACCTGTATTGTACATTGGTACCATACAGTATGTATGAAGAAAAAGGAGCAGTTAGAGGTCAATGAGAAGCAGCAGCAGATATACCTCTCAGCTGACAATGGAGGTACTTGACAGCAATCTGAAATATGCATCACTTACACAATTGATTTAGTGTTTCAGTTTCTTCACAACATAGAGGTCTCAGTATTTTGAAATACTATTCTGATAAATTTTGAAGAAAAATGGTGGTTTTAGACAGAAAAGGCAATAAAAGGAGGGTAATGTTAAGAATAAGGCTATCTATCTATCTATCTATCTATCTATCTATCTATCTATCTATCTATCTATCTATCTATCTATCTATCTATCTATCTATCTATCTATCTATCTATCTATCTATCTATCTATCTATCTATCTATCTATCTATCTATCTATCTTGTATAAAATATTTTCTGAATAACTCATAAAACTGTAATCAATACAAGAATATGCCTCTCATCATGTTTATCATACTCTGCATGTAGCCGTCACTTAAATGTCAGTGTGGCCCAGATGTCAGAGAAGTTCCCTGACTCCTGTTGACCCCTTCATACTGAGCTCCTTTCCAAGATATGTAGATCTGTTACAAAGAAGGAAAATCTAAAATGTCAACAATGATGCACTGCTGTGGGAAGCTGAGGTTTTATTAAATAATCTGTCCCCTGTGCCACGACTTTCTTCTTTACTCTCTCTCAGACAGTGTAAATCTGATGAAATAACTTCAGTCTAGCCTTTACTGTTGTGTAAATGCATTTAATATATGGACATGTATAGGTGTGTGTGTGTGTATTTCAGAAAACATTTCACTGAGTTCTTGTTTCTTTAATTAAAGCTAAGTTAACTCAGAATCATGTCTAACAGTTGGCGAAGCTGTTTGGCAGCTCCTTGTTTTGGCGAGATTAGAGTGTGCATTGATGACTGGCTTATGGTAATGAGGTTTAGCATTAGGGGTGGGATCATAACATGTGAAAACATAAAATCACACAGAATCTGCTCTAATAGCAAGTAACACTTGTTCATTTTCATGCATCTTTATCACTGTCTCATGCACATCAAGATACCAGTTGGATTGTTAATCACAAAGTCTAATCACGGCCTTTTTATGGCTCATTTAATCAGTTTTCACTGATCTGCTTCACAGTATTGCAGACATGTGCAACCCCCTGCTGTGAAAATCACTTGATTGATTATTGAAGTGTCTCTACATTTACCTCTGATAACTTGCTGCAGAGGAGCATGCCAAAGGAAATGTTATAGGACCAATCTACAAGCATTTATTTACATTTCTGATATGCCTGTTAAGTATTTTTACAAAAGAATACAATTTGCTTATGTGATCTTTAGAGCTGAAGTGTGTCTAATTCTTTAGTGGGCTACCGTGCAAATACTTGATTCCAGGATATAGAGTTGTCATTAGGGTTTGCCAGATATTTGACAACACATCAATAAATCATAAAAGGTCTTGAGCTAAACCAGCCTTGTGTGTACCATAATGATGTAGTTCATCAATTTAATCTATACACAGACACAAAGATTAGTCTGACATATTTTCACATCCAAAATTTAGAGTGATTAAACACATTTTCTTAACTTGTTGTGGTTGTGATGTTACATCCTGACTAAAGATTCTCTACTTGATGTGTTTGGATCGTCTCTCCTTCCAATGATGGTTCAGTATTTTGTGAGACACAGTGAAAATGATCAATAAGTAGCCTGTTGTGTATTAGAATGTTACAGCTGTTCAGTATTACTAAAAGTCAACACTTGTAGAGTAAAAGTAAACTGTATGATTACTTTTGGTGGTAAATTTTACGAGACTGATAAATGATTAACACAAGTTGGGATTTTGCATGATCGTCAATATTTTGACTTTTTTCACAAAAAACAATTTGTTTGTGTATTAAAAATGATCATTGACCAAACCTCTTGTAAGTTATGAATTTTGTAATTGAGAATTTTAGAAAGATTTTCTGGATGTTGGGATATGATCTACTTACTGTTCAATGTATGTTTAATACATTCACAGAAACCTGCACGCAGGCAGGTCTGTTTCAGAACCATTTAACGACAGTAAATTGATGTCATTGTGTCACTGTTTGATTCTTCACTGGAGGCACTTCATTCTGGAACCAAAATTGAGTTTAATCAGAATTGGTCTCAACGTAATTTGAACATCTGGTGAGAATCACTTTTCTCTGTGCAGCTTTGAGCAATAGGGTGTGATTTTTGGAATAATTTGATCATAATCTTTTTTTCATATTTTGATGCAAATTATTAACTTGATGAAGCTAAAAATGGTTTATTAAACAATACAAAAAGGGTTACATTTATGGAGTGTTTTAAATGGATAAATCCATTTTACTTTCAGACATCAAAAGTTACAAAAAATATTTGTGTTTACAGCAATTGTTTAAAACAATTGTTTGAAATAATTATTGTTGTTTAAAAACTTACTTATAATATACTTTTATCTTGAAATAAAGATCAAGAGATTAAAAAATGTACCTGCTGTAATCTAAAATACATAATTGTTCTCCTGTCTGAGTAAAATGTGGTCCAGAAACAGTTTTATTTCATTCCAAAGATGACTACAAATATTTTCTATCAACTGAAGTAAAATGTCCTTAAATCATCTATACTGTAACATTTTATTTGGTAAGTTATTGAGATGAAAATATTTTGACTGGAAAAAGAAAAGCTGCATGATTTTACTTTTTTTAAATTCACAGTACAGCACAGGTCTGGTGCATGATATTGGTGCACCTTCCTTCTTCCTGTTAGTCAAAAAACTCTTAAAATATGTCAAATATGAGTGACACATAAACATTGTAGGCATCTTAGCTATGATTGAAGCATTGGCTGCTCAAAGAAGGAGTATCATCCACTTAGCGATTCGATTCCCAACCCCTGGTTGGCCATCCATTAGAGTAGGCAAGACACTAAACACCCCAAAATTGCCCAAACCCCCCTACCCTCCCAAGCTCACAGTCCATTGCTTCTTAGGGATGCAGACAAATAATTTCCCACTGGATCGATTTGTACAAGATTAGAGAACCTTTCAGATGTCCAAAGTATTCACAATAAACATGATTGTGTTAAAACATCCAAACAAAAAGAAAATAAGAAGTTATTCCAACTTTTTTTTTTTAATCAACACAAGCTACAGTGGTCATGATGACCAAACAGATGCTTTGCTGCTCGTAAGTTAATGGTAGAATCCACATGTTCATGTACATGTGTGTCTGTCCTTCAGCCCAGATCTCTGGGGACTATCAGAAAGTATTTAGCAAATGAAATGGGTCTGACGGGTTCAATAGAATAAAATCTATGACTGCAGCTTAAATAGATACACCTCATTAAAGCAGCATTGAGGATTCTTTGAAGACTCACCTCTTGTTGTAAATCCTTGATGATTTTGGTTTTCTTTTCCATCTCCACTTTAAGAAATTTAATCTGAGAAAAAAACAAAACACAAATTGTCACTCCAATAAGCTAGTTGAGAGTGCATGTGCCTGTGTGTGTCAATCAGTGATAAAAGATAATAAAAAATTACAAAGATTATAGATATGCACACTAAATGTATATGAAATAACAACATTGAAAGAATGGTGATTCTTGTATCTTTACTGCTGCACCAGAACCACTTTTTTCTGATTAAAAGACGTCTGAAATAAAACAAAAAAAACATGAACAATCTATATAAACTGCTTTGTAGAGTAATGTTTAACAAGCATTACTAAAGCCTTTTAGGGAGATAACATATTCCTTGAATTGTTTTACATTTTTTCTTTTTTTTTTATTTCCAAGTGACATTTTTTTCTTGCTATGACAACCAGTTGACTCACATCTGTAATCAGGGCAAAGTAACATCAAATGGCATATTCAATCATTGTCACTGACCTTTTCCACTGAAAATAGTGCTGCGGAATAACAAAACAAAAGACAACCATACAAGACTTGAAAAAAGGTTGTATGGTCACTTTATTAATTTCACTTATTAAATAAGGAGATTTTGGAGCAGTTGCTGCATGACTTCTTGAATTCCAGCACAGGCAGAGATAAAGGAGAGTTGGCATTTGATTTATTACCTTTAATTTACTCAGTATGAGCAGCTTTGACATGTTTACATTTAGGGACTATAATTCAGGCCTGTGCAATAAATGAACACTATTCCTTTTAGGCTGGCTGTGCCAGAAAAGCACTTTGATGCAAGAGGAAAAAAAACACATAAAAAACAACTTTAAAACAGTATGTTCACATTTTCAGATGGCTTCTTATCAAGACTTAAAAGGCTTTTTTAGCTTGGACAAACACTGTCATCTGGGATGTTTTTTCATCTATCAAAACGTTAGATTTGTATAATAAATGTCCAGCAATGTTTAACTGCAGTCTCTGATTTCCACGTGTAGAATTGTGAAGCATTTATTCCTGTAATGAGCAAATGTCCATTTCACACAGTGTGCCTTATACAGTGGCCTATAGTTTTATCCCGTCAGAGAGATATCTTTGTTTACGGCAGTCTTTTCATCAACAGCTCAGCATGCCTTGTTAGCACAGGCATGAAGCTTCTGTCTATGTGGTTGTTTCCGCCAAACTGAGGTTCAAACAACTACCACAGATGGTAAACTCATGCCATGGGCAACCAGACAAATGAATTTGTTGTGTGTGTAAGACAGATAGGCCGAGGTTTGGGATCTGTCTGTTTTTTTCTTTCTAAAGAAGAGTTTTTTTTCAGCTTTGTATGTCCTTGAGAGAGATGGTCCTGAGGACAAAAAAGGAAAAGATTCATGAGGCTGGTGACCTCATGCCAGGTACACCCCCCAGGGAATAGTAAACGAAGTCTCGCCAGTTGACTCAGGCCACGATAACATCAAGGTTCATGTTTGAGCCTTTCAGTCAATGCCACAGCCTGAGGGACTGGTAAAAAAAAATAAAAAATAAGGAAGGAAAAGAACAGCAAAAACATACTGGCACCATTCTCGGGGTTTTAGTTAAAAGTAATAAAATCAGAAGATTAGTGTGTTGAACACACAGCTAGGGGTGTTTTGCTTTTATTACAGAACTTTTGCTATATTAGTTGTACCATTTAAAGTTTCAAATTTAATACATTTAAATTGAGTTACTTAAAAATAATTATTTAAAAATAAAGTAATTAAATGACTAGTCAATTTACAAAAAGTGTGTATTGTTTATTCAATGACCTGATGATGAAATTTGAAAATGCAGGCTTAAAGTGCACCTGACACAGATTGAAATTACTAACTTTTTAAGCACATCAAACAAATCCTGTTTTAATTTCACAATAAGACTAAATGACACATATTTAATTTCATGCTTTATAGAATCCACATAACTGTAATTACAAAAGAAAATAGCTTGACTGATGTTTTGTCTCTAATCTAAGAAGCTATTCAGTTCTGTCCTAAAGTGTATTTCCAAATAAAAATAGTTTACCTTTACAACAAAACCTTTATAGTCAGAAGGAGGTGCTTTTTATGCAACCCAAGTAGTTCACAGTCTGTAGGGGAAACTAAAAAAGAAAGTTCTGGAAGCACGAGATACAACAAAAGAGTCTCAGACCCTGATGTTTACTGTTTAAATCCACCTGCATCTGAAGGATGCAGAACTCTTATTTGTACGCAAATTTCAAGCAAGCCACAAAGGAAAAATGTACAATTTTGTGCAAAACATGTCAATTCAGGCTTTTTTTGTCATGTTTTATACTTTTATTGTGGCTCTAACATCCTATATGATAGCTGGGAGATTGAAAAGCCCACAGGTGACAAGAATGTTAATGACCCGCATGTTGGCCAGGTGGGTAATGGACAAAATGTCATGGCACTAATTACCCCGGAAGATAATAAAGGAATGATATGCAACCTTGCAAAACTAGCAGCAGTAACAGTCACAACCAAAACTGAAAGACTGACTAAGCTTCAGCTAATAAATCACTCTATTTCTAGTGTAAGTTGTAAAAATACTGTAAATACATAATCAAATTCCTGTTATTGTTAATATTTTAAAATGAGTTAATCAGTGATGGTAAACAAGAACTTGATTTGCTCCCAAAGTAGTCACAAAGGATATTTTGTTGTTACACATGCACAAATTTTGTCAGGATAACACGGAACATATAAGCCACAGGAAAAAAAAGAATACTTTATACTTTAGTGAAGGATCAGTTGACATATTCTCATAGCAAGTATGAACTTTAAATACTCTGGAGTAAGTGGAAACTGAGAAAGATAAATTAAATCTATTTAAAAGAACAAACAAGTTCAGTTTCTTTCTACTTTAGGAATATTTTTTATTAATATAATGACAACATGAATTATAGAGAGTAAATACAGAAATATTATGGTAAAAAAAGATACAAGTATAAACATGAAGTGGGAACCCTGTGTTTGCATCCACATCTGGGATTTTCAATTTTTATATCTTGAGTTTATTTAAATCTTTTTGTAATTCACTTGTCCGCATGTTAGAATAATCTGATCATTTAAAATGTATATTAAACAACCAGATTTAGAACAATACTACAATAAATGAGAATGAGTTTGTATTTCATAAATTACACTGAGTACAAAATGTCACACAGCTACAAAGAAAATATTTATCTTTCTTAATTTTTAAGTGCTCATTAAGTCTGGTATTGTTTGGTTGTAAAAAGGCTAGTGTTGTAGCTTTATTTGATTTACAGTAATTAAACATAATAGCTCCAGTGAGAATTCTAATCTCTATTTTAGGAAAAAAAAAATTCTGACTTTTTGTGCAAAATTGTTGTATTGTTAATTTGCTGGAAATATGAAACATGCAGGGCATGCAGGATGTAAAAATAATATTAAATCCATCCCAAAACCTGCAGGAATAACTGTTTTTAGTCAGAATGTAATAACATAGAGGTTCTTTCTATTTATTTGTATATTTGTTTTGATTTTGTTTTGCATTTTCACTATTAGGTCGCTGTAACTGTGAAAAGAACATTGTCTGCTTACATCACTGTTTTGGAATGAAGGATTGTTTTTAATTAAAAAATAAAACTCATCAATTTCTAAATCGATTTGTTTTTCATTGGAAAATTGATGAGCACCTATTTTATTCAATAAATTGTTTTAAATTTCTACTTTTTCCAGCTCCATCAATAAAACGATTTGCTGCTTTTCATTTCAGCTGTAATAAACAAAATAGGTATGGGCACTAGTCATGTGATAAAACACATAAAAGGTGGCACATGGTTTTCTCCCGCTGTTTCAGATGGTTTCAATTAAGAGTTGAGAGATGGATGCAGGAGCCAGATGCTGTGTAATGAGCGTGGATCACTAAGGAGGCCTGTGTGACAGGTGACGAAGCTGGTTAGAGGACACCGAGCACTGATGGTGAGGTCAGCACTGACTTACCGTGGCCTGCTGCTTTTCAGCTCTCTCATTTGCCTCGTCCAGCTGCTTCTGCAGGGCTGCCTGGAGGGACTTCATCTCCTCTCTGTCAAGTGGCAGGGAAGTGAGAAACACCCTGTTAGCACATCCTTCTCACACTCTCGACGGTCTTTACTGCTCCACCACACAATGGCTTTCTTGAGTATACTGCTTTTAGGAGACAAACTGGTTTGTGTACAGGTAATACAGGACCACCGTTTTTCCACTGAGACATAACATATCATGTTTCAGATAATTCCATGGTGTTTACAAGGTTTCAACACAAAACCTAAACAAAGCAAAACAAACCACTCATCAGATTTCTATCTATATCTAGGGGTTACTTGACCATGCAATTGGTTAGTACTGCTGTCTTGCAGCAAGAGCGTTGGTGGTTCAACTCCCAACACTGTGTTCTCCCTGGCTCTCTGATGGACTGGTGACATGTCCATGGTATACCCCAACTCCTGCCCACCCCCCAACCCTGCTATAGAATTATTTATTATTTTAATTAAAAATGTTCCAATACATACCATTTTTCTTGTCCTAAATAATTTGTTCTTAATAGGGCTGGGACTCAATTAAAAAATTTAATCTAATTAATTAGAGGCTTTGTAATTAATTTAAAAAAATTAATCTCATTTTAATCGCATTTAAATATTTGACCTGAGAACAGTGAGGATTTTTTTCAAATGGATTTTTAATATACCACTGAATCATGACTGAATACACATAAGCTTAAGCAACAAAATATTGTTTATTTTGTTCAACCAAGTCCAACAGACCAGTGCATTAAGTGTAGAAAATGTCTACACTTGTACTCGGAGTCGGAATAACGTCCACGCTAGCTGCTATATGTTTAGCTTTGAGGTGATACTTCAGGCCCGATGTGCTGCGGTGATGTACAAATTCCTTGCTGCATAGCTTGCACACAACCATGCTCTTATCCACGCTTCCATCCAGTCATTTTTTATAACAAAACTTCCCATCCATGGTGCCAACCAAAGCAGTCGCTTCTTTTGTTCATGTTTATGTTATTGTCCTAAATAATGAACATTGGTTGGTGCTCCAGTATAATCGGTCTGCTGAAACTTGTGAGAGACGTTCCGTAGTGCTTAAATAAGTGCGATTAAAATGCGTTAAAAAATGAACGCGTTATTTTTGTGTAATTAATTATTCTTTATTAACGCGTTAAAGTCCCGGCCCTAGTTCTTAACTTTTATTTGAGAATTTTCAGCAAAACATTACTCACTCAGCCACTGAGTGAACATGATTTGGATCTGTATCAAATATTTCATGGTACCATTCTGCAAATGTAGATTCATGTGGTGTTTGAAAAGCTCTAGTTATTCTATTTCAGCTGTAAGAAAAGAGGTCCTGCATTCATTATGCTGCTTTTAACATGAATGTTAAATGTTATGCATTAGAATGATATGGCTATTTCTGATGTCAGATGCCACTGTGCTGGGATAACAGCAATGCCCAATGAATAATGAATTAGGTAGGATAGTGATGTGGGTCAATGCTTTCAAAGATGCTTATAAAAATCAAACCACGAAAGGCTGCACAGTTAAAATGTAAATAATGCTCTGTTTACTATTTTTAGGCACGAGTCAAAATCTAAAAGTATAAGACGCAGGGCACAGTCAATTGATGGTGGACTGAAGTGGCAGCACCTTTCACGATAGTAAAGCAACACTCAGTGTAAGTGTAAAAAAGGTCTCACTGCTCCATAGCAACATATCGTATGTTTTATTTGCCTGTGGTCTTGTCTCTTTACATAACTTCAGCATAGCATATCTTTTTCTTTAGAGCTAGCAGCCAACCCTTTTATTCCCATCTATAATCTAAACTACTGTATCCACAGAAACATTTTGCCACACAACAAGATCAGTACCATTCAAACTGTCAGAGATGGAACAAAAAGCAGGGGACATATACTGACAAGCTAGTGTAGAGACACAAACGGACAATGAGCACATTTTTTTTTTCACAGCAAGTCTAATCATATTTGAGTTAATTGTTAAAACCTAAAACTGTAACACTGTAGCTCGGTGTGTCTCCTCTGTTGGTAAACATCTCTGTTGCATTGCAGTTTGTTGCAAAATTATTTTCAGAAAGCAATCAAATCTCTGTTAAAAGTTGTCAAAAATAAATGAGTTGCAATGAATCACCTGTCTGCATGCACCATGATGGAGTCAGCTAGTAATTGCACTTGGCAGCTGTGGAATTCCAAAGGTGGATTAATAACACCCTGAAAAAACTATGCTTCACAAAATGCTAGGTAAGCAACTCCGAGCCAAGCTGCTGCTTTATGCTTTTTAGCTAGATAGCACGTGAGAGCTGCCATGGACTTGTGATGGACTATTGATTGGCTATCAAGATACTGCACACGAGAGGCTGGACTTCAATCAGGCTGACATTTTAGAGAGCATGTGAGGCAACAAATGAGTCCTAATCATGAACAGGCTCATTACACACATCATTAATCAGAGAATCCTAACTGGAAAAGCACCTCAGATAAATCCTTTTTTTTCAATCTGCTTGCAAAAATATAAGCTCTAAATCTCCGACGTGCTTTAAAAAAACAAAGACAGGCTCAATGTTTTAAAACATGTTAGAAAGATTTATATCAACTTATGAACTGTCCACCTTCCTTTTTCTCTACTAACACGGATAAACAAAACTTTAACCAGCATCAGTGGAAGTAAGTATTCAACAGTTACTTTTCTCTTTCAGTCTTTTAAATAAACATAAATATATATAATTATGTAGCTGTAACTGTAACTAGAACTTGACCAAAACCATTTTTGCCTTTTAAAAAATCATAAAACTGAGCTAATCTCCATGGAAAGGTATCAATGAATATGTGCTCAGATATTTGATTGCTTACAACTGAGTTATTGAAACAGTTAATCCAAAAAGATACTGAAACTTTGAGACTCTGTTGTTTCAAAGACTCACTTAAACTCAGTAGTGACCTCATTTCTAACATTTTTTTGTTTTTGTTTTGTTTTTGCTGAAAACTGATCATCATCAGATTACATGGCAGATGGTTGTATGTTCTTAACGTTTTCACGTGAATCATAAGAAATGGGGCCAATTGTTAACTCATGTCTGAATCATGCAAGATGTCCCACTTTACCTCTGTTTGTGGCTGAGCTCCAGAATCCTCTGCACATCCTTTTTGGCCACTGATTCATCATTTTTCAATGACTGAAAGAAAACAGAGGAGAATCTTCTTTTATCTGTTTTTTATTGTATTGTTTTGTCAAGCAATGACATAATTCCATAAATGGGAGGATAAAAAAAAAAAATTGGAGAAACAAGAGCGTTGTATATGACATTATTTTTTGTGAAGATGCAAACAAAAGATGAAGAATGCAGTAAAACAACATAAAACTATATAAATGTTACAAAGTAATAAAATAATGAGCAGCAGATGTGAAATACTATTAATCTACTCTTCCTAAATCCCATTGCTTTAACAATCTGTTGATGAATGTCCTAATGAGTGTACATGCAGACGCACAGATTGGGTTCCGTTGGTGCCTAAGCAGATTCCTGATGGGTAATTAGAAATTAGTGATATATTTGATTGCTCCACAAGCCCTCTGAGATAGATTTGTTTGTTATGAGCTAAACAAAGATGTGTACACTTCAAGGGAAAATCTGGACTCAAAGTAAGTGTTTCTTTGTGTTTTAAATCAGGCTTTAAGTGGAAATCTGCTGCATTTAACACACTACTGCATGTCAACTTCCTTCCAAATAAATAACATGTTGTTAAAATCTAGAAAAAGAAGTGGAGACAAACAGGCAATGCTGGTTAGTAGAACAAAAATTCCATGGTATTAATTTATTTACAAAATTACAATTAGGGACTTTAGGTTAACTATGTCCATTTTTTAAATTAAATTTCAATAATTTTTTTTTTACTTGGAAAACCTCATTGAGATGACCAACCTCCTTTACAAGAGTGTTCTGGTCAAGACAGCAGCACACCGAGTTACTGGTCAATACAACAACTAACAAAATTACAAACAAACATAAAAAAAACAAACCTTTCCTTAAATCGTGAAATATTTTTTACCTTAAATATTTTGCAGAGAAATCTGACGCACTCAAAATAATTATTCAGTAATACAAGAATAGAAACTACAATAACCTTTTTGCTTTCCTGGTCTCCAAACCCTTGAGATCCCAGGCTCATTGTGCGTCTATGCAAATTGCTGACCCTCAGAGGCCACGCCCCTCTGTAAATGTCAACTGTAAAAAAAAGACTTTTGATCTTTGGTTTTTGTCACACTTCCACCTCTGCCCCCTGCCACTGCCATCTGTTCCCATTCCCTTCATATGGCATTACAGTGGAATAGCAATTAAATACCTATATTTAGTTTTATGATATTTTTTTTCTTCACTTAAACATACTGAATATTCACTCTATTTTCCATTCTTAGCTGGAGAATCTGCTCTGCCAATCCCCCCCCCAAAAAATTAAAAATACAATAAAATTTCAGAAGCTGTCAATAAACATCACAAAAATGCAAAAGTTTATTTAGCCCCAGTCACTAGATTCTAATCTCTCCTGGTTTGTGTGAGATTTAAATATTATATATAAAAGATTTAACAGAAATCTAAGTTATAAAAATAACACCTCACAGCTTGTAGGATTAAAAGTGAGTTGTTGTTATCTTCTTGGGTTCTGATATGACAGAATCCACTACTACTTGTGGAGTTTGTGACTTGTCAGATTAAAACTGTTCAAATGTCATGAGGGCCAGCTGCACCCTATCAAACAGCTGTAATATATAATTGTGAATTTTCATTTAAGGATATTCTGTTTGTTAATGGACATCTAGCTGTTAATGCCTTTATAAACATGTTGATAAAAACCTTGTTCTGTTTTGAGTTAAAAGAGATTTGACACTGATAAATGTGACATTTTTATATCCAAATCCATATTTCACATTTCAGTCATTTTTATTTAAAATATTTTTTTAACTGTGCACGCTCCGAAAATGATTCTTGTGGTAACTGTAAAAGGGCAAGTTGAATATAGAAATTTCAGGAAAATCCTTTTTAAAGATTTATATATTACAGCTTCAACTGATCCACAGAAAGAATGTTCCTCCAAATCAGAGTCAAGTTCCTGCTTGTTCATTTCAGTGAAGAGCAAAGAAAAAGACCCCATGTTTCACATCTAGATAGTAAATTCTGATTAATATTGTCAATTCTAGTGAAATTAGGGCAACATTAAAGCATGTAGTTCTATTTTTTAAATAATCCATCATTAACACAAATCATCAGCAGCTACTTACTAAATCACTGGTGCTTTTGTTGTTAATATGTCTAAAATATATTGTTTATAAATCAAAGACTGGTGCTAACTGAAAATATTAATCATGATAATGATTAGAAAGCTATTGGAAAGCCTTTCCCTCAGGGTCCTTATGTCATTCTTTACCTGTCCTCAAAATTTCCTCCATATTAAAAAAAAAAAAAGATTTATTCTGCTAACAGTGAGACAAATAAACCAACAGCAATGAAAATATAACTTCTGTGACATGCTAATGTTATTTATCTAGTGAGTAAATAATTTACTGTACAAATACACTTTGATTCTATCACTTAATATAAACAACAAAAAATGCTTTAAACTCATGATATCAGCTTCACATCACCACAGCATGTTGTCAAAAACAAATTCTTGTCTCACAAAGTTTAATTATTGGGATCACTGACCTGCACCCTAAAAGGCAACTTGTTAAAAAATACAGCGCCGGCTGCATTATCTTTTGCAGAAACATGTTATGCTTTCTCTCTTGACTTGGTTTTCTTTTAAAAGCTGATGATGTTCATGGAGATGCTGCTTTCCCCCTGAAGAACGGATTTGTTCCACTGCACACATTTAGATTTTAACCCTAACTCTGCCCCATCCAACATGCTGTGGAGGGCCCAGGGTTGAGATAGATGCCAACATATTTTGCCTGAAGTGAACAGACATCAAAGCCCGTTCCAGGGATGATGGTGGCCAGACTACACGAGCACGTTGACAGAAAACTCAAATACAGATGTAGGAATATCATTTTGTTTCACTTTGATGACGATTCTAGTGGAGCACAAATGTTGCCTGAAGCCTAAAAACATAAATGTCCCACACTGATGAAGCTATCACAAAGACTGAGCTTATAGAACAGATGTGTGGAAGAATATTGTTACATCAACCTGTTTGACAGAAATAAATAACAAAAACTATATATCTGGTTGTATTATTTGGCTTTTGGTGCTCAGATCTTTAATGATGTTGACCTCAAGTGATTAAGAAGTGAGGTCCCGTAACCAGCACCAGGGTAATAGTAATAAATAAAATGTAAATATCATTAATCATCATTTACAAGCTACTTGATAAAATGACCAGCATTTGACTGACCCAGAGTTATTTTAGCAACAGAACTGACACTCTTCCAGTTTTCATCTGAGCATTTTTTCCAAATGTTTAGAGATTTGTTCTACATCCAGCTACAGACTGAGACATTTCCACTTACAGTGGGTTCTCACCTTCTTTGTGATTTTGCCAAGTGTAGATGTATTTAGTTTCACGTTATATCTGTCTATAAAAGGATAAGAAAAAGTTTTGTCTATTGATGTAGGACATGTCCTTTACTTTCACATGTTGCCAGGTCTGTTTAAACGCACTGTTACTCAGTCTGTCTATCACTGAACATGTGAAACTGGGTGAACTTTGACTGAAGCTGGAGATGATAAATATGACTTAAACTAGAAAGCACCCTTGTTACAACACCATTGGTTCATTAGTTAGTTTGTTTTTCTTTCTGTCTTGTGTCTGTGTTTGTGAATTTTAAGAATAAAACAGCAGGTTTTGCAAGATGGTGCAAGACTTTAAGTACAGATACATAGAAACTTTTTAATGCATTGATTTCTGGAATAGCTACCTCCATTTGCTAATGTAGAAGATCTAGAGTTTTATATGTCCAACCATCTGAGTGGTTATTAACAAAGTGATGTCTTTGCTAGAATATTTGTGAATTTAATCAGTTTAAACTACCTTAAACAGAAGATGGACCCAAAATGCATTTTATTATTTATACAAAACTTATCCACCAACTTTAAAAAGTTGCCTTTTGACTGTTTTTTTAAAAAAAACTTTAAAGTAGTTTTTGTTTATCCTGAAAAAATAAAGTGACGTTTGTTTCACTAATGAGACAAGCTTGTTTACCTTCTAGACCTGTTTTAGGTTTGTTGTTACATTCCCGTACAGGATTTGTCACCTTTGGTAGTTGATAGAATCTGTCACAATGCATCATACAAGGAGGGCCTGAACACAGGACTAAGCAGCAGGAGGCAGACAGATGACAGAACCCAAAAAACTTTGTTTCAGTAAATGAAAAGCAATGCCACAGCAGGGTATCCAAGAATGAAACATTAAAGAAGCTTGAAATCAGACAAAGGAAGAACACAAGGCTGACTGACATTAACTTAAAAAAAGATGGAACATCAACAGACATTCAAATAGAGTGCAAAGAAAGGTGGGGTGATTTCACTTATTTATTTATTTTCACCAGAGGGTTCATTGGGCAAGAGGATGCAGGTGAGTAAATATGACAAAAGATACTACTTTAAAAATACAATCCCACCTCTGATGAAATATGTCCTAAGAATAGCACTTCAGAATACAACCAAGAAACAGAACAATGTAGAAAGACTCATTATGAAATGATTCTTCTTATTTGTTAACATTCCCTATAATTTCTTTATAGAGCAGCTGCACTTCTAGTAACACATTACATGTGTAACAATTTGAGAAGCACTTCTACATCAAAAATTAATAATCTGCAGTTGCTTCACAGCAGACCTACTGACGACAATTAAGATAGATTAAGATGACTAGAAAATTACCTTCAGCTAAAAATTCAGAGCTAAGTAAGACCGCTATTGCTGCTGGATTATAAAGAGAATCAGTAAATTTCCAACCTGAAGGTTGCCTTTTATGTTGTCCAGTTCCTTTGATGTCTTGGAAAGCTGATGCAAGATGCTGCTTCGTTCACTGAAGACTTCTTTTAGCTTCTTTTCCAGACCATCGTAGCTTTGTCTGTTGAGAGAGAAGAGATTTCACTATTAAATGCATGCGAGTAGCTGAGAAAAAAAAACAAAAAACGTTTTTATTAGTACTTAGAAAAGAACAGTGCGTTGTAAAATGTATTAAGAACTACTGTTTAAGCTCTAAACGGTAAAAAGGGAGGTGTATTTATTCTGAGTTCCAGCAGGATGTAGGACAGAAAACCCTCTGAGCTACTTTATATAAATGCAAATAGCTACAAAATGAATAAACACATTGCTTTATAATTGCAGGTTTGTCTACACACACACACACACACACACACACATATATATATATATATATATACGTATATATATATATATAATCATTAAAACACAGGTATATTTGAAATTTTAGTAAAATAATTTTTTCCAGGACACAGAAAAAAAATACTATTTAGTTTTTTTAAATTCTAAATAAAATGCTGTAATCCCCTATGATGAATTGGGTGCAGAGATACTATGTCAAGGAAAAATAAACGTTAAGGGAAAATGTCAGCAAAAAAATCTTAGCTATACTTCGGTAATCCTAAATGCTTGAATAAAAATCCACTGGACTTCCTTTCATGGTTTTTGAACCAAGAATGAAAGTCCAGCTGCTTGAAAGAAAGTTCACTTGCTTTCTATTCAATCACTTAAGGCACCAAAGAGCATAAAAGCACTGCAGTTGGCTGGATCTTTTGATTTTTCGAGGCTAAAGTTTAAAATGTATCCTTGTTTTTACTCTTTTACTGGTCATGGAGGAACAATAAATATACAGCAAATCATTCCTTTTATGGCTTGAAGGTTGTCTAATCACTGAAAATCTTTAATTTATTCAATCTTAACATCCATTGAACTCGACTCAAGCACAGCCACATCTAAAATGTGTTTCTGTATAAAATCAAATAAAATGTCTTCGTTTTTATATTCTGAGAAGCAATCATTACCATTTGTGTGAAGCAAAAAGAAACATACCCAGAAAGTGAGACAAAAAATGAACACACATTCAAAACATAGGATGCCCTTATGTCATCTTAATAAGAGATGTAATTAATTTTCCCTATATTTTTTTTATCATTTTGGCAGGAACAGACCACTTTGAGAATTGTTCCTTCTCCACACTGTAGCCATTATTACCCTATTTTATTTTAGTCATTTCATTGTAACCAGATTATTTTATGAAAAGGATTAAAAAACATATTACAAGCTACAACCAGCAGCACTGAGTTTTCAATCAATTTCTCTCAACATTAATAGCATCCAAATTTTGAACACGGCTAATGAAAATTTTTTTTTTTTTAGATTTGATTAAACCTTAAGTCCCAAAACAACAACTAAATAATAACATCTTTTAATTTTATAAAAAAATTAAAGAAGATTACTGAACCATTATGATTTTTTGTTTAAACCATCCTGCAAACTGCTTTCACCATATATAAAGTTAATATATGTGCTTTTGTTAAAAGCACAAGCAACTGCTTGTGTTTGTGCAAATTTGGTTGATCATTCCTGTCATATTCTTGTCCCAAAAGGTTGCTGCATCATTTCAAATCCATGCCTTAGTTCAGCCTGGGCTTTCTTCCAAAAACCCTGCACAACCTGTCATAGATTCTAGCAGCAGATCATACACAATAACACATAAATCACTAATAGAAAAGTAACACCTGCGAAATAAATAAATAACACTGCATACTGAATCCCACACTTGACTTGCTACCATATGGCAATGGCGGGAAATTTATTACAGGATCAAGCAACGGGGGAAGATAGGGCGAGAGAATCCTCCCAGTCTGCAGTATTATTCATTACCCAATGGAATAGCCCCTTAGATATCTGAGAAAAGAATGGGACCCATAATTTGAACATCACTGACACAGAAACATGTAGTATATCACAAGGTTCTTAGTCTTTCTACTACCTACACAATTCACCACAAATTGCTCATTACAGCAAACAAATGGTAACAGCTGCATTATTGTACAAAACCCTCCAAAGAGTTCGATATTCTACCAGGCTTCTTCCAGACAATGAGTGCCTTTCTTTCATCCAGTGATGTTATTGGCAACAATGACAACCACAATGCTTGAGAAAAAAGACTTTTAATCTGAAATGGCACCACCAGACACACGGTCATAAAGCAGTGGTGATAAGAGGATCTTTTCTCAGACATTTGCAGATTGAAATGAGTCCCATGGTGTTTTTGCTTTAAATTCGTTGAACTCCAGAGACTGAAGAGGAGGTGTCATTTAAAGAATCAGATTACAGAGGACAAATATTTCCTCACCCTTGGAGTCACAGCAGGTTTCTGAGATATATGAGACTGACCCTTTAGAGGAAAATAGAACATCTGAGACCAAAGAAAATGCCACAGAACACGACAACCAGCAGACGAGCAACAGCTCAAACAAAGAAGTCAAGACTGTGGCATCCAGACTCTTAAATAAAGCTGTAGCTACAGGGTGGCTTATAAACACCTGAAAAATATCAGCTGATGCTTTTTCAACCAATGGCTACTGCTAAACAGATGTTTGTTTTAAAGCAAATATTATAGCTTTGCAACTACTTACAATATCAGATTTACATGAACCAAAAAAATACATTTGTAGAACTGAGGCAAAGACTTCTGGGGTGTGTATTTCCAAATTACACATTTACAAAAACCTAACAGACTTACTAGATCATCAAATCTGTGAGAAGTGCAATGATATTGCTCTTACACCAAATGCTGCATTTGACAAGTAATTTGTGTATTTTATGGAGTTACAGGATTTTTTTAATAAAAAATAAATAAGCAAACAGTTGAAACAAACAGTAAACTGATGTTTTCAATCTGAATAGTATTCCCCACAGACCCAATTACGCTGGGTAAAAAGACTAACACACTATGCAGGGTCCTGCATATAACAACTTGCACAAAATCAAGTACAGAGAAGGAAAAATGCAAATGGACGAACTCCAGCGAAGTCCACAAGACATAAAAGAGTCTAACGGCTCGGTTTGTGCATCTTTATGCAACAGCTTGCAACATGCTCTTAGAGTACAGAAAGGTCAAGTTGCAACAATTTCTAACAAGTACATAGCTTCAGTAGATCAGTAGCTGGATTGTGCACCTATTTGCAGCATGCAAAACATATATCTTTGGTTTGATGAGCAACCATCAAGCTAACGTAGCGTCAAAAAAAACTTTCCAGAAGATCGGTGACAAACAGATTTGGATTTTCAACAAACTGGTTCTTGCCATCAAACAGACCAGACACATAGTTTCTTTATATTCTCTGTTTCAATGCTACTTGTTGGACAGCTCACACTGATAAAAACAAAAGCCTGTAACAAGCTGTCAAACATCACACGTTACATCTCAGTTCTGGCTGAAGGTATGAAACATCTTGTTCTTTTTTTAAGAATAAAAATGGTCGGAAATATTCTTACAGTCATTCTTTCTTTCTCTACCTGCATGCATGAAGGCAAAGGTGCATATACTGTATATGGGCATGAAGGTGAGGAGGAGAATGCAAATATCTGTAAGTACAAATGAGGGAAAAGGGTCGGTAACCACAAGTTGTGCTACATCCAACAAGAAAGGTGCAGATGTGACATTATAGTCTTAATGCTCAACACAGTGTAGAATCCATGCCTCAGTAAATCTAATCTGTTTTGGTGTCATATGAAGGACCTGTGGTATATTAGGTAAGGTGGTCATTAGCAATTTGTTCATGTATTACTCTTTTATTACTGAAATAAAAGCACAATTATTGAAAAAATGAAACATTCTAACAAAAATATGGTGCACTGCCAGTGTTTAAATATCTGCTCTGATTAAAATTGCTGATAATATCTCTCCACACACATCCATCAGACACTCAAGGGCAGATTATCCGAAGTGCTCAGCTGTTAGCTGGTTGCAAGTCTTCGGCTACAGTCATGATCACTTTTACTTTCTTTGTCCTTCCTATATGCTTTATTGTTATTAAATGATAGTGAATGAGATTAGGGAATCATTTACCTGCATGATAAGAAAAATGTTAGTTAATACAACTACATTAAATATATTATCCACCACATTCTGCCATTGCAGTTAGCTACAGTAAACATATAAATCTCTGTCTGTGTTGGCAGGTTGAGTAACCCAATGTCTCCCCCTCCCCAACATATGTAAGTGCTACTATTTTGGGAAAATTTGCACAAGACAAACAGCATTTTAGACAAGGACAAATTAAAGGATTCCCCTGGGCTCTTTCCCTTAAGAGGCCTTTCCAGAACTGGAGCTGTTATTTTAATCACCACCCACAGCCTCATCTGAGCTCCATCAATCACTTATTCCAGCTGTCATCTCATTCAGTGTCCATATTCAACACATAATACATTATGAACATAATAAATCAGATGTTTTCTTGGACACAAAAAATTTACCTTTGTTTCTTAAAAAAACGTCCCTGCCTCATTTTAGACTTGATTGTCAAATATTTAACATTCTACACTCAAATCCAACATATTTACCTTGTTTAATAATGTGCACATTTTGTAAATGTATTCTGTAAACACCAAGTATTGTAATTCAAAAAGAAAACCATTTAAATGTCCCTGGTTTAATTTCAAAACATTGAATATCATTCAAAATACATGAAACACAATTTTGATTTGAACATTTAAAAAAAGTCAAGAAAAATCTAGTCCCTATTTATGTGTAGCCATTTTATATTTATTTATTTTAACTACTTCTAAATACCAGCTATTGCTGGTATTCAAGTATACCATACATTATTTTTGATTGTAGGATCAAAGTTGAATGTTTTGTTTTGTAGAAGGCAACTAATAAAAGGAGCAATGCCAACATTAGGCTGGTAGCATTTTAGGTTGTGCTTCTTATTTCAGGTTGGATTAATTATGCCATTAGAAGGGAGCAAATAAATAATTTTAATAAGGAGAGCTGCCCAAGGCCTGTCAGCAAATTAATACATTACTCTAGCAGAGCATGACCAGCATTGGGGCATCTGAAACAAAAGTCAGTCATGTTTACCAACTGTTGTATAAACAAGTAAGGCAGCAGGGAATATTAATTGCATGCATGTCAGGGGATGTCTGACACTAAATCTTCCTTAATTGTTTAGTAAGGGGATATGATGAGACAGTTGGTAACAGAGGAAGCCAATTTTTCTTTGTTAATACACGTCATTACAATATAGAGACCTTGAATACATTGTCAACAGTCCAAAAGCTTTATATGTACACTTGAAACTTTGTAAAAGCTACTGCAGGGTATCTAAAAAACCTTTTAGTATTTTTAACTAAAACATCTTTATTGAATTATTGACCGTTTCTGTTTTCAGATGTGTACAACAACATGGCAGAAAAAAACAATTCCTTTATCCGGTGTTTTAAACTTCTAGGAAAGGCAGACTTTGCAAATCAATGTTTCTTATTCGTTGAGGAGTATAAACAGTACGTTATCAAAAATGATCAAAACATGTAGCCCACTCCTGCACCATTGGTTAAAAAATAACTTTTTTAGACAAACATATCAGCAAGCACAGCGTTTCTCTGGATCAGCAAACAATTTTAATGACACTGGACATCTTATAAAGGCCAACTCCTATACAGTATTTTGACCTGGAGATGAATAAATTGGCCACTTAGTTTGATTATAGGAAAGAAGTCATGCAAAAAGGCCTGTTGAAAGACTGAAAATCCTTACCATACCAATCATAAGGCTAGAAAAAGGGAATTCAAAGAATTTAAACAGCGAAGTCCGAATTCTAAATCTTCAAAAGGAATAATAATAAATAATAATGCAAAATAACACAAAATATTCAAACAGTTCTCTCGCTGAGAAGCACGAAATACAAATAGACATGTCAAGCATGTATTGACAGTTTCTAATATACATTGAAATCAATAAACAAAGTGTTAATTGCATGTAATGTTGCATAATATTGCACATTTATGAAGTTGGGGTCAAAGGAACATCAAAAAACAGACACAGCCCTTACTGATCAGTTTATCAAGCTTCTTCTTCTCAGTTGATGATATGTTGCAGGTTATTTCATAGAAAATGGCTGATGTCACAACAGAGGAGCGGTGACAGTCCCCTCCAGGGAGCTCCCCCTTTCCTCTTTGTAACACTGGCTACATGGCCCTAAATACACTGGAGAAATCAAAGAAAATGATTTTCACAGTGCTTCCAGGCTTTTCTAGGTTGTTTAACTCAAAGTTAGAACATTAGATCATTGACCATCATCAGTAACATAATCAAACACATCTAGATGTAACGCTGAACCCCCAAAAGACATGTCAATTCAAAATAGGTATTAACATGAGGAGGTGAGCGTGTTATTAAATGATAAATCCAATAGGGTTTACTTCATGACAGTAAAACATCTAAGTTGCTCCTTTTGTGAGAAGGATAAACTTTCCCATTCCCAATATGTCTGAAAGAGGGAGGAGATGATTCATTTCAAGAAAGACATGCTGCCACTGGATAATTCATCTTTTTGTATCTCATAGAACTCATAGATTTCAGTGCTTTTGCTTTCAACACCCAGAATTTTCCACAGAGACAAATAAGTTAAAGTACTGATTTTGTTTGACATATGACACCAATAATTAGCATCTCCTTTCTTTCATGAGAATGTTTCTAAGTATGGCACTGATGAGTGGACGTTTCGTATACAACCAAAATAATATTCGTCCTTTTCAACATTTGTCAATACACTTTGAGTTACTGGTTTTGAAGGAGCAGCTAAATATAAATGTATTAATCTCCCAGTTTTTGACCACACTTATACATTATAAAAGGTTTTGGTTTGAACTACCAAGTTGAAAGAATATGCCACTGATCAGTTACTAATTATTTGAGTATTTTGAAATCTGTGGTTGTGATTGATCACATAAAGCACAGAAGATAAAACCTTCTTTTGATGTTGGTTGTGTTCTCATACTTCTTGTCTCAGTCTTGTATAAGATGTAATGAATTTAATCACCACCAGGTGGGTGGGAAAGGCGTTGGCTTTTATATGGTGTTTAAACCCATTATTGTTTGATAATTTTGGCAGAGGCTTTGTTGGCCAAACTATTGATGTAATTAAGTTCTTTTTAACATACCTAGCAAAAGTGCGCTGCAGTTTTTCCAAGTTGCATTTGTTCTTTTTTAATGATCAGCACCTCAAAAGAACCTATTTATTACTTTGTCAAAACAATCTCAGGGTCTCATTTGAACATAGATTAGTAGATTAGTTTCCGACACCTGTGTTTGTACTTTTTGATATGTCCTTATAGCAAAACTAAAATGTAATAGAGTTTTGATTTGTAAAATTACCATAAATGTTGTGATTAATATTATTATACCTTGAGTTATAACCTTAAATTTGTATGGTAATATTGAAAAGACTTAAAAATGACTGCATTCTCTGTCAAACCTGGTTTTGCTTCATCTGCTCTTACTAAGAGAAATTTTTGGTCTCCACAGATACATAAAGTAAGGTCCAATATATATATATATATGTGTGTGTGTATATATTCAAAGCATGCTTTGTCCCTGTTTAGTCATTGCTTATAATTTATAAAAAGTTGTCATTTTAATGTGAGTTTTAAAGGCAACAAAAGACAGAAAACCTGAATTCTAAATCTTCTCCAAATCGTTTTGCAACAGAAAGATTAAAAAATGTATCTAGTGAAAATAATTACTTTGAAATAACTTCTACCCAGTAATAAAGCCTGGATTCACTCATTATACTATAATTAAGTAATGGAAATCTTGCATTTGATAGCTTAGACCAATGAAATTTAAGTGGTTTAAACCAATTTCACACATGAGTAATAAATATTAATGTCCATGAATCTTACCTTTTTTAAAATAATCTGTTTCAGATTGAGAGCATTACAAAAAAGAAGCACATTTATCAGATATGTCTTTGAGAATGTGGAACCCAGTAATATCTTATTTATGGGAACTTCCTACATTCATATTTTTTGAGAAATATGATCAACTATGATACTTAACTGGTGCAAAACAGTGATATAAGTCATATGATTTAAAGTATTTCTGTTTTATTTCATCCTTAAAGGTAAGTTACTCATTTTCTAATCAAGTAATTTTCCACCATGGGAGACTTAAGGCATTAAAATAGAAATACTTAGCATATTAGATGAATTATTCAATGATTACTTGCAGGCACGAGTAGATGCCACTTTCCCTTGCTTCAGTGTTTAAGCCACTATCTCTGCATGCAATCAGAAATAATACTTCTTCAAGATAAGTAGATAAGGACGAGTATGGTTCCAACAAGCATTCTCATTTGATTTTAAATCAAACCACCCCTAAGCTCTCTTTCAGATGACTTTTAATGTAAATACTTGAATTCCATATGTTTGTATCTGAGTTATATTAAACCAGGGAAGATTTCCATTTCATGACACTAGAGAGATACAGTCATCCTGTATGTTTCAGTTGTGTTCAGCTTGATGTATGATGTTAACTATGGTAGAATCTCCCATCTAGACATCAGTACCCCACAAATAACAGCTTTAATAAAAGCATCCAAGAAACCCCTGATAACAGTCAGCATCAATTAAATGAAGAATTTGTGTAGGTCTAATGCAACTCTATCCATCGTTATTTATCAAAGCTGTGCAAAAACAGAGACTCCAGTTTCAGTAATTGTTGTGCTTTTATACAACTGGACAAAGCTTGGATTGTATTTATTTATTTATTTTGTTTTGAAATCGTACATACTCATAGACATCAATAGTTACTGCTGCTGTTAGTGATAAAGTGTGTGTGTGTGTGGGAGAGCTTCACCATTTTCCTCAGAGAATTTTTGATAACAAATAATCACACTTTCCTTCCAACGTTGCTGACAAATGCTATAGAAAACTACGCAGCTACCAAGAACCGTACAGCTACATTTGGGAATGCTTGTCTTTTTTATGTACTAATGAATGATGACTGACTGTAAAAAAGAACATGAAAATTGAACAAATCCTCCGCTAACACAAAAAAGAACAGTGTATAAAACGATGTACTGCAATGGTAAAATATTGCATGGATGTTATTTATTTATTTAATTTTCTCTACAACAAATTATTATTTAGGTGCATAAATAAAACAGGTCCAAAAGACAGAGTAGATTAGTCTTAAACAAATTTAAATTTAAATTAGCTAAAATTACAAGAGATTCTTCTGTTTCACCACCCATCCTAGTTCATGGTGTATTTTTAAACAGTTATATCACAAATGTTCTGGACAATATTACATACATTTATCAGCAATATTGATGACAAAAAAAAAAGATGTTAGATGTGTCATCAGAATGGAGGAAGCAGTATCTCTTGTCAGCTGACTCATATTCACACATCCAGCACTGTAAATGTTCTGCAAGATTAGCTTCTACATTTATATCACCAGATAATATTTTAAAACTTTGATGAAAAAATTTTTTCTTTAGGTTCAGAACAAATATGTAAATCTGTGTTCACATCTCACTCTAACACTCTCAATAAAGCATTTTAGTCCTGAAGCGCAAGTGTGAAAATGTCAAACACTAAACATGCATGTGCCACAGTGGTGGGGCATGTGTTACAATACATGTCAACTGCCAAGAAACAGTGTTGAGCTAACAAGCTTGTATATAATAAAACAAACATACAACAACAAAAAAACACATACTGGCAGGTTTTGGGGGACTTTGCAGTGTTTGACAAAAGGAATAGAGGATTATGACTGTCTTAACCTTTAATCTATGAAAATAAAGTTTCCGTTAAATGTTTAGCAAGGACTTCCTGCAAGAAATTGTTTAACTTAAACTTGATGTAATAACCATTGAGCTATAATTTAATATCTAGCAGTGGCCAATATTTTAGAGCTTCTGGTTTATCCAGAGGATATTAAAAGGTGGTACCTAATGTTTTGGCCAGGGTTACTTTGTTCGAATGGAACAGCCTGCTTCAGAAAGAACAGTCTGTTAAAACTCCATGTTCCAAATGGTGCATGGCTGCTGTAAAAGTACAAATTTGTTAAAAAGACAAGAAGAGCAAATTTTAAGCTGAGTCATCATCAGGTAATGGTTTTGATCTTTCTCCCATATTTTCACTCAGCAGTTCACACACATGCAGCCAAAGCTTCCTGAGATTTAGCTGCTGATATCTATACTGGCTGCAGACATTAACTAGAGCTTTCCAACAGGACTGCAGGGTGGCACAGTTGGTAGCCCTATTGCATCGCAACAAGAAAGTCCCATGTTTGAAATCCGGTCTATTTGTATGTTTGTGTGTTCTATCCCTGTATGTGTGGGTTTTTTTCAGAGATTCTGATTTTCACCCAAAAACTAAAAACATGTATGCAAGGTTAAACAGCAACTCTTTATTTCCAAACCGGAGCGGTTTGTTTGTATCCATGTGTCTCTGTTATGGACTGGTAACCTGTCCACCATATACGGTGTCTTTTACCCAATGAGACAAGCATCACTGCCCTGTGACCCTGCAGAGGAACAAGCAGGTATAGAAAAAGGAATATGTAGCTACCCAAACTCAAACTCAGGTAAAAAACTAACTGAGTCATTTGTTCCAATTTTCTTGTAACGTTTTTATAATAGTTGCTTTGTGTAGAATACTAGGAATTCTCTGGAAAGTGGATTTGAATAGTTTCTTTTAATTTGAACTCCTCATTTAATCTGGATTATAGTAATAAATCTAATTTTTATATTTCACTTTAAGAAATACTCTCAGTAAACTCAAACCTTAAAGGAACTTAAGGCAGCTTTACAAAATCTGACTCAGTGCTGCCGTGACAGGCGCTGTGGCTAACTGCAGCCACCAGCCAAGCCGGCACGGGAGCGCGCACAGACACTTTACAGACTGTTTGTCTTCACAGCACTGCACCGGGGAAGCTAACATACTTCACGTCAGGTCTCTCCACTCTGTTATTTGATTTGATCTCATCATTTTCATACTGTATCAGGCTCTAAACACGACCTATAATGTTTTCTCACCTGGTCACAAGGAAATGAGCCATGTCAGCATCCGTTTTCACTCCCAAATGCAGCTGAAGTTCCCTCCATGAACCGAACGCATATCCAATATTTATGCGGGTGCCTGCCCGGCTTCGGTCATGGTTTTTTTAGACTCACGAGATGCCGCTGATAAAGTCTTTTTTTTTTCTTCGTGGTGCCACTTTTTTGGGGGGTGAGAGTGGATGCAGGTCGTTTGCTGGCTGCAGAAACATCCATAAGTATACCTTCAGTGTTTGAATCCAAGTCCACGGCGGCCATGTACTTCCTGTTCAAGAGCTGTCGGCCACGCGCATGCAGCGTCAATTTACGTCACATCCCTACAACTGCGCGGGAAATTCGGACGTCGAACTGCAGTGCATTATGTGGCACACAGCGTTTCCAAGGCAACAGACATATATGCGGATGGCCTCGTTATTTTGGGTTTTTAATGCTTCATGACCCATTAGCATTGAATAAACTGGAAATGCATGTGTAGTTTTTCACAAATCTTGCCTTAAGTCCCTTTAATATAGTTTATTACTTTTATACATTTTTGTCACAACAGAAAACTTCTTAAGTTCATTGTCATAATGACTTCATTTAATATCACATACCTTCACTGACTAAAATCTGGGTCAAAAAGATTGTAGAACTGAGAGTTTAACAGAATTTCTTTTCACATGCAAGAAAAAGCAGCTAATAATCTTTACATAACAGTAAACAGCCTGTCGTGATATAGATCAGTTTTACCCTACTGACGATGTGTTGTTGCAACAATAATTCTGCAAAAATAGTTGTGTACAGACAGCAAAGTGATTTATTGGTCTCTTTGTTTACTAAATAAGTTTTATCTGTTGAGTAATGTGGCACTTCTACATGAAGTACCATAAAATTGATATTATGGATCATTTTGTTTGACAAAAAAATGTATTCTTGAACCTTAATCTTAATTCTGTATTAAGAACATGAAGGTATCTATTGTATCATACTGAAATCCAGCTCCTAATGAAAAAGAAACACTCTTTCTAAACTGCTGTTTTACTGTTTCTTGTTTTTTTTTCCGTTATACCAATAGCTAATAAGTTGGAAATTGCAACAAACAGGCAGATGAAACTGATTCACATCAAGGGCAATCAGTGAAGCCTCTTCTCAACTTCCAAGTGTCACTCAGAGAAAACACAAGAGAATGAGTTAAGCCAGGAAAAGGGGAGGGGAGGATGGTGAGTGAGGTGGAGAATTTGAAATTGGATGACGGATGTGACTTGATTACTGGTTAACTATCCTGCTGGTGCACCACTCTGTGCTGAGTGAGAAACCTGCTGGAGGCTGGATTATCAATTTGGAGAAGGCAAGGCTCTATTTGAATCCATTGTTTTACTCCAAGCAGAATGACAATAGGGCTTCTGCTTTTATCTGCACCCAAAGTTCTCGGCATGTCTCAAACATTACACCTTATGAACAACGATAACTGTCTGATTTTTGTAATACATTTTGCAGAATTACTGGAGCATGGGATGTTTAAATATTGAAATTTAACCATTTATCAACAAAGGAGTGTAAAAAATCCTTCTACATAAATAAATAACTTTCAGTCAGTATTTGTATTTGCCTTTGTTGGAAATGAGACTTGACCTTCCTCATCCACACTAAAACTTTATCTTAATTCATTAAATCATTGAAGATTCTGTGGTTGCATAGTTTATGTTTCAATAGTTCTGAGCAGCAGCTTGTTCATATTCATTATTCAAATTTGCTGGACTCAGATTGGCTAACAAACTAGCCTATGAGAACAAGGTATACAGACGTTGCCTCTTCCTGTTTGCTACATCTTATGCTACAGCTTTTAGCCAGCAGCATGCTAGGCGTGGTTTCAACTGCGGGAGCTGATGAATACTAACAGACAAAGGAGTTGTGATGAAACAGATACAGGCCGTTCGAACTCGGGTGTAACTACTAGTTACTAGGGTAGTTTGAGAGATTAAAACTGAAAGAGAAGTTGTTGACCTGTTTTCACACCCACTATGAAGGTAAGAACACCTGTGGAGCGAAAATATTCGACAGAAACCTCAGAAAAAACGTTTTTAATGGAAGTGCATCTTTAATAGTTCAGTTTTTTATTATAAAAATAAAAATACTGCAGATTGATTTATTAAAATAACATGAATACGGACAAAAGTGTTTTAGTCTAGCATAATAACTATCTCCATGGAAAAATTGCGCCTGCAATTTGTGTGACATTCATATTTGAGGGAACATCATATTCACAACACAATGGTTCTTTTTTTTTAAATTGATGTTGGGTTTAGCTTGACTGTTTGATTCTGTAGTCTGTGCAGTGCACAGAGAGCAGTCAGAAACATGTCACAACCACATGGCATGATTTAAGTGCTGACTGGCAAGAGAACGGGGAAAATGACAGATGGCAGCAGGCTGATACAGGTATGGCAGGTCATAAGAAAATCTACAAAACACCTCCAATAATAACAGTTTTCAGTTACAAGATACATCTGTCCTGCACACATTCCTGCCATGCAAAGATTACCAAATCATCGTCATGCTTGTCACATTAAACCAAATGCTTTCAAATGTAACGCTAAGACCTTCTAAATTTATAGATCACATAAATAAGAGAAAGATTATCTCTTTAATTTGCATGGATTTCATATCAAACCACAATTACACTTATTAGCATATTAAGTATAATTCATTCCTAATCTGCAGTGCATTTACATTGCTTTCTGTGGACTATGTCACATCAGAGTGTAGTGAAAAGGAAATTATCTCTCATGCCTACGAATATTTTCAATATGAAGAGGGACTGAAATGAACCGAGGTTAATAGAGGTCTTCACCCTCAGTAGATGAAAATAGATGTGGGCATCTGTGGCCTTATACAAGAGTGACAAGAAAACCATTTCAAAATCTACTATTTCATTCTAACTCCACTTACATAATTATCCAAGTAATCATATAGTATCTGATGTGCTCCTCTATAGGACCAGTGCCATCATTGCTCTATCTAAGTGGTCATGAGAGCAGGATGTTAACAGCTGCATATGGGAACAGAACTATTTTAAGCATTTTAGAAAATTAAGCTTTTCTAAATTGATGATTTTATGAGCAAAGAGAACATGAAAAAAAAAAAACCACAATGTACCAACACATGGCTAATCATCTTCTAACAGTCTGGCTTTAAACACATTCATTTGAGGACATACTTCAAAGCGCTCGCTGTAGAGCTACTTAATGTTATTTTTATATGGCATCTAGAAATTCTTTAGGAGTCAATAGAAATCCTGTAACACGGCTTTTGTTTATGTAAATCCCCTTCAATTCCTCCAATATTGTAGGTTTGGTAATCCTTGCAGACATTTAATAAAACACTATTTATCACGCTTTGTTTAAGTAGTTTCTTTAAAAAGACAAATAGTAATTAAATGAGTTGTTCAACTCAAATTTTATGGGTGTTCAGTGGTTTTTCTGAACTTTTATTGGGATATTTCAGCCTCTTTTACCCATGCTGTCAGTGTCAGTGAAGCCATCGGTCTCACCTTTGTTGAGACGCCCCAGGTACAAGGCCTCTCAGGCTTTCCCACTTGTTAACATGCTTAAGGTGTTGGTTTCTCTTTCAGCTTGACCCTGTCACAAAGAACAGCTCTGCGCTGAAAATGCAGGTACTTTTTTCTGTTTTACTACCTCTGTATCTTGTTCCTTTCTTTAACTGCAATCAAAGTTTTCTCACAGAGTTTGTCTACAGAACATACTGGTGTACCTGATTACTTTTGCAGGCTGAGCCACTTTACCCTTAAGTGTGGAACATTTCAAAGTGGGTTTCCTTCCCTGCAAGAGGCACATTTGTACATGACCACTGATATCCCAAAATATTCATATCTTGTAGCTGATGGAAATGCATTTCTTTGTTAATCTGCATAACAGTTAGGTTAGATATGTACATCATTTGGTGTCTCTAATTAGGCATAAAACAGGATTATGAAGACTTATTTCTAAAGGGAAAGATTATGGTCACACTAATTTGATGGATTTGATTCAACAGGATAAACTCAACCATTACATATGATGACTTCAGATGATCAAATGTTCATTTGAAGTTTCCTAACTGGCCTCTTTTTGTTCTAATTAAAACTGAATGCTCCACACAAAATGAGCTTGAATGAATATTAGAATATATCCCAGAGCTTTATGTTTATGTTCAAATTTCAACTCAGTGTAGTTTAAAAAATCCCAGTGACAAAATCCAGCAGCACAGGTGAATTCAGACCAAGATATCCTCTCTTGATGGTCTTGGAGGATCAGTAGTACAAAGCGCTGGCCAAGTGCTGTAATAACATTCTTCAGTTTAAATCCTGTCCAGGACCTTTGCCTCTTGTCATGCTATCTCCCATCTCTTTTTTCTACTTCAAACTGCATGATGGAGCAGAAATGCCATTAACAAGTTCTTTGATGGGACACTCATCTAGAAATGCCAGAGGGGTGTAAATATGTCCCAATGAGGACATTTTGCAAGGAGGCTTCTCTCTGGAATTATGCAAGACGTTATGCTGATATAGCTCAAAATAAGTTTTATCTATCAAAGTGTTAAATTAAATGAAGTACAAAATGGAAATAAATTATCTAAAGCAAACACAGCCAAACTGCAACATCATTTTTTCACCTATTCCTCAAGTAGAAAGCAGAGAGTTAAGGTAAAGGCTAAGTCCGTCTGCTATCTTCAACTCATATAATTATTGGCAAGAAAAGGAGTCCCGCTTATCTTATTTAAAAAAGACCATAACTTTGTTATATACTTCAAAATTCATTTCTTTTACTGCAGTACACTGAAGTTGAATTGCTTGCTGAGTACATTTTCCAGACTCGTGGTCCTTTCAGCACTTTTCAGCCTAATGAAATAGATTTAGGGTTTAACTTTTAATATGGTACAAAATTATGAAGTAATTGATTGTGAGTCGTTTCTTAAAAAAACAAAGATGGTTGTTTCGTTTAATATGAGACAAACAATGTAAAAAGATCTGTGCTGTCTCTGACTGGTTCGGATACTGAGATAAATGAAGTGATTTGTCATTCAACAAACAGCCAACAGAAAATATGTAATGAACAGGCTCTTAGCATTTGTTTTTATGGCTAATCCCAAGAGATGGAATTGTGTTTTTGAGTAAAGTCAGAAAATGAGAGCTCATATTTTGATGTAGAAATAGCTCCTCTGTTTGATGAGTTCCACGCCGTGCTTTAAAAGCGTACATACAGTATCAAAGTGATTTAACTTGACTTCCATTTTTATGAACATTTTGCAAAATTAATGGTATCACAGAGCTCAAAATTTTGCAGACAATTGAAACAAGAACACTTTTGCTGTAATAGCAACTTATAAGCTTCTACAAAAAAATAAATGACAGTGAACAATGTGAAAAAAAGAAAACCTTGAAATTGTATTTTTTGTGATGAATCTTCAGTGGATTAGTAACCACAATCATATTTTTGAAAGTCAACAAGTACATGGACAAAACTAAACAGAACATGAAATAAACTAGAATCTAATGATTTTTCATACGAGTTGTTCTTTGCTTTCAAGAGTGAATGAGCGGCTATAGAAACGATGATTCATACTCCTCCTTTTGTTGCAATGAGCTCTGGTCATTTAAAATATTCATGTTACAAAGCACAGTTATTAGTTACACAATTACTAGTGCTCCCCACTGCTCCCCGTATCAAATTTACTGTTTCATTTGATAATGCTAGATAAATTAGTAGCCACAGGTGAGCAGACACATTCAGCGGTCTAGATTCAGTCAGTCGAAATCCAAAAATCAAAAGATTTGTATTTCTTTTTATGAAATAGAAATTTGTGGCTCCATTTACAACATTTGTTGGAAGTTTATTTTCACAATAAAGAATAATGTGGCTCCATAACGTCTTGATGTCAAGTGTGAGTGTTTGTTACGTCTCAGAGGGTCACCATCTTCCTTTAGGTAGAAAAAAAAAAGATAAATAAATAACATGTTTAACTCCAGTTTACTTTGAGGATTTTTTTTCTAAAACAGCCTTTTAGAGTCAATCCTTTAGATAAAAACAAAAATGACATAACCTCAAAAACAATGAAGTCATGGCTGCTTGCCATGAGACTGTGAATAATGGCAATGACTTTTTATCACTATGATTTAAACTGTCATTTTACAATGGAGACCCATACAATGTGTTACAGTGAGTATAGTAATAAATTTGACATATGTTTGATGAGCCTCATTTTTCCCCTCGAATTGAACAAATGGAGGAAGAATTGCACACTGGCCACATGAGACAATTCCATCTCAGATAAGTCTTTAATGATGCCTCATCTGCATTTTTCAATTTATTCAGGGCCAAAAATAGATCACTGGACAGGCTTTGTTAAAATGAGCCACAGTAAATAGAGAGTAGTGCAATAATTACACATTTCAAGCTTTCATGTCTATTTTCCCCAATATCTCATTTCTATCTTTTTTCTTTTTCAATTTGGTTATAATTAAATGGTGATTATGATGATTAATGGTGATTTCCTGTTTTGCAAAACAAATACCAGCTGAAGGGCTTGGCTTGTTTATTTAGTTCTTCTCTTTCACAGAGAAAAAAGGAATTTGTTTATTTAGTTTGGATGAGATAGTAAAGAAAACCCATTTTAATTTAATAATGCACATAATAAATAGATATTAGAAATACAAGCAATTAACAAATGTACAAACCATTAGTTGTTAACATTTAATAAATCAGCCCCAAAAGGAAGGAAAACAATTAGCTATGGCCTAAATAACCAGGATAAAAAAATCTGATTAGTAAATTTCACTTTTTGATTATGATGATCTGGTATATTTAAAAATGTCAGATCTCCGTACTTATTTTGGGTGCATTCAGAAAGGACATGTGTAACTTGCAGAACTATAAACTTTGTGTTAATGTAAATGAAAAGATTATACTTTTTTACGGGGTATGATGTTACATCACAGATAATGTCTTTATTAAAAAAAAATTGTTTTTTCATCAAGACACTATTAAAGGTGTCTTGCATTCATTGCACTGGGTCACTGTGAGTATTAAAGTGTTTTTCTGTTTTGTATATTGAAAAAATAAGACAAGAAGTGATGTAATATTACAAACAAGCAGCATGTGAAAATGGAGGTCCTGGACTGCTGGAATCTTATCTGAAGCAAAGACTTGAAAATAAGTTGTTTTTAAAACTTCAAAATCAAATATTCTCCCTAATTTACTGTAGACCAGACCAATCATGTTACTTAAATAAGTCATGGGAATTTTTTGCATGTGTAAAGATTATGGCGTCCAAGGAGCCGTAACCATACTGAAGGCTGAAGCATTTGGCCTTCCACTTCAAACATTGGCTGAGTTGTTGACAACAGCGGGGCTGTTTTGCCACATCTCCAAGCCAATAACATTTGGAAAATCTAAGAATCATTAGCTGATGTGTTTTACAGTCAGACAGATAATGGCTGAAGCTTACATCATGTCAGGGATCCAAACATCTTGTTTGCTGTTCTTTGTTGACACTGAAAACTTCTCACTAAACCCACTTGTTCCAAAAAACAGAAGTGGGAAAGCAGACTCAGACTCAACTCCTCCGACCTCATGCCCCTATGATGGCTTTTGTGTCTCTTCATGTGTGTGTCTAAGTCAGAATAATCTTTTAGTTTTGTTGCCCTGGGACCTCAGCTCATTCATGACCTTTAAGATTAAAGATAAGCCACAGTGTGTTAGCTTCAGCTCAGCAGGTCTTTTGTCTCATTTTCTGTTGGTTGGCCTTTGATTAAATATTTAGAACAGGATTTTAAAGAGATTCAAAGTGGGTTGATGTGCAAATGAAACATTGTGTGTATTAAACAATCCTGAGAAATAGATGAGGAAAATAAAAGACCAGTTTTAGCAGAAGGCTGTCATGGAAGCACACACATACAGAACTGCATATTCTCTATAATCAAACATCATGAAAGGTTTCTTAGCATTTATCAGTTTCATTCTCAGATTTTCATAAATGGAACATTACAACAAAAAAACTCTACATTCTTTGCCAAAGACTCATCTTCATCGCCACACAAAAAATAATCAGTGTATTCATAAACAGTTTTTTTTTTTTTGCGTCACCAAGCTATTGCCATATTACCGCCAGAGTCTTTATTATTTCTTCCTCAGACTTTAATCTTTCCCTTTTTGTCACCTGCCACTCATTAGTAACTCAACATCTGGCCGTCCTCTAGTAATCAGTCTATCCCCTACATAGGAATTCTGCTGAAAGCATAAGGGCAAAGTTCCAAATATTTATTTCAGCTGTTGGTTGCATGACAGCAGTGTGGACAGTCTTTTCTGATTTAATTTGTTAAGCTTGTCATTTTCATTCATGTCCTCTTCCTGTTTGACAGACTGTTAGTTTGTAAGACTTATCAATAAGTGGACTCTCACTCTCTCTCTGCATGTTGCCAATATTTTATGCTCATTAGCCTCCAGGCTATGTTATGCACAGTATTCCCACTTCAGCCTGAAATAGATTCACATGTGAACTGACTAACATCGATCACGTCATTACAAAGCAGTATACTGGTGGCACTCTGTACATTTAAAAACATTCTTAAACCCAAATTTCTTTCCACGATGATGGAACTCCTTCCTAAGAATAATGCATATCAAAAGCAGCTCACCTGCTGAGCTAGCTTCCACACCCTAACCTGTCTCAGAGTATTTGTATGAGTCACTGGCACATGCCCACAGGACCTAAAAGACAGGCTGCCAATGTCCTAAAGGGCCAGAGGACAGTCAAAATCCTATATCATCCATACCCCAAAGCTGTTTTGATGAAACCCAACCCTACTTAACATTTGCACTGTGCTTTAAATACAACTGACTGTTGTAAATAAATATCTTGCACAGCTAAAAATATAAATATTGCTTTTAGATTGTTTAAACTAACCCTGTAAAGTCCAGAAGATTCATGGGATGGATTCAGTGCAAGATTTCCTGTTGCTCAGTACAGGTATTTGGGGTAGAATTGCTAAGTTATCACTTTAAAACCTGCAATAAATGGGTAGAATTCTGTCAGGTGGCACCTAAAGGAGTTTGTATGACACTTGAATGATCCATATGACCATTTACTTCAGGGCTGTTAAGCTCACAAGATGTCAGAATTCTGTATATTTTGGCAAAACCAATCATATCAAAATGATTTGATGTGAAAATGTTTGCCTATGACACAAAATGCAGATGGGTTGGCAGATCTCAAAGCAATGACTGTTCAAACAAATTTACTTACAGTTTCAGGCACTACCAAGTATTTTATTCTAAATTAAAGCACTTTAATAACCTTTTTAATAACAATACAATTGACGTATTTTTTTTTTTTTACTGACTCTGAAATGTGCATAGTAAAGGAGTTATTTATAAATCTCTAGTAAGTGTTTTGGAGTAAGGATTGTAAAGGTTTTCATTTACACATGAGCAGGACCAGCCAACTTCACAAGCAGTGAGATTAATGAAAAATTTATGTCTGCAGAAAAAGTGTTGCGTTTCAAGTGATGTGCATGTCTTTTATTCAGTTAACAGAAGCATTATATGCATCTTATGTAGTTTAAAGACTTTGAGACAGTCTGCTATTGTGATATGGATATTTAACCTTGTTTCTCAAAAGTCACTTAGATAAGAAAAAACGTGTGGCAAATCAAACAGCTCTGCAGTCTTACTCAAGTACCCAACTGGTACTTGAAGCACATGGCCACTGTCCATGATTCTGATTACTCAGAGTCTCTTCCAGGTAAAAGTAAGATCTTCAGCTCAACTGTTACAGCCCTATGAATGCTTGGCATGAGGGGCAACATCAAAGCAAAGATTAAATGCCAGTCACCGGAGTTCCTTAATAGGACAAATTAAAAACGATAGTGTTTTATCCCACTCATTTTCCTGTTCAGGGTTGCTAGGAGCTGATGTCTATCTCCAGCAGTCACTCGGCCAGCAGCTGGGTTACATGTTGCCCAGTCCATCCCAGGGCAACATGAAAAACAGACGACCATTCACACACACTCACAGCTAGGGCCAATTTAGAGTTGCCAAGTAACCAATAATGATTTGAAGCTGGAGTCCCAGAAGAAAACCCAAACATGCATGACAAGAACATGAAAATGCGGAACAGTGCTACAACCGTGCCACCATGCAGCCCCATTTAAAGTGACATGATTCATTCAAATTGAAGTAAATTTAATACAATGAATTTACATTATATATTTTAAAATTTGATCTAGAGTGTACTGTATTTAATTTGAAAGAGTTTAATTTAGTTTGAGGACATAAACTTGCTCTCTGACTCAATGGTGTAGAGCAGGGGTATCCAGAAGTTGTTGTTTTTTATCGCAAAAAAAGAGCAAAAACACATTTTAGATCATGTAAAATTCAAGATAACCTATTTATGTAAATAATCAATGATATTAAAAAACACTTCAAATGATAACCTTGAAGAAGTATGATCTAATTATGGACAAACAACTGAGAGGAAAAATAGAGAAGAACCTCAGGATGAAGATGACAGTCCAAACAGCTTTTTGCCACTAAATGTATATCACGCATTGTACGAGTGTTTATTTAATAATTATGAATCTGTGTGGAATAAAATCATCACCACCACTTGAAAAATGGCAAAATATAAAATGAATAAATATAAAAAAACATAAAAAAGATCAGGGTGATGGGTTCTCTCTTGGAACCTCACAAACAGCACTTCAGAACAATCTTCAGAACTGAAAAGACGAACATGAGAAGCATTGTTCCAAATTACTATAACCAAAATGTTTTATATCAGCGTTGTCTGAAATAAGCTTTGGAACTGTTGTCATTTTTTTTTCAAACAAATAAAAGATGACAATTCTGTTTCGGTAAATATTAGCTTCTAAAATGGTAATTACTGTTTACAAATTATTTTATATATAACTTTTTAAAAATTCTATCAACTGTTATACAACACCACATTGTATCTTACCAAACATGTAAATAGCAGTTCCCTCAGAGAGCAGCGGAGAGCAGTGTACTTAATAACAGCAGACATGTCAGGTGAAAGCTTGGATGTTGAGATGCGGATCACATCACAGAGATGTCTGTCAGTCTAGTTCTCATTTGGCTTTTGTTCAAGGTCGTCAGTGAAATTGTTTGAACGCATATGTATGTGGAGCTGAAAAGACTCATCATTCTCATGGCATGACATCTCATTAGAAGAAACCTGCGCTTGTCCAAAGTCTGATTGAACTCTGGTTGGTATTGACTCTTCAGGGATGCAGCGCAGTGGATTTCAATTAGTTCCATTTGTGTTTTTTCACCAACTTTTGCTGCATAAAAACATAAATGCCTTTGTAAAAAGTTGAACTATTTGAAATTGTGATTATATTCCTCAATTAGAGGTGTTATTATTACCATGTTTTTCAGCTTATTTGAGAATTCTGTATTTTGGTGTGGTGTCACTGAGTGCTGTCAATGCTTGAAAGTATCCTAAATTTAATGTTCTATGTTAATGGCCCCAAAAGATGATGTTTCTCACAAAACACTTACAAATGGGCATAAAAATCAGACACAAGCTAAACTTTGCTTTGTAGGTTTTTGTTCAATATGTTTGACTGACTTGTTACATCACAAAAATATATCAGATCTGTCAATTATAATGTGCCACTTTGTTTTTGCAGAGGCTGCCCTTTAGAAATAAAAAAAAAAACAAAGCAGGTCAATTTCAGATCTTATAGAATACTTGACTGCAGGATGGTACCACGACTCAGCCATCACACTTCTGACTGGTAAATCAGATCAACACATTCTATACACCATATTCCCCTTCAGAGAAATCCTTGGAATATGGATGGACCACTTCTCAGATAATGTTCATGGTTTCAACCACAATATCATCACATTACCAAACTGGAGAGTTTTGGCACAAAGTGCTTTTTAGTAGATTATGCAGTGCATTTTCACAGCCTCCCTTCCACTTTTCTGAACCTTTCTGCACACCCTCAAAGCCATTCCTTTTACTCATCTTTCACTGCTGGAACCTCATCAGTTGCAGAGTTTGTTTCATATATACTCTTTCCCCGTTTTGGTGCTTTTGACACTTCTGAGGTCCAGCAGCTTTTCAGTGATGCATAAACTCATCAACTCCTTGCAAAATATCAACCAGTGGGCTGTTTCCATGGCACCTGTGCTCTTGTAACATACAATCAAAGAAAACTCAAATACAATGCAATCTAACATTACTGAATTTTTTTTATTTACACTGGTCATGCTACTACAGCAACTTTTATGAGGAATTATTTTAAGAGGCCACCTTTGGTAAAGAGTTTTCCACCTTGTAATATGAGCTGAGTTTTTGGTAGTTGGCCAGTGTTGCCTTTTCTTTGTGTTTTGCTTGTACAAGAGAAATGTTGATGCTGAGCTAACAAGCTACAGTAGCTAACATTTGACTGACTTTCTGCTGCCCCTCTGTGCCTCTGTAGTGGGCGTAAAACTGATGCTTGTCCTCATAGAGCCAGTGAACTTTTTTAATAGAGATGGCTTCCTTGCTAACAAAAGTCAAACAAATATTCTCTTCATGTCTTTAAAATTGTGCCCATTTTTCTATTGTGTTTGTAAATTTCAGCACTTGCTGTCAATTTTTCTTTTTCCCTTTTTGTTGCCATGATTGCACATCATCCACTTTCAGTTCAAAAATACCTGTATACACCAACTAAAAATGATAATGACTTAAGTAAAATACAAGCTGATAAAAAGAAAAATGAAAGAAAAGAGAACCATTTAGGCAACAATAAATGGACTTAAAATCAAGAAACAGTTTTCTGTTTTGTGTCTGTCTGTGTCTTTTTATGGTAACAAAAATACTTTAAGTTATTGTCAGTCATTTTCTATACCAGCTTGTTCCTTTTGAATGTTGTAGGGCTCTAGTGCATTGGACAGGTCATGGAAGATCACCAGTCCTTAACAGGGTCAAATCGAGATGGACCATTATTGACACACACACTCATACCTAGAGCCATTTTAATGTTGCCAGAAAACATGCATGTTTTTGGTCTGGAGGAGGAAGCTGGTGTCCCTGAAGAAAACCCACAGATGCATGGGGAGAACATGCAAACTCCATGCAGAAAAGGTTCTGGCCCAGTTTTTAAAACCAGAACCTTCTTGGTTTAAATGTACTGAAAAATTACAGGAAAGAAAGGACACATTTCAAAACTAATATAAAACAGCGTTTTATGTTACTGCAGTGAAAAAGACAATATTGTATGCAGGCACTTTTACACAAAGAAAGCTACATCACATCCTACAATTTGCAACTCTTCAACAATGTTTCCACTGAGACATCATAGTAAACACTTGGACAGATATTTATGTTATTATTTAAATGACTGAAATAAAAAAAAAACCAAATGGTTGGGTCTAATGAGAGAGTCTATAGGTCCTCTATCAGTGCACAAAAGGAGGTCTACAAGAAAAATTACTGTTAGAGTGTCAGGTGGCTGATTTATTATTCTAACATGGAACCTTGTGCTTGACCTCCTTTTGCATGCAAAACACACATGCACCCTGACCATCTAATTTACTTAGTCTCTACCTATCAAACAAATGTAGCTCATCAAATGTTTCATTTGTCAAGTGATTGATTTACTTCCGAATTTCAGTGACACTCCATGAACATGTCGTTCTCAGGGCCTGAATGTTACTGCAAATGCACAATAAAGCCTTTTGTTTATAAGCTGCTTAAAAAACCTAGCATACTGCAAAATCAATCAGACTGTTGTAAAATAAAAATATAATTCATACAATTACAAACAGCCTTGGGTGGCATAATTGAAAAAAGTAACAGAAGAAGTCGAAAGTTCACTAAGAATGCTGGAAAGGTTTGCTCAGCTGGAGCATCCTCTTGTGTTCACTGGAATGTGCAGTGATAAACTATGTGCATGAGGCTGTGTTCATTTGTTATATTAATAGACTACAATGAGGCCTGGGCCATGCAGTCTTGCACATTTGTAACCTCAAGGGCGCTGACGATATTTGGTTCTGCAATTCCATGTGAAACATTTTAATGCTGAAAATAAATCTGTGGGTAGTATTTTGCTGGTGCTATCATGTGTTGCCATTTGAACTCATTGGACAAGGAAAACACAATCTCCCATATTAATATAATGACATTTGCCGCACAGCAGTTGTTTAATCTTATTGGAAAAGCAGGTAACAAAAGCCAGCACTATTCACAAATATCAATCAGGGCTGAATCCCTCTCCCTCGATACAAGAGGTTAAAGCACAACAAATGAGCCAGTCTTGCATTAATCAAGCAGATACCCCTGCCATGTTGCTGTTGACCAAGCACACAGAAGTCCTGTGTGGACACTGGAATGATCATTTTTCATTAGCCAAAGAGAGAAGGGAACTAGATCCAGTAGCTGAAACTGCATTAAAAGGATTTAACCATCTCTTGCACTTTTTTGTAACTGCCATTTGCAACATGTCCCCAGAATCGAAGAGGTCAGTAGCCTATCTGATATTTTCTCATGAGACTTGGTTAAGAGGTTAAATCATTTTTTTTACCTTCCACCTGCCCTCACTTTTAATCTCATCCTTTCTAGGGAGGTGTGTTTATGTCACTTTCAATCCTCACTAAATATCAATAACTAAATTGCCTGATTGCACAAGTGATGTCATACGCCCAGAAACCTCCATTAAAATGGGGTTTTCATTGAGTCATATGTGAATAACAATATTATTTATTTTATTTGATGGCAAAGAAAGATGGTACAACAGAGAAACATCTAAGAAGCATCTAAAAAGGCAAAACTAAATCAGATGTTCCACTTTTCATATCCAATTAGTAAAATTTATAATAAAAATATTATAAAGGATTATTACTTTTTTGCATACAGATTCTTGGGTCTCAAGAGTATTTTATAAATTATTTGAAAATGAACTCAGTCTATTCATGTGAGATCCCTGAAACAATAACACAACAATGTTGTTATTGGTCATATTGGATAAATATTTAATCCAGAAGATCAGATATAAAACAGAAGTGAAAAGAGAGAAAGGAAAAAAAAAAGTTTGGTCAGTTGCCATGGAGATGGCTGTTTTTTAGTTGTAAGGACATGATCACTGAACCATGCAATAACTGAGATGTCACCATGACAACTGTGCAATTTCAACTGACTGATGAAGACTGCAAAGCAAAAAAACAAAACATAACATAACAAAAAAAGCATAAATTGAGATTTCCAGTGTTAATATTAACATTTTTATGAGTTATTAATTAAAAACATAATGTATTCTGTATTCATTAGTTTTTAAAAAGTTCTTATTTAGTAATTAAACAGTGTATGAGATAATAGTAAAATAATATTATAATTGAATAACTATATTTTATTGTGCAACTATATCTTAATATAGCAATCATTAAATTGACACTTCCACCTGTAGCACTCAGGTCATTCACCAGTTGGCAGGAGATGTATATAAGATTTCATTCAGCAGATTTTTGAGAAATGTACTAACAAGTTAAACAGGTAGAGCTAGAAACTTACAATGAAGTTCATCAAGTATAATACAGTAAGAAATATAATACAGATAATTATATGATAAAATGAACAAAACCATGCAATAGAAGTTATGTATGCCATGTTATTTTTTTCTAATGGCCAGATCAAAGTTTATGTGCTATCTAGGAGTTTATTGAAACAAGTCAACCAACATTTGCTGTACCTTTAAACTACCCAGAAAACAATGATCTGTAAATTAGCCTTAAATCATAATTTATATCAGTGCCACTTTAACTGTCAGCTGTGTGTTTCTGGGCAAATAATGTGCTCTGTTAATGTGTGAACAGAAGTGCAAAATAAAATCTTCACACATACAAATATAATCTTAACACAGGTATAGACCAACCCAAAGCTGACAAATTTAATTTCAATTCAAGACAATACAGAATAAACAAATTTCCCTAAAAATTGCATTACTCCAGTTTTACAACCTAACACATGGTGTTCTTAATTTTTCCACATACAGAGACAGTTGCCAGATGTAAAAAACAGATAAGAAACAGCGACAAGTGGCCAGAGGGAGTATGCTTTTATCAGTCTGGATACAGACAACTGCAAGTGACAGGAAACTATCAGGGAAGCATGTAAGTCTGGGCACGCAATCTCAAGTGAAATCCATGATACAGTACTGCTCTGACCTGGTTCAGATGTTTAGCATTGCTTATCTCATATAAGTTGGATAACACAACCACTGAGTACAACAACAAATGTCTGAAAACTTTAGTTGGCAGTCAGAGGTCAAAGTAAAAATCTTACAATAAGACATTAAATATTAGGGTCCCAAAACAATCAATGCATTGTCATTGCAAATTCGCAAATTATATTGTTTGTTATCCAACTAAAACATTTTTTTTAAAGTTACAAAAAATTACTTTAAATAAGCGTAGAATGGAGGCTTTGGCATAATATTGAAGCCCTGTTTCTGCCTGCATAGTGTGTGACTGCATCTTGGAAGAAACTACCTAGTGTCAGTCATATCTCCACAATTACAAAAACAATCTCAGAGTCTTAAAAGTTGCCCTAGTTAGATGATGTACTGCGATGCATAAAAAGCCCAATTTACTTTGCTGCTGTTACCTGACATAGCAGCAAAGCATAAATTCATTCAGATGTAAGTTCATTAGGAAGAACAGCTCAAACTAATGCAACACTGCTGCAATAAAACCTTCTTAGATTACTTTTGGATGGGCTTTGTTAAGACTGACTGCAGGTTCACTCTCAACCTTAATAACAACGTTGAAAAATACATTCAATTTTAAAATAAATTGAAAATTTCCAAAGACAGATGACAATTCAATTGTACTTATATATTTTGGAGTAGTAAATTGAGAATAATTGTAGATTCTGACCTGCTGATTTTGCTGGTTGAAAAGTGAAGCAATATTGCAGCAGTATACATGGAGAAAAGTTTGAGTGTCTCTAAAAAATAAAAATACTGCAACAGTCTCTCTCCAATATATGGTAAAATATGTCAAGAAGGGCTCCACACATTTCCCATTATAATGGCGCTAGTTGAAAAGTCAGGACAGCAATGATGTCTACATACAGTATTGTACTTTGTAGATTTCTATATATTCATAAATCATTATGAGTAATCCCTCTGAGATATTCAACAGAAAATACTGAGTTTACTTTTTGGGTTTCTTGTTTTTTGAATTACAGTTGTTATGAATGAAAAACAAAAAAATAAGCTAAAATAGAAAGTTCTAAAACTGAAACAAGTTATCAATTTAAAAGATGCATTCTTTAAAAGTGCACGAAGAAATTCAAAATACATTGAATACCAGAAGACATTCCAGAGTGTTTTATCATTCTTTAAAGCAGCAGGTTTTCCATGAAAATATCACTTGCAGTGAAGCAAAGGAGATTCCATGGTATATTGAGCATGCAGTGTATATTGATTTTTCACCTCTGTGCCTGAGTGTGCACTGCCGATGCGCTCTTTTCCATTGACTTAAGGTATGAATGCCCAGAGTATCGTCAGAGAACAGATGGCTACATCAGGAACAGAGACATGCCACACACTTGTTCACACAACCGATTAAAAACTGAGGCTTTCAAGAGATAAAACTGTTAGCTTCACACAAATACACAACACTCAGTGTATTGACCAACTCCTACGTTCAAATGATTATTCAGCCTGCTAAGAGCGATTTATTGTCTCTGCCTCTCATTCACTAAGTCTTTGAAAGTGTAAATCTGTACTGTCTATTAAATTGTCTTTTACAAATCATAGTAAACGGTGTTAACGATAGTGAATGGCTTTCAAATGAAGGTATTTGTTTTGCATAGAATAACATAACTCATACATAGAATCTCTTGGATTATTTACCAATCAAAGCTTCACATTTAACTTAGTAAAACATGAAGCATAAAAGAACTGCAATAATTTCAGATTTTCTAATAACAATTTGGCTAAAAAGATTCACAATTTCAATATAACATGTAAATAAATGAATGATGAATGTCTCTTGTGAAAAGAGAGTCCCTGTAATAAGATAATGGCAATTATGTATGACATGATCATGTGTGTTAATGACATGATATATTAATTCATTACTTTAAATTAAAAGGTCATTATCTGCAATAATACACTGCCATTACACTGCATGTCAAATATGCAAATACAAGACACAGTCTTCCATGTTTTCACATTCATATTTTTATGATGTTGATCATATTGATCATTTTTACTGCAGCTCAGAAAATTGCGACCAAAGAACAATAAGAAACAGGAATGGGAAGAGTTAAATTAAAACTCATATAGCTTATTGGCTCTGCAAAACATCTCCTCTTTTACTGTAAAACTGAGTACAAAATATCCCCTTATCCACATCAAGAAGCGGCTTTGGCCTATTTTATTGACATTGCTTCCTTAGTGCCGGCACATCAAAACTCATTAAAGATTAAAGAGGTCCTGGACATTTCAAATATACCGTGAACTTTCATTGGTAAATATCTGAAAGAACAAGCTCAGATATATTTTTCTGTTCCTTAACATGATGACCTATAGCCACTCCACTGAGGGTCACTGAATGTGCAACTGTAGAGTTTGGACAACTTAGTCAAACCCGCTCTGTTTATTCATACTCCTAACACTGTCAAATACACCCCGGGGCTGTTGTGAATAACCTGGTGAACAGCTGTATTGTGAAATCAGCTGCAGTAAAACACAGTATAGGTGACAGCTGGAGGTCACTGGATGGAGGTTTGTATTCTAAAGAACAACTAACACAGCACTATTACATTCTACACATTGACAGTGACCTAACTAATGACCGAGTACAGCTGCTGCCTTTAATCTGTTTATCTATTTCATAATTTTCTGTTTTATTAATATTCCCAGATGGGCAAGAGGTTTTAGCCAAGTATAAAACCCTTGATTAAATGATGGGTTGGTTCAGGACTTGATGTTAAATGTTTTCACTGTGCTGGGGCTTGACAGAAGGTCTTACTACTATTAGCAACAAAGACAAGTTTAAGCTGTGAAACTGACTAAAATGAGTAAAATTAAAATCGAATCAAAATATTAATTGAGATTCTTGATGCATTATAATGGCTGGTTGAAGTTGGATTCTTATAAATGCACATGAGTTTCTCTCTCAGCACAGTATGTTGCATACTCGGCTTATTAGTGTGTACAGATTGCTTCTTTGGAGCATGTCATCATACACCTGTCCACTCAACACCCCCAGACTGTCTTTTTTCTATACAACACAAGAGAATTCCTGCTTTGCATTTGCTCATTAGTCATGTAGTTCATATAGATTGGCAGGTTTGACGTTACTTTTTGAAGGTCTAAGCTGTCTTTTTACACCTGCTCTTCTGTTTTTCTATCCACCAATTTTACCCCTGTCTCTCCCTTGTTTTATCTACCAGCTACCAGCCCAGAAACCTGTCAGTAGCCTTATGTATGTCAAGATTCATCTGTGCACATGTACTGCAGAGTCCTCTCATTCATTACATAGAATACCATATGTATTCACACTCTGGCCTTACTTGACAGTTGTTATAAGGTCATGTCACAAAGAATAAAGGTGCAACATTTTAAACATGGCTTTTTTTTGTGTGAATGAACCTCAAATGTTTTGCTGCCTCAGGGATTCAGAAGAGTACAGAGTACAGTTTTACATTTTTTAATACAATAGATAGTTTTGTTTTACCCAGTTCCTAAATGAGACTCACATAAAGATAAAAAAAAGAAAAAACAAGATGTCCATGTCATTGACAGGCAGGAGGCTTGTAGTGTTGTCAATAAATGAAACTGAAGGGCAACCGTAATCCTTCATAAAAGGTCACAAAACCATTGCCATTAGACCTCAAGATTAGTGACTCATTACAACACAGACATCACAACCCAAAATATATAACTGTCCAAAAATAGCTACATTTTATGATGTCTTTGTCATAATACCCTGAGGTGTTGCATGAGTTGCTCCCCTGCTGTTCAAATCCCTTAAAGAAATTGGCCATTAACCTTGAAATGGCAACTGACTGTCCATAGATGACAGCGGAATGTTAAAAGCCAGTTTTTACACTGGCTGATTGATGAGGAAGAAAATGTCCCTGAGTTTTACATCTGTCAGATTGAATGAGCTGATGGTATACCTGAGGAATCCAGAAATCTAAGGATTAGTTTGAAGGAAACCTACAAATTCTGACATGGGTACCAAATTGACCTGCCAACTGTGAATTTTTATGAAAAAAAAGGAAGACCACCTTAGCCAAAACATTTTATTTGATGAAAGTAGCCCAAAATTAATATTTGACTCAAATTTGTCCTGGAAAATAATACAAATATATATTACTTATGTAACATAAACAGTAAGCACATATTTCTAGATATATATTTATGTTTTTTTTTTCCTTAAGGGAAAAGTTACAATAATATGTACATTTTGTTTAAAGGAGACTGATCAGCTCCAGTACTGGTGCTAGCCAACACATGCTAAAAACATTCTTAAATTACTTTTGAGTTGTTCATCGATATGGACTCCATAGTCTGATGCTACAATGAAATACAGATTATACTTTTGCTGATAATATTAATGCAATCATAGCAATACATTTTAAGCCTCATCATCAAAAAGTAGTTTCATTGTTAGATAATAGAATATGGGCAGTGGTTCTATACGTAAATAAATGTGGCAGGATCTGCCAGAAATCTTAAAGTATGATTTTGTCACATAAGCCTGCTGCAACAGAAGCAACCTGCCTGCAGCAGAATGAGCAAGCTGCTAGCTCAGCATGTCTTTCTTTAGAGATATTTTGGTGTTAAATAAATAGCAAAATGTTTTGTGTGTATAATGTAAATATGCAGAGAAACCGATTAATCAAATGACACAGTATTAACCACTGAAGAATGCATGTACATGTAATATTACATTTGCTGTTAATACAAAATGATTATACACAGGAGGACAGGCTGTTAAATAACTCTGTTATCAGAGTTTTTTTTTTTTTCTGGATGTAGTCTTATCAAACTGTTTTACCTCTTTTTTATGTAACAAACAAAATATCTTGCTGACCTCCAACAACATTTGGAATATACGGCTGTTTGTTTTGGTCAGAGTCAGCTGGGCTGCCCTCCAACACCTTGTTTTCTTCAGTCTGTATTAAAGCACCCTTGCAATCAGATTTAGAGGCAGATCGTTAACCTTGATTTGGCAGCAGGCGTGTTTTGGTAACATAGAGGATATTAAACATCTGTTTTTGCAGACTGTATATTGGAATACTGTAAGTATGCAATCATTAGTGCAAATATAATATGAGTTGTATGCTTCTGGCTTGTAAAAGAAAAATAGCAACATAGAAATACTACCTCGAGACATTAGCCCCTGAAAATGCTTCATCAAATGTAATGGGACATTTGTAATGTGCTACAATTTGAGACAAGTGATAGTCTGACTTTCACATTACCTGTAGAATCAATACAGAAATCAAATTAAGGAACTCTAGCAAAATCCAAAACCCTGTCATGACAGGAAACAAGAGCATAAGATTTCTTAGCAACTGGGTATTTTATTTATTTAAAAAATGAGCACTTGTTTGGGATTTCTGGATTAATGTGAATTAAGGTAATCTGAATTATTTATGCAAGGCAACAAAAAAAACATAAAGTGAATCCATTAAAATTTTTACCTCTGTTCTGACTTCAACATAAAATTTTGTGGTGGTGTTTACATGACCAAATTAAGAGGGAGCAGCTATTATCCCAGGATATCCTGCAACTCAGTGTGTTGATTAATGAAGTTGACAGCCATGTACTGTGTAGGAGCCCTGCAGCTACAACTATCATCAATCATGTCCATCCTGTCATAAACAGATGTCATGTTGCTGCCCTAAAATTTATGTTAGATCTATGTTCTATAAGTTCATTTGTCAAACAGGGTTTGATATAAAGAAGAATTGCTATAAAGAAATATTTACTAACCTGAGAGAGTGTATGTTCAGTTTACTGATCTGCAGTTTAAAGATGAGGCTAATCTAGCTGTAAATAATATTGTGGTTGGAGATTTTTATATCAAGGGAAAAAAATGACATGGGGGTTTAACATTTAAATAATAGATACAATATTAAATTAAATGTCAATTTATGTGTATTTTCTATTATTATTATTTTTTATAACCTACACAAGAGTCATTTTAGTTTTCACAATACAACTGCAATTTCTGCCCTTGCAGAAACTCAAGGGTAGACTAGTATCATTGTGAATACAATGATTGAATCATGGGATTAATTCATTTTACAATAAGTTTAAACACACAAACAAAGCATTTTAAAACAAGTTCCACAGCTTAAAAATCACATTCCTTTTTTGAGAGTTTTGGCATGTGGGAGAGATTTTTTTAAAGTATTTTTTAGGTAGTTTAGATACTGACCAGGTAATAAGGAGGCTCACTGTAAGTTAGAATTCACATTAAAAAGTATATGAACTTATCTGTACTCAGAATGCAAAGCTGTTCAGGTCAAACATTAAACTGTTTAGTAGATACAAATAAAATGTGATGTTTTTTTTTAGACTGACATTTAAAATACCCTGATTGTTGAGGTTTCTATACTTACAGCACTGTAATTATCTGATTGGGACCGTAGGAGATAGATTCAGGAAGATAAAGTCCAAAATCACTGTTTTTGTTGTGTTGATCTTCAACTTGGTCAGTATGTAAATTTCTTAAGATTGTATGAACACAAGTAAATGGAAATAAAAAAGTATTTTGCCAGCTTTGGTAGTTTTTTTTCTAAATGCCTGGATTAAAGTCATTTTTGATCAGCTGAGGAAAATAAAATTGCATTTCCATCCTGTAATCAACAGTTTGAAGTAATTTAAATCATATCTTCAAACAACCAACTCATCTAACAAATTATGTCATTATAACTATCAATTATTAGGCAAAGCCATGCCCAACACTTTTACAGTATGTTGAAAAACCGAAGATAAAACATTTGAACTGTGATAGTTTGGAGTCTCAGGTGACCATTTAAACTTCTAATCTGACTTTACTTCGGTAGCTGGCTGCATTATTGAGTGTGCATGAGATACAAATGTAAAAGAGTTCTCATTCAAGACCTCTCTCACTTGACCAGTGAGCTTACAAGGTTCCAATTTTCACACAACTATCCCTATTATTAGAAGACTGAGCAGCTGAGTTAGTATGTTGATCACATTCAAGGTATCTTGTCTTTCTCATCAGTTTTCAAAGACAGCTATACTCTATCAAGTATCTCCTCTGCTACATCCCTCTATATCCTCTATTGAGAGATTGCCACTCCAGGGTTCTTAACTAGGTTGAAGCATGTGATCTCATTGGAGTCTGGGATGTAGTCAACACATTATCAGATTGTCAATACGCATTTTGAGCAGAGCTCAGCATCTGATCACCTATGTGCCCATCAGTGTTGGGAAACTGTCTCACAGAAAAGATCACAGAGGGAATGGTTTCCTTTCCAACTTGATGAAAAGTTTGGTTGTTTCCAAAGAAACTTTATTTATTTTATCATAAGTTGATTTACTGATAATTATTATTTTTCACTCAGTTCAAGTTGTTTTTTTTTCTTTCTGGACGATTTTCTTGTTAAGCCAGATTTTTTTTTTTTTTTCACTTCCAAAGAATGTACTGTATGTATTTTACCGATTTATTGTACTGTTTTTTGTTTGCACGATTTTATTGAATCTACAACAAAAACATTGATAGAACAACATTATGTATAAATCTTGCATTATTTAATCAATAAATAAGTCTGGCATTTTTGGAATTGTAAAAAAGATTAAACTGGAGTTTGGACATTCATTAATGTTATATATATATAATATATTATATATGTTATATACTGTATATAATAATGATTATAAACCAGAATTTTCATTTGAAGTATTTAGAGGACTTTTTTAGCCTATTGGATAAAATGCATAAATACCTTCACAGATCGTTTAACTGCCATCAAGGATAAAAATGCAGAGACTCACAGCTTTGAGCATGGGGGGGTCCCAAGGATCTACCATCTGTAATATAAAATTTCTGTCCTCTGAAAAAACTAAATGTAATTCTTCCTGCTCTATCACGTTTAATCCAACACTCCTCTAATGTATATGTTTACTCATTAGTTATTTATTTTTAAACAAACATTCTTGTTTGCAAGGGTTAGGGTTAGGGTTAACTAAATGCCCTCAAATAACACTTGAAATGGTGGAAACTGTAACTTGTAAATGTTCAGATTTTGGTGTTATACTAAATATTTGCTTTTGCATTTTTATTTTCCAAAATAAAAATTGAGAGATGTAATAAATTTTAACTTTGTCTTCTTTGCTTCCACACACAGTCGGCCTTGACTTTATCCAAACAATGAATAGTTAAGTCAATTAGTGGGTGCTGTTTTATTTCATTTATACATTTTGTGATAAAAACTATTGTAAATAGCCTTGCAAACCCGGCCAGCCATACAGTTTCTGCTGCTAGGGTAAAGATGGAATATAGCAGATAATGGTCTGTCTTTTTCTTTTAAAATGTTCCTATTCTGTGGCTGTCTGTGACTTGGCTTCATCAATATCAGATATATTGTAAAAAGGTCTAGTATTTTGGCAAAACCCTGAGGGGAGGAACGTGAAAAACTGCAATCCAATGTAGGGCCTTTCCAATTAGCTCCATTAAATCTCAGTAAATGCTGACAGATGAAAATTATGATAGATGCTCTTCATTTTCCATCCCCAATCCATACCGATCAATCAAAGGTTCAGTTTAGGTCAAAGGGCTTTCACTCTACCCAGAGAGATTTCTCTTTTCTCTGGATTATTATCCAAACCCAACAGTTTCTCAGGGGAAAGTCTAGATGATGTGTCAGGCTGGGAGATAATTAGCTCAGCTTTCCAAATAGGACAAAGCAATCCACTGAGGATACAAGTAGGGAGAGGATAAATACTCAAGCATCAGTAAGGGAAAAGGACAGGACTGATGGATAGATACATAAAAAAGGAAATATTCACATCAACTCTAAAGTCCTGATACTGCGTGTCCTCAGTGCAACAAAGATCAATTCTCTTGCATGCTCCATGGGAAATATTCAAATCTTAAAAATGCAGCAAGCAATTCAAACTTGGGTTAAGAACTTTGATTGCTGCGTGGTGATGCAGTGCAGTTGAAAGTGACTGGGGCCTTTCTGCATGAAATAATTATTCACTTCCTGTGCATGCACCTGGTTTCTTAAGGGACCCTGGTTTCCTGCCACAGGCAAAAAAACATGCACAACAGTTTAACTGGTTACTTTGAATTTGCCTAAAGTGTGAATAAATGTATTTTTGTCGACCTGGGATGGACCGTTGACCTAACCAGGGTGCAACCCTGCCTCTTTTTCAATGACAGCTGACAGCACACATAAAGTTTTGTTTAATACAAAATTCATCTAAACGTACCTGAATTAGCAACATTTTAAGAGCAAACCATTGACCCGGTCACTTTGTGTGACATACAGTGTTTATCTGTAGCGATGCTATGCTTTGCTGTTTTTTCCTTCGATACTTTTTTTGCAGTGTTTGAAACATTTTTGGGAATGTGACCTTTTAGCAGTATTTGTTTCACCAAAGCCAATGACAGCTTGCTGTTGTGATGATAGTAGAAATACACAAATTGGCCCATTCAGGAGTACACACACATTCATGCTGTCAGCAGAACCATGACTTTCATATAGGCTGCAATCCACTTCTGCAAAACATTTTCACACAGTTTTTTTAAGATATGGATGCGTTTCTTTATATCGAGTAATGTGACTGCATGTAAACAATCTTTAAAAGAGGCATTATAGCTGTTTCATTTCTTTGTTCTTTGACTGAGTGCATTCTGTTTTCCCCTGCTTCGAACCCCCATCACTACATCTACAACAACAGAGAAAAAAAGCCAAGTTGCTAGGAGAAATAACATGCACTTATAGAGATGATTTTTAGATGAATTAAAGAGCCCATTTCATACAAATTTCAGAACTTTGAGGTTATTTCTTAATTATTAACCAGTAATATGAAACATTTTATATCTAAAAAACGTCAGACACTTATTATATATTATATAACACTTATTAACAGACCTTTCAATCTGTCCGCATTAAAATTCGAGTGGTTCCGGCTCCTTCCGTCAGGCCTCGAGCAGCAGCTCATTCATATTCATTATTCGAATTTGCTGGACTAACAAACTAGCCTATGAGAGCAAGGTATACTGTTTCCTGCATGGCAACATCAGACATTGTGTCTTCCTGTTTGATACATCCTATGCTACAGCTTTTAGCCAGCAGCATGCTAGGCGTGGTTTCAACTGTGGGAGCTGCTGAATTCTAACAAACAAAGGAGTTGTGACGAAACAGATACAAGCCGTTCGAACTTGGGTGTTATTGCCACCTGCGTAGTTTTTGAGAGATTAAAACTGAAAGAGATGTTGTTGACCTGTTTTCACACCCACTATGAAGGTAAGAACACCTGTGGAGCTAAAGTATTCAACAGAAACCTCAGAAAAAACGTTTTTAATGGAAGGGCCTCAACTTGGAATAGAAAATATTCAGTTGAAATTTTAGTTAGAGGACTAACATGCTGCGAAATCCCTTCAGATGAAATTGTGGCTCTTGAATATTGTTTCTGTTTAAGTTATTTTGTACACTGAGGAGTTCGATAACTCACTTAAGGTTGACTGCATTTCATTCTATCATTCTTGGAAATGTAGTCATTGCTGAAGTGGGTTAATTAGAAATGTTAGTTTCAAAATAGGAATTTGCAAATGACTGGCAGGGCTCTTTCAGAGTTGTTTTGTTGATCTACTGAAGCTGCTTGTAAGGATGTTGAAATTCTCAATATTTCTTTGGGGGAATTGAAAGTTTCAATTTGTTTGCTACAAACACATTGAATAATGCCAGTTTTCTCCTCCTTTTAAATATAAATAAATCTGGTGTCAGTTCCTGAACGTGCCCAATTAGACAGTGACTCTAGAGAAGATGATACTATTTATTCAGCCATTCTTGTAAAGGAGACACTTAAGAAGGGTAAAAGTGACACAAATGAATTAAAGCATTTGAAATAAACCATTTTCAAGCTCACAGAGGTTTTATATTGAGGCAGCAACAAGCACATCTGCTGATGTGGTCACATGATTTTGCATGAATCTCTGGGGCAAGTTGTAATTTAGATGGTCGTACAATCTTCTCACCAGAAAGCACACCTCAAATTATGCAAATTACAAAGCCTTATAGCTACTAAATATCCTGACTCCATAATACTTGTCCCATGAATCAGCAGCCATGGGCTCCTCTAAGCACCTTGAAAATTAAAATAAGAGAGCTGACAAAGCAGAAGAGCACATGAGATGACAGCAAAGTGTTTTCAGATAACCACTTTTTTCCTCCTCATTGTAATTTAACAATGGGAAGGATAATTCTAAACTTCTATTTAGTTACCATGGAAACAGGTCTCTCTTCAGTAACAATAGCAGCATAAACACTGACAGAGCATCTATTTTAGATGTAGAGAGACTTCTTCTGACCTCTAACTATTTAACAGAGAACAACTACTCAGAAAAATGAAACTCAGAAAATTTTGTACAAAAAGAAAACTCTTTGTACTGTATATACTGAATCAACTACATAGACATAGTCCAAATGCTAATTTAGAGGCTAATTTAGAAACTTCCTTTTGCATTGCAGGGGCTGAAGCAGAGCTTGTTGCAACCAGTGTGATCTCCATCTGCTGGAACTCTGCAAAGAAGCAAAAATCAAGGACCTGCAGCTGTTAATGGTTTACTAGCTAATGTTAGATTTAATTATACTGAGGCCACAACAAGCTAATGTTATTTAAATTATTTGTGGATATTTATCACCAAAAAAAAAAAACAGCTAGTGACAAAAGGCCAAAGGCAGACAGTCCTCTTCAACTGGATTGTAGATGCAAATTGATTCATTTGATAACACTCACAAGTCAACAAGTATTTGGCTGAGGGCTTTTTTTTATTGCTTGCAATGGCTGGAAAATGAAGGACGTGAACTATTTAAAATATGATTATTAATAGTTTCAAGTGATTTTTTTACACCAAAGCCAATTTAAATTTGAGACATGAATACAGTCAAAAATGGGTCGCTGGTGACAAATTTCCCTTCATCATGTGCCAGATGTGTAAGACCACAACATGACACATGCTTGTAGTTCTTACAAAACAATGGACAATTAGTTCCTACAAGAAAACAGTAACGACAAAAACCACAAAACAATCCCATGTTAGCTCTTTTTTGTAAAATTAGTTTTAAATTGTTGGTGTGAATTTGATGATTTGGTGAGCATGAAAAAGGCTAGTTAACTGATTCAAGGAAATTATAATCCATGAAATACGTTTACAATTATTCATCTCCATTTCAGATCTCACAAAGCATTTGAAGTAATCTTGAGCTTTACATTTCATGTTCCTACGACATACAACAGATGCTCAAGCAATTTTATCTAAAAACTGACATTCAAAAATAATCTATACATTTAATCCTATATCCTTTTAATAGCTAAGGTCTGATCTGTTCAAATGTATTTTATAATAAATGCCAAATCAGTAAATAAAAAAGAACTTTGAAACTAAAAGTAAATACAAAATCATAACACGTTTGTTTTCTGTCTGCTTAAATATCATGTTTTAAAGAGTCTTTAAATGACATTTGATTGATGGCAGATTTTTTTCCATCACTGTTATTTTCCACCAAAGTGCATACGATTATGAATATTATTTTGTTATTTGTCTTCACAGATTCACCTTGAACATGTTATTTTTTAATTTCTAGTAATTTTTTATCTTTCTTTGCACGTGGTTAATTTGTTTTGTCCTTTTTAAGTGATGATTGAAAGATTCATTGATTTATTATGACTGTCAAACAAGAACACCTCTGTTTTGTCTTGGAAGGCCTTGTGGAACAGTTGCCTTTGACAAGACATTGTAAATCTCATTATGTAAATATGATTGATCGAGGGTAGATTTAAAATCATCAGGGGTGGACAGTGAGGTCAAGCTGGTAAACTAATTCAAAGTGAATATGTCTTTTTTAACTGATGGAGGTGATGATGCAGGCAGTTAAAAATCCTGGTGGGACCACTTTTCACTGTCAGTGTTGGTCTCAGTGGCCTTCCATTGCATTATTTGAAAGGACAGCTGTCTATTGCAACATAAACACGTACCCGCTAAGGGTCACTGCAATCAATGAGGACTGATGGACACATTAGATGTTGGGGTGAAAGCGGTCTTAAATGAATGAAGTAGTGACTCACACAAGCTCAACAAGATTTCTTGCTGTCTGAAGGACAAGGAGGATGGCACCGACTGATCCCGGCCCTTTAAATCGTTCTTTACAGAGAACATATTGCTTACACCCCTGTGACTAGAACACATAAACAGTATCTCAGCATGGCAATCTTAGACCAGAGTGGCAAAAACAATTTCTACAATTCTGACAAGAGACAACACCATGTAGCCTTATAACAAGTGCACAAATCTGTATAAATAAACTGCAGGCATCCTCTGGAAACAGACGTTCCTGTTGGAGGCGCCTGCAACAGGGTACCATATGTGCTTGCTGAGATAAAACGGAAGGGATGAGCATGCCCCCTGTAGGTAAATACTCATCAGACCAGAGTATTGGCTGCTGTGTTTCCAGATTATTCCATCATTTCGTGACAGTGCCAGGCTCTGTCCTGCAGTCTTTGATATACACCAAAGAGTCTGGGCCCCAGTGGGCATAAAGCTGGCACAAAAAAATATTTCCACATCTCTGGAAGGTGCACATACAGTATGTCTGGTTTTACGTATGTGGACCACTGATTGTTAGCCTTGGCTTTACTTGCCTGAGGAAGACTATCATTATTTCCAAAGATTTGCTTATGAAATGGTCTATAACATTACAGCAGTGTTTTACCCCCCTCAGGTGGGAATGTGTGTTCGTTGTGGCTACTTTAACAATCTGATTTTGAAGATCAAGTAGAATCAGATATTTTGTCAGTCTTATCTGACTTAATGGATATTGACATGCTCTGTTGATTAAAGCTCCTCTGCAGTCACAGATCACATCCTGGCACGCAACATTCATGAACCATTACACTGAGTGTTTGCACTCTGTGGAGCTTAGGCAGCTCTTTTACACCCCCCCCATAAAAATGCAATTAAAAGCAAATTCATAGTCTCACACATAGTACATTGGGTTGTTCAATGAACTTCAATGCAACTGCTGCACATGCAATGGGTTTTTCATGGACCAATGGTATTTTAATAATAGTGTTCCAATAAGAGACATTGGCCTATTCTGTTCCCTACAAAGAGACATACAGCCCTCTAGCTGGAGATGATTGAAGATGAGATAAAAATATATATACTCTTCAAATGACTATTTAATTTCAAAATATTGTTGGCTATTATAACCACAGCTTTGCTGCTTGAACCCATTGACGACTGCTAGGATTATAAAGTCACATCAAGTCTATTAGCTGATGTGTGTCAAAAGGTGCCATAACTAAGAAATCCCAAGGGCTTTTCTTAATGTTTAGCAATAAAGAGATTAGTTGTAACTCTTGGGATCAGTTGTACTACTAATCCAGCACACACTGTTTATTTACAGCCATATCAAAGCAATTTTATTGTTTTTTTTTTTTAGATTCAATTTTGATTAAAATGGTTTTCCAATTACTATCAAAGCAAACCTGAAACAGTCTTTGGTCATAAAAGATACAAATTACTTTTCTACCAAACATGGCTGCATTGCATTACCACAGGGTGTTGGTATGTGTTGTTCATGGATAATTCGGTAGAGGAAGTAGTTTTCTTTGAATAAGTACGAACAAATAACAAATTTATTGGGCATTTGAAAAAAGAAGATGGTTAAAATATGTTAATGAAATGTATAATATTTTTCTGGACTATGTGGTAGAGCATTTGGCAGCACTGTTGCCCTGAAGCAAGAAGGTTCTTCTTGGTTTGAAACCTGCATGAGTAGGTTTCCTCCAGATTCTGGCTTCCTCCCACATATAAAAGATCGGTATGATAGGTTAATTGACGACTCTAGTTGTGTGTGCGTGTGTGTGTGTGTGTGTGTGTGTGTGTTTGTGTGAATGCTTGTTTGTCTCTGTGTGGCCATGGGCTGGCATCCTGTTCAGGGTGTATCTGCTGGATATAACCATCAGCACCCCATGATCCTGAAGTTGAACAAGCTGGTAAATAAAATGAATGATTGACTCACATATTACTCTGTCATTTGTGAGATTCATCCCTTTTATTGAAACAAAGTTCAAAAAGGAATGAAATAATAAAATTTAAAAGCTAGCACATGAAAAGCACATCACTGAACATCCACTGAGCAGTATGGGGACAGAAGAGCCGCCAGACAAATCATTATAGTAATGGGGAACTGCAATTAGTGACAGTTTTCATGTAAAGACATAATTATATATTTTTAAGGCATAAGACTCAGGTGCTTGAGGGCCAATTCACCTATTCCTTGTAAAAAGAGTGAAGGTTACCTTAATTTGTGATTTTTTTTTATCCAAAACTAAACTAGACCAAAAAACTCAAGGTCTAGAAGATAAAATAATAGACTTAACTACATTTACATCTCTAATAATACTGGTTATTATGGAAGTAACAAAGTACTTTCATGTCATCTATATTTTATGCTGCAGCACCAGCACCATACTGGATGTTCTGACACAGCTGCATCATGGAAATCTTCAAAACTATCTTTTTTTCCTTCTTTCTTATGCTCTGTGCTTGTTCTTTCATCTTCTTTAGACCTTCCTTTGCCTTCTGCCAGATAAATCTTTGATTAAGTTAAACTTTGTTCTTTCATTTATTTTCTGCCCTTTATTTGAATATTTTTCATCATTAGGGCTCAGCTTTAATCCTCAGAATAAACTGAAAGTTTATTTTTCTGAATGATGTATATGAGTTACCGGATGCCAGCTCTCTACCTCATAAATGCCAAATTTCAACTCTTTTAAGTACGTTTTTTAATTTCAAAGACAGGAGCACCTCTGACTGCATTTAATAATTTAAAATACATGAGGAAATATTGCTATTATATATTATATGCTGTTATACTGGTATGATGATGGTGCTTCAGATAGTTGGTATTGAGTTGGTAATTAGCAAAGGTTACAACAAAACTGTCACTGAAAGCCTAATTAGAGAACGTCCTCTGAAAAATAATGTCATTGGATGCATTGTTCACAATCATAAAGATTTTTATCTGTTTTGGGATCTGAAATACTTAATTAGGAAGTCGACAAACCTATATTCATGCTGAAATTATACTTAGTATTAGGCAAAAGAAAAACTTAAAGTGATATTTTTTTGTACTGAGGTAACTGTAGTATCTGAAGCGCTTCAAAACTGAAATACCGACCTTTTTTCAATTTAGTGTGCTGAGTAAAAAAAATTTTTGCTTTGCTTTTTTGCTTTTTGAATACACTGCTTCGTAAGACTGATTCTATTAAATAATGCTGAGATTTGCAGTTTCAAACTGAGACTAGAGGCAAGATATGAAGGTGTTGTTAACTATAACATGTGATGCCTTTGTCTTGAGATCAAGGTGGATGTACATTGTCAAAAATGAGGACCAAAATGCAGCCTCACTGGCAGGATGCTGGAAAGATGAGCTGTATCATCCATTTTTATTCACATAAAAATATTTTGCCATGAAATATCTGGAGAATTCAAAAGCCATATGTGACAAATATTTGCATTGGGAAAAAAGAGCACCACAATGTGAAGAAAAAGAAATATCTGAAAGGGAGAAAATAGAATAGAATAGAATAGAATAGAATAGAATAGAATAGAATAGTGGCAATAACACCCGAGTTCTCCCGAGTTCTAACGGCCTATATTTTTTTCGTCACAACTCCTTTGCTCATTAGTATTCATCAGCTCCCACAGTTAAAATCCCGCCTAGCATGCTGCTGGCTAAAAGCTGTTAGCATAAACACATCAAACTGGAAGAGACTGGGTGTCCTGTTGCCATGCAGAGCGGAGAAGGAAACAGGAAGTCGTGCTCTTATAGGCTAAATTGTTAGCCAATCTGAGTCAAGCAAATTCGTATAATGAATATTAATGAATTGCAGCCGAAGCCGGATGAATCTTCACTCAGACAGACTGAAAGGTCTATTAATCAGTGTTTCCTAATTTTTTAGATATAAAATGTTTCATATTACAGGTTAATACTTCAGAAGTAACCACAAAGTCATGAAATTTGTGTGGAATGGCCTCTTTAAATGTCCAACAAGGGGGAATTTGGTCATAACAGCAGCAGCAGATATACAAACAGAACAGGACACAGAACATAACATAACTGAACTACAAACAATATTGAGTAAAATAAAGTAAAACATTTAAACACACAAGATGGAGCTCAAAATACACTATCGTATAGAGCAAAGGAAGTTTCTTTACCAAATATACAAAATCTATGATCATTAAATAGAAAACAGAAAAAAATGCAAAGATTAAATGTATAACTCATTTTGTGAAACATTTGCTGCTTAATCTGTTGCTTGAGACACTGCCAATGCCACAAGTGCTTATGTGCAGACAAAACATTTCCAGCAGTTTTACACACAGAGAGACACACACTCATATTCATATGTAGTAAGTAAGTAAGTTTATTTTTTTTTCAATCTGATCTGAATTAAAAAAAAACAACAACAACAAATAGAAAGCTGAATGCAAACCTTAAGCCTCATGTCATTTCTGTCTATCATGATATTAACAGAATGTTTCACTAAATTCTTTAATCTGGGTTGTAAGTATGTGCCTAAAACTTGATTATGTTAATATACATATCATTTCCAGCTGTGCTCATGAAGTAAAAGGACATTTTGATATTCTAATTCCTTCACATCAAAACTTTAGATCTTCCAGTTGACCTGTGCACAATTTAAGTCCCCTACATTAGCTAAAACCTGCCAATTTAACCATGAAGGTTAAGGAGGTCACTCTACCACCACAGTTATTGCTCTCCTTGCTTAAAGTATCATCCTATCTCAACTGTTAGCAAAGTGGAAGGCTGTGACTGGAATGCTAAGTAGGTCTCTCTGTGGAAAGAAGAAGAGATATGACTCTGCTGTGAAAGACCACTTCCTTTTTTCTTCAAAACTAATTTTAAATCATGTTAAAACAAACTACTATTGAACTCCAGGTGAGTGTACTGTATTTTCATTATGTGATAGGAAGAATCTGAGTGACCCTCATTTAGAGCATAAAAATGAGGATGATGTTCAGAAAATGTGAATTAGTGGCATGCATGCTGGGTTAAGAAATGGACTTCTGAGCATTACACTGTCCTGAAGCCATTGATGTTTTAATAAATTAGGCACATGGTACCTGCAGAACCCTCTGGTGGCAAGATCTCTTAAGTATCCACTTCAATTTCTATACAAGTGTCTCACTCAGAGGTTAAAGTGAGTGGGCTTTGCAGTGCAAAGCAGCTGGACATATGCTTTATCATTATTGCTCATTGTATGTTTTATATTTGTAGCAATCTACACTCAATATCTACAAAAGATCCTAAAGATTTGCATCGGATAAGCATCTAATGCATCTGACGAAGAAAGATACCTTTTTAATAGTAATAGCCTCATCAATAATTTTGTATTTGTATGTTTTAGCAAATTATTTTTTAAATCAAACCTAAAGTGGGACTCTGACCAACTTCCTGGGTATGTATAAGAAATACAAGCTCGGACTAAAATAATATTTAAAGCTGATCAGCATACATCCTGTGCACAGTTCCTCAATGTCTAGTTCTATTTGCTGATTCTGAGAGTGTCATGTTTTTTCTTTGATCAGCATTTTCAGAGGCACAATGCTTACAAACAGCTTGTATTTCCCGGTACTTAGCTTCACATAGCTAATCTAACTGGACTTTAGAATTGGCATTAAATCAGCTATACAGTGAGATGCAGCAGTAAGTACATAAGCAGGCTATTTAAAGAGCTCGGCCCTTTCCCTGCTTCTTTCTCCTGTATAAGTTTATTACCCTCCTGCCAATCCTTGATCATAAAGCTGCACAAGTGAGTGAACGTCCTCAAAAGGTTTGTATATAAAAGGTGTTTATGTAGAAAAAGCAGCTCAACAGATTCCTAAGAGCACAAGATCATTGTTAATCCGGTTACGTTTGAAGTAATATTTTATTATTAGTCCTATCCATTTAAGTAATAGGATTCAGCTTGTTATGCAGCCAAGCATTTATTCAGAGTAACCTGTTGTCACTACAGGTTAGGAGGTGTTGGATTAAGCTGTGTAACACAGGATTGAGGAGAGATTTGGACAACTCACAGCATTTTTATAGCTATTCTTTCCCTTTTTCAAAACACTGTCTAATATTTGGACAGAAAGTATTTTTAGTAACAATGGGTTTAGATGATTTCACTGGCTGCAAGCGCTTAATTTTTCTCATGGCAACACAATAGAAGGAATTTTCAAGCTTCTGTGGCAAAATGGATTTAAAGATGTATACTGTAGTACTTTTAGCTATAAGCACATTTCTTCTATTGTATGTATGAAGTATGTCTGTATCAGGAGGATTTTGAAGCTCTGGGCCTTTAAACATCTTTTTGATTTCAAAGAGAAAATAACAAATGAAGAGATGCTCCTACTGAGTTGCTGTCATTGTTGACAGCAGGTGACATCACTGACTCTTTGTCTGGATCGAGGCTGATAAGGGGAAGACTGACAAGGTCATGTTCAACAGGGAGAATTTTTCACCTCCACAGGTGACCAGTGTTCATGTCTCGTAATACCTCTCAGGTTTACAGCCTGACACCATTCTTTTAGTCTCACTTCCAGAATGTCGAATGAGTTAACATCTGACATAAAGGCTACATTTATCTGTAAATTGAATAAATGACAAGTTTTGGCTTAATGTGCAAAATTACACTTTTATCTAGAAAAAATAATATAGAATGTGGGTTTGTAATGGGACTGTATTTATAAGGCTCTTTTTTCTGGAACTTTTATCCAAAAATCATGTTGTCAAAGTTTCCAAAAGTCAAAGTGACATCTTCAAATGTCTGTCTCTATCAATTCCTAAAGGTACCATGTGTTCTGCAGCACTCTAGAAGGGGATATTGCAAGAAAGCACATAAATTCCACATCAAAAACATGACAGAATTTTTACATCCAGCAAAATCCAGAAAAAGAAATGTAATTTTTCAACTGAAAATGTGCTGACTTCAAACGAGTAATGCAGGGCTTTTTTGAACGTTTTCCATGATACTAACTAACATTCGGGAAAGTTCAAGGATTTACACAACTTCTATGCATAACATGGTCACGTGGTTCAATCTTTAAAAATATCTCAAATAAAAAAGCTACCCACAATGATCGACATAATGGAATTACACATGTAGGACAGTTGCAATTATTATTTTATTATTTACTTCTATTTTAGGCAACTGTAATCACTTTCTGTATAATTTGGAGTGTTTACATTCAAAAGAAAGAGAGAAAGAAGGAATTACATCGGGGAATCAACCATAACTTTAAATTACAAGCAATAAAAAATACTTTAAAGACTCAATTTTATACTTGACACTTTGAAACATTGTCTTTATTCCCAACTTTGTCTGAATTTTTTGGATAGTTGTAGTTTTAAAGTTTTGAATAGAATAAAGAAGACTTTTTAAGTTAAGTGTGTTTAATAGAGTCCTGGGAATAAGTAAACAAACAAACAAAAACATTCTGAATTCATCAAACAGCTTTCATAAACCCTGTTAAATCTATATGAATTCAAATGCCAAACATCTTAAAACTCTTTTTGCTGTAACTTCTTTATCTTTTGTGGTTAATATACCTAAAATACCTCTTTTTCCTCAACACAACTACTACAACAGAAAACAAACTGTAATGTTTATCCCTTAGATTCAAACATGTATACAACATTCTCTGTTACTTCCAAACCTACCCAACCCCATCTGTGATTATACTACCAAAGGACTGCGTTCTAACTGTGCCTCTATTAGACAGATTATAAGATTAGAGACACTTTGGAATATATCTCTAATCCCTACAGGTTATTTGGTACAGTTAGCAAATCCAGGAAACATTTTGAGAACACATAATCTGCATAAACAAAGATACTGAATCCTTGGCCTTGATGCATCTTTTTACCAGGATGCAGTGATGTTGTTTCACTCACACATAGCATTTGAACATGTAAACTTGGGAGCAGTGGTTGTGCTGCAAGCATTGCTATGCATGTATGTGACCCTGTGTGCTTTTGTTAAGTATCTATTTCAGAGGGGATTACCTTTTCTTTTAAAATACGTCTCTTCTTTTTCTTTTATCTTTTGGAATGTGTGAGCTTCAGTGCTCCTGGGAAAATGGTGCTTTGCAGCCAAATTGACATTCACTGGAGTGTGCCACCCTCCTGTCATTTTGTCAACACCATCACTGTGTGGAGCTCAGCCAAGCAAGACATCTGACAGACAGTCAAATGGGAGTGGTGGACTTCAGCAACATAACACCCTCTCGCTGCCCTCTCTGTGCCCAGTAGTGAGGTTCATTGCACATACATACACACACAAATGAAGAAAGGACACATTTTGCAACAGACTTCCTCTTTACTCTTTGGCACTTTGCTAAAGGAAAAAGTCACACAGGCACAGACTGATCTCAGAGATGCAATCAGTAGCAGAGGAAACTGCATGAGTGGGTTTACATCTGTAGCCAAAAAGTAGACGTGACAAAAGCAATTGATTGGAAAGTGGTGAAACCTTTTAAATCTAGAAGTATCATTTGACGATCACTGCTTCAGGGTCAAAAATTAGCACTTGATATACCAAAGAGCATTTCTCTCATATATTTATAATGCTAAGCTAAACATTTTGGATAAAGTATTATCTAGTATAAATTAGAATGATTTTATCATGGAAATGATAGAATACAATTTTTAACATCTTCAAGAAATGGTGAGTTTTATAACGATATCAGATTTAAAATGACCACAAATTTATTCAAAGTGTGGCTCTTTTGACCAGCGTCTGTAACTTAATCACGTCTCTGACACTTCACATTTCCTCAAGACACTTTTTTCCTTTGCGGTGAATGGGCACGAGTCTCCAAAGTGCCATTAAATGCTGAGGTCTGCAGGCATGATCCTCAATAAAAATATAAAGCAAAAACATTTATGAGATTAACTGCCACAGTGGGCAGTACTGAATTGCTTCTCTGTATTAAATGCCAACTGCCACAGCTGAAATTCACCCGTTCTACATACACACAGAACAATAAACTTATCAGTTAGGTGTCATAGCAAACACTGGAACAACAGGGTGATGGAGGAATCAAATGGAACCGGTACTTGTCAGCCAAGATGGATACTGACACCAGAATATGCTGAGGAAATGATTAGATAAAAATAACAGAATCCACCCAGGCGTCTTTGAGGAGGTGTACTGGTGGCTGATAAAGGATTCAGATTTATGTAGCTTTCACCAAAAGGAGCAGATATATTTCTTGAAAAATGCTACATGGGAGCTCAGTTTGATATACAGTTTATCCAACAGAGAGAAAATACAGAAGGGTTAATAACAAAGAGGAAATGAAAAACACAGCACCAGTTTGGCAGCTTTATGTGGTGTCTTTGGAAATAAATTTCATCTCTTGAACATACGCTTGTTTTGTTTGTCCTTGAATACTGACAGTGCATCTCTGTCAGAAGCAGTTTTGTGATGTGCCATATGTCGACACACAGTATGGAATGTTCACCCTGTAGTTTCATTCACAGGAAAGAACTTCAATCATGAAAGCCCGTCTAACATCAAAGATGTTTCGTTAAATTACACTCACAACTACTAACGGCTAAGAAGCAAATTGTGGCAGCTCAGACGTTCATCCAATCCGTACATTCAACGCTAATCAGACCTCAATTACTCAGTGACATGGTACCTACGCAAAGGATTACACTCACTCTGCTGTACTGCACCAAATTAATTTCAAATTTGTTCCAGTCTGAAATGCAATAACCTATTAGGCACAGCTGTCCTGACAAAACTTGGAACGGCCCAGGACAATTCAGAACCTATTCTGGACCCAACAGAGACTAGTCTGAGCTCTGACTACAATCACATGAAAGGACCCATATACATGTAGTTGTAAATCCTACTGCAGTATGGGGACATGGGTCTGATTAGGTCTGAGTACTGTGACAGTACTGTGACTGAGTGCTGTTTTTATCTGCTTTGGAGTTGTGAACTTCATCTTAAAGAAATGTTCCAAAATGACAGTGGCAAATGTAAATATTGACATTGGTTTTATCTATTTTGCAGAGAAAGAAATTATTAAATTACATAATACATTCAAACTTATACATGATAACAATTGTTTGTGGCATATCATCATACACTCATTTCAAATGTTCTGTCCCTAGCTGGACTCCATCTTGATGTTTTTGTGAAAGTGTATATGTATATATATATATATATAAAGTGTCTAAGAGCTTGAAATGGTCATTAATTCATAAGATTTGTAATATTGAAAGGGTGGTTTACTATTCCTGTGTGGGTTCATCACACTACTACGTACTACTACAATCATAAAGGGCCATTTTGATACCTTCATATGTCATTTTAAGAGTTAAAGGAAAGAAACCCTTGTTTTTCTCATATCGCCATACAAGTTAATGCCCATGTTTACTTGATTAAATCATTGGTCATGTGACTGCAAGCTATAGTTACAGTTCATTCAGTAGCTAATGGCTTTGATGCCATCTATACAATTATTTTTTTGTGTTTACCTTGATGCCAACATATGTCAATTTGATGCTATAGATACTGAGAGTTCCAGCACTTTATTAAAAGTGTTTAACGAACCGTTTCACTGGATTAAAAGTTATTTATCAAGAGTTTATCAACAACCTGCAACATTTATAGTCATGTCTTGGTAATATTAAAATAAATGCAGGAGGTAATGTTTGGAGAACATAGTATGGCAGAAAGAAGAACAATGCAAAGAGTTTCAATTCATGACAGTCCAGTTGTGCTTTTAATAACATCCATCTATCCCTTTCTCTACCCAGTAGTTCCTGTTTATTGTCAAGGGGAACAAGCACCAATTTCCGACAGGCATTGGTTAGCAGGCGGGGTACACCTTGCACTAGTTGGCAGTCCAATGCAGGGTCTCGTAGGGGGGAACAGCTCACTTTAGAATTACCTATCATGCATGTTATTGGTCTTGCAGGAAACACATGCATGCATGAAAAACATCCAAACTCTACACAGAAAGGTCAATGATAATAGTTGAAGCCAAGATGTTCTTGCTGCAAGAAAAACAGTGTTAAGCAACTGTGCAACCTTGTGCTTCTGGTCCATTGTATTTTTTTCTAAAAAGCTCATAAAGAGAGGACTCATCAATACATCATCATTACAAATTAGCAGTTCAGAAGTGAGTACTTTAACACTTTAAAACATGATATCATTGGATGCATAATGATATTTTTTCTTTGTACAGCTGCACAAAGTACATGGGTAGAGACTGTCGCAGTATTTGAAGGTGTTGCTGCATTTTTATTCTAAAAAAATAAATCTTCTGAAGACTGTGACCCTGAATTTTTAACACACAGTTTGACAAGTCAACACAGTCTTATGCAGGTGTCATTGGCAATCTGCCCAGAGCCTCAGCTGCAAAAGTTTTAACGTCACCTGTTTGAATGTTTCTTATAAATTTATTATAACTAAAATATCTGAGCATTTATACTTATTGATTAACAACATTTGCTGTAGGTGCAATGTGCCTAGCAAACGGCATTTCGATTTATGGTAATTTTGCAATTGTGCAAATAAATTATTTTCCATTATTTCAATATGACAAAATATTTGATGGCCATTTGAAAATTAGTTATTACAACAACTGACTGTGAATACCATCATCAGACAAATTTAGACAGAAACAGAAATAAAGCTTCTTCAATGTTCATAACTTTTGCATTTATGACAGATTACATAAATCCTAAATAAAGTGTTACGTATCTTCTGTAAGGAGAGGGACCACTACAACACTGCTAATGAAAAGGCAATCAACTTTTTCATGCTTAAAATAACTAAAAAACATAAAGCCTTGGTCTCAGTGACTGGTACAAATCCACTGTTAGTATAAATCTCCCATTTCCCTCAACATCTGTAGTTCGTGAACATTCATGAGGGCAGCACTAGTTACTACATGTACTTCTTATGGCTGTGGCATCAATACCTTGATGAATCCTTGAGAATGAGATGATGTTCTGTCATATGCTAGCTGCAGAGTTCTTGCTCTCTTCATGTGTATTGGAACCTTCCTTCGGTCTACCGATGACAATGTTATAAATATTTTTGTTATAAGGTGCAACTCACAACAAATTCAAGCTGTTGTTGTGAAGAGCCTCCAGCTGTCAGCAGATTTTGTCAGAAAGATACAGTGGAGGTCCAGTTTCTCCAAAATGTTGTGTGTTGATCATTACGTCTGCTCGGAAATTTGTGGAATATTTTCTAATTTTCAGGATGAGGCAGCACCACTGCAGCCAAATCCAGAATAAGTTCCATGAGGTGGACTGTGAGATGAAAGAGATCATAACACCTTTGCTAAGCTGTTTCACTGTGTTGCTTCATGCATCATGAAAAATGAGAAGTGTAATTTTCTGGAATCAACAGCTTTTTGTAACAGTATATTTTATATCCATGTGAAAACATGCAGTTTTCTACAATTAAAAAAGTAAATAATAAAGTAGATAAAAAATACATAAACCTTGATCATGGCGTACTTTGCTCAAGTTGTTTTGAAGGCAGCACTAGCATTCCTACGCCGACGGTTTGCGTGGCGCATTAGTCAAAAATCTTGAAGCAGACCACCAAACTGGCAATGAACTTCTGAATGGGACACTAACACTAGACGTTTATAGGGCTGCTGTAACGCTGCATTAAGGAAGCAGTAGGAAACGGTTCAAAATTAATTAGTAATTCATTCCCAGGTGTTAGAATGGGTCTTTGTTACCAAGCCTTATGTGAATTGTTACATAAATATAGACATAACTGTATATGTAGACATATACATAAACATTCAAAAGACGTTTAACACTTCTTTTTCAACAACTCCACACTGACATTTATCAAGTTTTAAGTTAAAAAACTCATTTCAGCACATAGTCATACATTAAATGATTCTATCCTTTTGTCTTACGTTTAACTGCATTGAAATAAATGAATCAAGATAATACATTTTTAGACATAAATCATTAAATGTAGATACAGCTTAAATGAATAATTTTCTTTCCCATGAACAAAGCATGTTGTGACAACTTGTAATATTTATGATTCCCCTCCATTGTCCTAAACTAATACCTCCACATTCTCTGATTTCTCAAATGTTCTGTTAATAATGCCTCTAAGCACTCTGGTTCATCCTGTGGTGAACCAATTATTGCTCATTAAATTGTGGAAAAGGGTGAACTCAGAGAAAAAGTGCATCACTGGTTGCAGCTAAATTATTAAACAAGAGTTCTGTGACTAAACACAGAATACAAGAAAATGCAGTGAAAACTGTAGTGTGCAACTATTTAAGATTTAAATAATTGACCGTATCACATTTGCAGTGCAGTTATGTCTCATATTACCAAAACTATGGACAAAATCCATATGACCTACATTAAAAATGATTACTGTTTAAATAATCAAATTACCAAATAATCATCAGTGAAAGTGCATATCAAATATTGCACTGTTAAAAATATTCCTATGAAGAAATTGTGTACACATGAATTGTACAATAAGCAAACGATGTGAAGGAATATAAAATGACATTTCCAAGATGTAGATACAATTATTTTGATGACAAGTTTTATTTTCTGTTATGAAACAATTATGTTAAATTTACAGTTTTTGTTTTTACCTTATTGCACTCTATTTATAAAACACCTATAAATAGGGGTGGTCTGAAAATAAAAATAAAAACATATTTAAAATACAAATAGAAAAATTATACAAGTTGAAAACTAACTACATAATGATAAAATCAGACATGAGCACAGAAAACAATCAGGTCTGTCTGTGTTAAAAGCCAGGAAATAATATTTATATTTAAACAGGATTTAAAAGTTGTTAATGAAGACGCCTGTCTAACCTGAAATCAACAAGCTTTCCACATTTCAGAACAGCACTGCAAACTTTCTTTCACACCTGGATTTACAAAGCACCTTAGAGACTTGTAGCAGCCACTGATCTGCTGACCTAAGAGTACGTGACAGTGTGTCAAAGAGACAATCAGAGAGAAAACAGAGAGTCAAACAGTTAACAGACAGACTTAAAAACAAATAAAATATGTTTAAAAGATCTCCTGAGTGAACTGTGAGGCCAGGATTGCAGACACGCCCTATGTGGTCATCCATAAATAGAGTAGTGTTTTGAATACACCAATTAACTGAAAATATTTTTACTTGCAATATTTCTGCAATGTTGCAACTCTAACAAGTCACCAGCAGCCACAGCCCAGCAAAATACAAGCTACCTTTGAATGTAGAAGTTTAATGGCTAATATTCTGACTTGAAAGAGTAGATAAAACATGTGTAAAAAAGGTGTATTAATGGGGGCTACATTCTAATTCTGCAAATGAGAATGTTGATTTAGTTAAAAACTTTTTACATGTATATCATTCTTTAAGTGGAAAGCAGCCCTTATTAATACACCTGTGTGACTTTCTTACTCTTTTGAGTAAAAACATCATGGAACAGCTGGTATTAACTCAAAACTCTGCTACAATAATCTTCTGAAACAACAGACAGTTAATATGCAAACTCACTGGGACAAATGGTGGTTATTAGGGTTATACACCTCGCATTTCACTATAGAACAAAAATCTAAGTCTTGTACTAATGACTCCTCGCTGAAACAGCACGGGCAGCCTGTTTACAACAACTAAGTAATTAAATTCTTGCCAGTTACAGCAGTGACTAATCTCTGTGCTGACGGACGATGCACTGATTAGGACTCATAAAAGCTTCTCGTAGTGTGATAGAAATGTATGTGATTTGATATCAAACAGCTACTTGATAACAGTGTAAAAAAAATGAGTTTCAGTTTAAACAAGTTTCAGTTTAAGTGGCCAAAATTCTGCAACTCCATATCTAACTTTGTAAAACAGCTTAAAAATCAATTAAAATTTCAATAAAAGTTCAAATTTGTTTTAAAGTTTAACAGTGTGAAAAATATATCATTAAATCTGCCATAAATTTATGAAAACATTTGTTTTCCTCTTTGTTTTTAGATGTGAATTTTCTTTTTTTCCTGTTGTTGCTTTCTATTCTGATGTTTTGATGGTTTTCAGTCATCCATATGTTTTTTTTATCCTTTCAATTTTGTTTTATATTTCCTGAAAATTTTAGAATCAGCAGACTGGTAACAACCAGTGTTTTTGACATACAGTAATTCATACTGCACCTTATGAAAAAGATTTAACATTTCCTCCAACAGTGCTTTGTTAAGAACATATTTCCTGTCAATCAGTCAGATTTAACAATCTGTCAGAGAAACATTTTTATGTGTATTTGTTTTGAAAAAACAAACTGTGTCTGACATTGTGAAACCACATACACAATAACTACACGGCTTGTGCGTTACTGTAATATGTAATAAAAAAACACTGGAATGTTAACGCAGCACATGACTGACTAGAGAACAAGAACAGTATTTTGACAATTTCCTGGAGGGATATTAAAGAAGTGTTGCAGCACATAAACCACTCATTACAAAGATGAATGCACATTTGAAGGTTCAGTGGTGCAAAAACCACAGGCACTGGTCTTCAGAGATGTGGAAAAAGTGATACGGTCAGATGAGTCATTCCTCAAGCAAACCAGTATGTATTGTCAAACACAAAGAGAAAAGCCTGTTTTAGCCATGCAACAGGGGATCCAGTCCTTCCCTTGGAGAAAAAAAATTACAGCAAACCAGAGTTAAGTTGTTGTTGTTTTCTGTTTGTTTTTGTTTTCAAATGATCAGCTTTATCCTCTGACAAATTATTTCTGTCCTGAAGGAGTTTGTCTCTCCCATGAAGATTCTGGCTCCACTCTAACAGCCAAGAACAGTCACTTGGCTGAAAGACTATTGGAATAATGTAAACCACTGGCTACAGCAATCGCATTAACCCCAGTCAGCACTTTTGGAAAATTTTGGACAAACTTTTAATGTAAAAGCACTCTTCACTATCACCACTGAAACATGTTCAGATGTGTTAGCTTCCTCTGTTGAGATCGAAATACATATCCAATCAGTAGCAGGAAGTGTTGCCAACTGACTCTGACAGAAAGTAGCTGAAGTTGACCCAGAATGTAGGTAAATCTCACCAAATGATGTCACACACTAGTTTGCATATTAAGGACCTCATTACATCAGCGCTTTTTTGTGCTTTTTAATGAAAAGTTGTCTAAATTTAAAAAAGCTTTTTAAGGTTGATCGATTCTCTACAGAATTTAAACGGGAGGTTTGAAACATGAAGGTGGAGAGTAATGTTTGTGTCTGGCTTATTAAAGAAAGATCGGTCTTATAATGCCTTTCTTTTTTTACTTTTAAACATTACATTTGTAAAACAACTTTGTGAGTGGATGAGAAACTGAGAAAGGATCGGTCAGTTGCTGTTGTGTGATCGTGGTATGTGCACATATGCACATCATTCCCTTTCTGAACGTTTGGGAGGAAGTACCATGGTCTGAGCAGCCTGGGTCTCTAATCGGCGAGAAATATCGGTGACAAAGCTCTACATAAAGTAGCTAAGGCATGTCAGAAATGTTGTTAGATTTATCGCTAGGTACTTTTTTTGGGGAAAAAAAGTTGTTAAGAGGGTCTGAAAACATAGCTAAGTTGGCAACAGTGGTAACATTGCCCTTAAGTTATCAGATACAGCATGTACAGTTTATTTTCGCCTTGTTTTATGTTAAAACTCTGAGTTACCACTTACCAAGTGTGACACATTTACTATTTCTACCAGCACAAATGTTTTGGCAGACAACTCAGTTATTCAATTATTCATTGCGAATTTTTATGACTTCACAGCTTTGGTCAATTACACTTTGTAATTCTTTGTAGGTCCATGTACCTGTCAGTGCTACAACTAGTGTTGCAACAACATTCACTGCTGATGAAAATGTCAAGACATGTTTGTTACTTGAGGGAAATGTTAATTCTCTAACGAGTCTTTTTTAGATCAATTTAATGGCAGGTCAAATAAGTTCCACTGCATAAATTAAGCATGTGTTCAGTGTCTATTTAGTTCTTTGTTAAATGCATGTCACTATTCAAGTACTCTGAAGTAAAATGTGTTCAAGATGTGGGCATTGCCTTTTATTCAGTGACTGTGGGGATGGGCTCTAGCCTCCCTGCAACCTTGAACAAGACAAATCAGGTTTAGAAAATGAACAGATGGGTGGATGTTGGAGTACAAATATTTGTTTTGTGTAAACAGGGTATGAGCTTTGTAATCTCTGTTAATTTGCCAGTTTCAAAAGTCAAATAAACTAAAACATCTTTGTTTTGTACATCTGGTAAAAAGCTGGTCTCTTGAAGACAACATGAGATCCATTTTTTTAAGCAAGTGTAATGAAAAGTAATCCATTACACACAGTCTCAACATTTGGAGAATAAACACTGATTTTATTTCAAATATCTTCACAGAACTCAGTACCCACAATGTGGCCTTGAATATAAAACACATGGCTACTCTTCACCTCATTCTCATCTTGGTCCCTTTAATTACTTTCTCATTTGTTGGAGCCACCCAAGGTTCTGTTTATTGTAGCCCACTTCATTACTGTCATGGGGCCTGTGTGGTTGCCATGGTGTGACCATTATGCCATGTCCCTTGAATTTTAATTATCATTCACTGCCTGATTTAAGCTGAGGACATTACCAGGCTGCACAAATATCCTTTTGTTCCATCTTGATGACCCTTCTCCTGAAAGTCATCTCTCTAATCATGTCTCTACTACAGATGTTGTTTAGTAAAACAGGAAAACATGTTCATTGTCTTTTCTAAGAATCTTCATACACACAAATATGTTGCACTGGAAGGGTCAAATCCTCAGCCATGCAACAAACAAACAAACAAACAAACACCCTCTCACATCAGATTCTCCACAAGCTCAGGAACTTTTAAATCTACTCTTAAAACGCACCTCTTCTCATTGGCTTTTAACAAGGTTTAATCGGATCGGTCTTATTAATGAGGTGTTTTATGTATTCTTGTATTTTTAGAGGTTTTTATCCTGTTTACTGCTGTTCTATTGTTTCTGTTATCTTATTGTACAGCACTTTAGTCAACCTTGGTTCATTTTAAATGTGCTTTATAAATAAACTTGACTTGACAAACAGAAAAACGGTAAAACCCACTTACCATCACTTCAGACATTTTAACCACTTTCCGCCAACTTCATGTTCTGTCAAACAAAGCACTATTTGGGTAAAGATGTAAGCTCAAATAACCATAATTATTTTCCAAAAACATCATTAAAATAAGAGGGTGCTAAAAAGGCATAAAAAACATTTAAAAAATCCTCCTAAACTCAAGAGATGAACCAGAACACCTTAGACAACCTAGCAGAAAAAATAAATTAAAAAATGAATTGAATTCTTAGGCTCTTTATTACCTGCAGCATGTCACAATGACAGACAGAATTAGGATTTATACTCAAAAAAGATGATCCTTAATGAGCTGTTAGCTAAACCTTGTATAGCAGGTGATCATCTAAAGGATGAGGCATGTCTCAGGTTTTGGTTTAGGTCTTTACTTGATGTTTTCCGTTTATTAAAGACATGGTTTTCAGATACTGTTTGTCTGCTGGAGAGGGCTTAGACCTGATGCTTCATTTATCTTCCACTGGTCCAAATTTCTCATTTTTAAACACAAACTTTACAATCTGCTGTTCTCATCAGGTCCTGGACTGTAGATGAAAAAGCATCTGAAGCCCAAAGAAAAACTTTGAAAGACTTAGAGAAAGCCAGAATAACTACTGATCTATTAATCAAGACCTCTCCCCAATACATATATAAAGTGGAAGCGCGGGAGCTTTGTTATAGTAAGCTTTATTCTATATTTTTTTATTTATCTGATTTCAAATATGAATATCTTTTTATCTTTGGATCTTGCACAGAAATAATTATTTGAAAAAGTGTAAAAATATAAAAACTAAAATTACTTCAGACTAATTTAACTATACCAATATACATATTCATGACATGACAGAATAAACATGCTGAAACTATTGCCTGCACAGTCTTAGTGTGTGTGGTGTAAAAATACATAGAACCAAGTGGAGACCTAAAGCACAACTTAATGTGTTTGTGTTTTTAAGCAAAAACATCATGTGTTCATGGTATGCAATGAGCCGTATGCACCATTTTAATAGATCTGGATTTTAACAGTTTTTTTTCTGTTATGATCCAGAGCCCTTCAGAAATAATCCAGGGCTCAAGCCCCAAAAGCCGAGCTCTAACTACACTGATAGTTGGAGTCAGAAAGTATCCAGTAAAACAAGATCCAATTACTGCCACGTAGTCGCCAAGACAGCTTTATGGTGCTGGGGGCATTTGCGGAAGAGCTAAAGCACAGCAGAGAGGAGGGGACTTCTAGTTATAACTATAATATTTATTCAGATATTCACAGTCTTCTCAACCTTCCTGAATTCTGTTTAATACAATTTGTTGATGTGTTAAGCTCTGTACTCAACAAGTGTTTAATTACGTGGAAAATAATGACCAAGATCATTGTTTCCATATTTAATTACTCCTGTTAATCATTTTTTGTTCAATCAAAGTGTGGACATCACTATTACCTCTTCAATAATTGGATCTAAATCCACACCTGCTCTGGATTTGACTGTTAGTAAGTTCATACATTTAATATTCAGCGGCAATGTTTCTAAATACTTTGACAGTAAATACATTATGTTACCATCAAAACTTAGGTAGGGGCTCATCCACGAACATATCACTAGGAGTTTCTTAGAGTTATGGCAGATCTTCATAGCACCATTTTATTATCACTTAGTATATTAGTTGGATGTGAATGATAATCTGATAAGCTAAAGTGTTTATTAAATATTACATATTTACATACCTAAATTTTTTTTTTAATTGAGATCAAAAACATTAATGAATATTTAATTGTAAATTGAAAGAAATCATCATGTCCAAAGAGTCTCCTGAGACAAGACACATAAAAGATCATATCAAGACAATGTGTCAAAAATGTTAGATAAAATAGCTGAAAGGGAAAATTTGAAAGTATGTGAAGGTGAATTGTCTGATTTGAATGAAAGGAAAAAAAGAATGTGAACAAGTATTTTTCTTTTTTAGCCTCATAATCTGATCAGACGGTCGTATCTCATGGGGCTCGTGCCAATGCAGCCTTGTGTTCCACTTAAGTACTAATTGATTGGTGCAATGACATNATGGCTATGCGCCACTTTTTACATGCCCAGTGAAACCAGATCAATCCACTAAAACCAACCAATACTTCATTATAAAACTCTCATATGAACAAAGTCGGGCAATAAAAAGGTCATTTTTCCAAAGTATCGAAGTTATTTAGTATTAAGATTAATGTGTTTATTTCATGGTAGGTACAAATATTCACTGTAGTAGGGATATTTCAGCATTCATTAAATTAATAAATAATTGTATAAGTTTTAACATTGAGGAAAGAAAAAAGTGTCAGTGTTAAAGACAAAAACAAACATTAAAATCTGTCTTTTTTTTCAGTGTTCTTTTATTTTCTTACATCTGCCCATCACACTGTGAAGGGTATATGTAACATATGACATGCATCGTCTCCGTCTTGTTGATGAGATGATATTGAATTAAGAAAAGCAGGTCAAAGTATTGTGAAGGCTAGACAGCAGAGGCCATAATTCATTTTGCTGCTGCATATTCACCTGTCAGAGGGTCTCTTCAATGTAATACCAATGCAAAAAAAACCTAGGTGTTGCAAATAATAAGCATAGTTTGGGTCCTTGACCTCTAAAATAAGAACAAAAAATAGCCCAAGGCAGGTGCCTGAGAAAACAATCAGCTATAGAGTACTTTGAGCTCTAGCTAAATGGAAAACCAAATTGGTCCACAGAATGAAATCATTCCTTCTTTTCAGCTGTAGTTTAATAACCAGAAAAAAATATAAATATATAAATGAAAAAGTACATAAAAAGGAAGTTATACAAAAAAACCTCCTGTTTTTTTACAAGGTCTCCCAACAGTAGTCCATGTCTGAATTTCATAAGCAGTTTAAAATTAAATATTGTCATCCACAGCCAACTTTCATCCACAAACCTTTAAAACACAGCTTAAGACAAAAAATATATTGCATTACAGAGTCATTTCAACTATATAGTAAAGGAAAAGCGGATTTGTTCTCTTGCAATAGTTCAAACAGCAACTGCTGAAGAAGAAAAAGTGGATTCATTAGCTTCCTAATTTAATGGATACATAATTCATCCATTCATGTCAGAGCAATCCCAAATCTTCTCTAAATTACTTTATTCTTATTACATTCACAAATAAATTATGAAGAATTTTTCAATTCCAAGGCATATAATGTTTTTTTTGCAGCAATTAAAAATGAGCTACGTAAGTGAAGTTTCTCCTCCCAACAGACAAAATGTGAATCTGGAAAAACCCAATTTCAAACAAAAATTCAAAGTATCACTGTAAAGTTGTTGGCTTTGGGAAACTCTTTTAACAGTAAACAGCCGTCTACACGGATTATTTATCATCCTGAATGAAGAAATAAACTATCTAATAAAACACTGATTATATCTATGTGGTCTGGTAATTACTTTTCATGACATTCCCTCTCAAGAGGTTGCAAACAATCTGTGCTGACCTGCCAAATTACCACCGAACTGCCTCCCTCTCCAATTAGTATCTGAAAGGATGATGATGGTACACACTATTTTAAATTAAGGCTTGAAAGACAGAGTGTGTTTTAATGACTCCAAATGACACTAATGCAGGCAAAACATCCAATACAACTCACATAAAGCAGGAACATAAGATTCTCTGTGGGCTATAAAGCTTATCAGCTCCCAGTCTGTAGTTGTATGACTCATAACATTGATAAACATTTTGGATGTAGGCAGAAACCTTGTCTTTCTGACATATCTCTGTAGCTTGTGAAGGAAAATAAATGTGTTTGTATCTTGTGTTCAACATTGCACAACAGCGTTATTTTTCCAACCCGCAAAATTCCTTAACAAAAAACTCTGACTTCAAAGCGTTTGTCCTAAACGTATGTGCATTTCTCAGTAAGTACATTCTACTAATTCACCACAAAGAGATGACAACACTGTTGAAGTGCTAACGGAAATGAGGAGAAAATGAAAGGGGAAGTTTTACAATGAATGCATTCCCTGCTTGTGTTGTCTCGATGGAAAAGCGAGAGCTCCGGATTGCTTCACACTGCTCTCATTAAGGCTGTGGTGTCAGGCGCTGATCGAGAAAAGAGAATGATTTTATCAACGGAATAATACGATCATTAAAACTTCCTCTGTCTTTATGTATTTCTCTCATTCATTTATTTTGTCCGTCACTCCACCTTCAGCTTTTCTTTTAAGCTGATGTTGCAGATAACGAATGCAGAAACACAAACAAGCACCTGCTCTTTTTAATGCACTGCAACATAAGTAGCCTTGTTCTTTCTCGCAGTTCCTGTCACTTCAACTTCCACCCCAACCAGCACACAGCAAAAGTCCCAAAAAGCAATGTCGCCGCTATTCAGGAGGGATTGGAGGAAGAAAATTCAATGAATTACCACCACAAAAGGACAACTGTCTCTCAGCCTGCCCCAAACTGAGAAAGATAATAGCCTAGTTGAACAGATAAGCCCTTCCTTTCTCCTTTTAAGTCTTCCGTTATCCAACATGCTTAGAGCACAGAGAGCCTCTGCCAGGACAAAATAAGGCTTCAGTATCTGGCAAGACTGAACAGACCTTAAGATTAGTAAACCAAGATTTGCTAAAGGCATGCTTTGAACCTGGACCACCTTTTGTTTAGGAGTCTCTACAAGGGTGAAATTAAAAGGAAAACATGAACAAACAAACAAACTCTTATTTATTTCCTACCTGGTGTTGATGCTCAAAGCTGGAAAGAGAAGCAGTAAGCAAACAGCTTGGATGAATTTCATAGCTGTCTCACACTCCCGTTTCTTGCTCCCTTCTCAGATGCTTTTTGCCTTTCTGCTGTGTCTCTCTCCTCGCTCTCTAGCTCTCCCACTGGCTGCCTGGGTTTTTTAGCGCACTTTCATACACACACATACGCACACACACTGAGACACACAAGCAGCGAGGCAGACAGATGCAACACAGTGGCTTGGCGAGAGGGAGGATCTCTGGCTTTAAATAACACAGGGACACAGACTGACTTGGTAATGGAAAAGAGCGGGTGGGGCTAAAATCAAGAGAGGGAGATGTGGGAGTGATATGATGTCAGCGCCCATGCTGCTTCAGCTATTGGTGAACGGCTTTTATTTTTTGTTTTGCCTTTGTTTGGTGCTTGTTGTGCCTCCAACAAAACACCTTCCCATTCATTTTATCCTGCTTCATTTTTTTTTTCTTATAGGTGGACATGCAAATAAAACAACTGGTAAACAAACAGTGAACAACCAGAGCCACCACCACAAGAAAACTACTCCAGTAATAGTTAAAAAGTGAGTCCAGCTCAGTCCAGAAAACAACCTGTATTAGATTTACAGTATAGTTTTCATAAAACGTTTGGTTATGTAAAAGGAATTAAACTTCTTAGCAAATAAATTTAAATGAAGTGCAAAAAAATGCAGATACAGGAAGTGTGACTTCATTTGTTCACATTTCACATGTTGAAGCATCCAACATGTAATAAATAATTAACCTTGTGTCTCTTGGAAGGTTTTATGTATTTTGATTCTTGACATAACCTAAAAGTACAGCAAATGTCTTATGTGATCCGTAAATAACACATTATATGATGTCATTATTTAATTACCAAAAACCTACACTGAAGTTTAGATGAAACATTAGTAATAACATCCCCATGCCTTGTATCTGTAATAACTCGCCTCCTATTAAGACTCTTTGGTTATTCTTCTTTTGACTATCAGATGTAGATTAATTATTATGGTCATCAGATGTCATTGGAGAATGAGGCCCAGACTTTTGGCAGGCTGATTGGAACATCTAAACTGGTTTATTTGTTTAGTTTATTTGTTTTGCAGCCACCTTTCACAGCTGATTCAATGAATGCAAGTTGCCACAGTTCAGTTTTAGTTAAAATATGCAAAATTATTACACTGTTGCCATTGTGTTTGACAGCTGTAAAGCTTTTCTCTTAATACTGTAAGTATTTTTGTCTGTCCAAAGGTCATTGTTTATTAATATGTCATTTGGAAAAAGGCATGTTTTCAAACCTTCCGTTTTAGAGAGAAGGGACTTACTCTGTTTGCAACCCTTGGTAAACTATACTTGTACTTGTACATTGATTGTATTAATTTAACTGTCACAAATCTCAACATTGGCTTTGCTTTTTACTTTTTGTAGAATCTGCAATAAAAGTCATTTTTTCTGATTATATTTTAGTGTACCATTGTCAGACCTTGGTCTGAATTTGTTTGGAGATTTGTATTTTTGAAGACTGGTGGAGAAGGTCTTGAATGTGTTCCCCTGGTGAACGTACCTTCTCACTACTGAAATGATTGACTCCTCAGAGATTGTAAAGCGTTTGGTAACATTCCTAGATTGATGGCAGAAATAAAGGCGTTTCCAAGATCGTTGCTTATGTCTTTCTTCTCAGGGATTGTGTTAATGCATGCAACACACACCTGCTGCAGACAGGCAAACTGCCAATACCTCTGCTGTTAAAAAGGTCCTCACGCTTCCTGATGATCAATTAATGTAGTACATTTGATTAGCAGCACCTGGCTGCCATTCACCTTTTAATTCTGATGAAAGTGGACAGGGTGTACTCAGATTTTTTGTGTGCTGCTTTTGCATTTCACAGAATAGTGATAAATAAACTGTGACTGTGATAAATAATCTGAAAGCCAAAACAGATTTAAAACATGCTGTAGGTTTCAAGTGATACTGTACATATATACACCCTTTTGGGTGTATATACTTATATACACACCATTCATTCCTTAAACTGAAACACCTTGGACAATCTTAGAAAAGCAAAATGTGCTGTAATGAAATCATCTCTCTCTCAGCTTCACTCACTCTAAAATATGTTCTGCAATTCAAGGTTAACCTTGTGAAAGTAGGAGCAGCAGAAGAACAAAATTTTAGCACGGAAAAAATGTTACAAGTGAGACTTCGAGCTATGTTATACAGGTAGAATATTAAGCAGCTCTTACAAAAGGTGGAGGTCACACACCATAAGCATGATAAATTACTGTATTTCTATTACAGATTCAATGGAGTTTGGAGTGTATTGTACCCCCGTAGTGGTCTGTCTCTGTACTGAAAGATCTCCACTCATTTATTTTGTCTAATTAGAAGCTCATGCATGGAAAGTCATTGTGAGTGGTTTTTATGAGTCTGCTGGACCACAGCTCGTCTTGATTACCAGCAAGTGCATCCTCAGCAGACCTGGGTAATCCATCTCAGTCAAGTTTTACATCAGCCCAAAAACTTGCAGTCACACTGCTCTGATTCAACCTGTTGAGCATCTTGTAATGAGAGAATAATTAGCATAAAATGAGCATGAGTTGTTGATATTATGCAAGATTTGGATAAATCCCCACATCTAATCCAGGATGTTGTATCAGTCGATTTATAAATTTTCTGTTTTTTTTTTTGTTTTTTTTTTGACAAACACTTCATTCTGTTTTACCTAAATAGATTGTTTTGAATTAATCAAACCAACACACAGCTTAATGTTTTTTATTGATACCCTTGGAATGAAGCAAGTATTCCCAATGCTGTGGATTATATAACATGTTTATACTCACAGATGTATTAGCTATTTTAGTATATGTTTTCAATTCTTGATGCAGTTTTGAATAGAAAATGGTTCATTTGTCAGTCAGTTTAATCTTGAATAAACTGATTTAAAATAAAAAAAAAAAAAAAATAAAAAATTTAGCTGATTTTACACAATCCAAAGTCACTACAATCCCAACACTCAAAATGAATATGTTGCCTAACACAAAAAAATCCAAAGACCTGCAATGTTGAGCAGTGAAACACAACATTAACACCAAATCATAGGCAACAGATTTATAAAATTTAAGCTACAAGGGAAAGGTAAAAAGTTAACATATCCTGGTCCCAGTGTGGCCACTGCAGAGAACTAATTAATATTAGATTCAAACAGCTAATACGGCTGTGGTTGCAAGTTGATGTAGCAGAAGTTTTAAAATGCTGAATCACCAGTTTTTGGAGGGGATCACAGAGTTGCAGTGATTAGCACAGTGATTAGCACTACCATCTCAGAAACCTTGGCTGGGATCACTAGAGTCTGCATGTTCCCTAGATGCTCAGAGTTCAAGCATTAGTGCAAGTAGCTCCACTGCTGAGCAGTTCATGTAAAAATTTAATCCAATTAGTAACACTGCTTTACTACTGTTGTTTAAAACATCAAAGTACTGCTGGGCATACGTTGTGTTACAGATAAAAACTGATGTCTTCCTAATATTATAGCTAAATAGAATGTATGTTATTGAACAGTGCAATACTTCAGCAACTGTAGACCCCTAGTGGAAGAAGAAATTTCACGGTGTCTATCTCCAGCAGTCATTGGGTAAGAGGCGTGGTCACACCTGGACAGGCGGTTGTGTGAGGAAGTTACAGTCTCTGGAGAAAATGCACACATGCATGGTGAGAACATGCAAACTCCACAAAGAAAAATCCCAGCCTGGTTTTGACCTCAGGATCTTCTCACTGTAAGGTAACAGCACTACCCACTGCACCACCAAGCAGCCCAATAAATTTTACTCCACATTTTTGGGGGGAATTTTAATAATGTACTTAACAGCTTATGGATTCAATCATTCAAGCTTGGCTGTTCTTTTCTAATCTTTTTTTTTTAGTTGAAACAATGTATTAATCTAGTTTTATTTTGTTAGCCTCCACAAAATATGTCACCCAACACATTCAAGATATTGTACATTTGCTGCACTTATTGTGATTTCACATAACAAGCAAAATATTTAATGCTTAGCAATTCACTTAGCTCCAAATATTTATTCATCTCAGATCAAGAAACATTTCATGAATGTTAACATTTGAGTTTGGAATATATATTTGTTTGGTCTTGGCTTTAAAATATAGAATGCATTGTCACATGTCTCAGTATGAAAGGCAGCTGTCTGAGCCTTGTATTCAATGATATAGTGAAAAGTAAATTGTATAACAGTGAAGTACTGTGAAGTGTGTGGGAATGGGTGAATAAAATGTGAAGCACTTCATAGAACCAAAGTTATATAAAAAAAAAGGTGCTACATGAGTGTAGACCATTTATGAGGACATGCGTGTTTTGCTTTTTGTTTCTGAACAAGGTTTTTAACTATAAAAGGCTTTTTGCAGATTAGTGTGCTTTAGACGTCTTTTTTAAAGGACACATTGCTTTTAAAATACAATCGACAGTGAAGCTGAAAAACAAAACCATTATCCCTCTCCTCTAAGTACCTGTGATGTGCAAAAATGGCTTAAATCCTTTACTAAAGTACAATTACTGCAGGTGTTGGGTCAAGGGAGACTGCGCAGTATGATTTAATAATTCTTTTGGTTCTCATTTTCCTGTGCCTTCTGGTCACAGGCTCCATGTGGTCTGTAAAGCTACAATATACCCAGTAGGGGTGATTTCATTTTTGTCTTGCAATAACATATCTATGGACAGTGATACTGACTGACAGTTGCCTGAATAAATCAAGATATCCTGAAACTGAGCTGGCAACTATTATGGCCTGTCAGTGAAGTACCATTTTTTTGACTGACTGTGTGCTTTCTCTAAAAGCAGCCTCACTGTGTGCTTCTGCTTCTCTGCTACATAAATATTAAGCTTAAGAAGATAAGTTAGAAAGAGCTAAAAGTGTTCGAAGACTATTATGTGTGTTTACAGAAAGTTTGCAATAAACAAGAGAAAAGAAATCCCAGCTTTCCTATCCATGAATTTTCATTCTCAGCCTCTTTGCTGCCATTGAACATTTTGTGAGGAAAACAAAAAAAGAAAGGTTTGGCAGCAAAGCTGAAGTTTAAAGCAGCTCCTTGTCAGTTAGTTTGTTTCCTTGGTGGAAAAGTAGGAAATATGTTTTCACAAAACACGTAACTTATGCAATTATATAGGTTCGTGGGATTTGTTGTGTTTAGAAGAAATTAACAAAAATATAATTATTTCTTCCATCCTGGTTACTGTCTTGAGCTTTGAGTGTACTAATCTTTGTATAACATGAATCTTAAAAAGGCTTTTGAATACCCCATAAAAAGGGGACTATAAATAAGGAGACAGGTACAACCCACCCTCCCGCCCCTCCTCCACCTACCCCACCCCACAATCAACAATTTTTCCAACCAAGACTGAGTGGTTTTCTATCAATGGAAAACTCTAGACTTTCCATAACACTCTATGTTCTTGTTGAGCACTCTCTCCTCATACTTTTAGCTTCAATAACTGCAACTTTTTTTTTTTCAAACACGTTTTTGTCAAAACGTAAAAAAAAAAAAAAAAAACAGCTCGGCATGTAACTAGAAACATGGAGGAAAAAAGGTTTCTGACATTTTAGTTCCCACACGATTTTATTCAGATGAGCACAAACAAAAATCTAATGAATAAATACATGATTAGTAAAACCTTTTTAGAGGCACATCACTTGGTCAATTAATGTTTTTGGACTGGAGCTTTATCTTTGTTCTAGTAAAGACTCTAGTGAGTGGGAAGACTTTTTTGTTTGCATTTTCTTAATCTCTGCACCCTTCCCATTTGTTTCAATAGTAATAAATGCAGTACCTTGTTTGAATGTATGATTAAAAAGAACAATAAACAATAAATAAACAATAAATATAAATACAAACAACTAAAACTGTTATTTTTTAGAAGTTCTTCATTTTACTGCAACTAAGATTTAAATAAAAAGGCCTAGATTACGATAAAATATTGAGTTAGGATTCAGGAAGAGGGTTAATGAACACAAACCAGTAACATATTGCTTCATGAAGGTTTTTGATGATGTAAAAACTCTTTTTGTAGCATAATTACAGTATGTTTTAGGCATTTTTTAAGACTTGTTAAGAATAGAGAGACTGAGATAGAAAATGTCAAACAGAATTGTAAAGGTATCACTTCACACAAAAAAAGCTGCAGAAACAGTTTCTGTAAATACACGATTTAGAACAAACTAAAGCACATTACATAGTTGAACCTGTAGTACTAACACACAGCATCTGCATGATGAAACACTTGAATTACTTTCATTATTATTGAACGGTGTAATTATCGTTATCATTGAGTAGTGTGAGCTATGGGTACAACAGTATTATTACACTATTGATGTCACGGTTCAATGCATGCAGAGAGAATACCGCTGAGAGGATTGATTAACAAATGCGAAGCTAAAATTGATAAGCATCATTTGCACCCTCAACATTTTAGTAGCACCCATGCATCAGCCATATATTGCATCCTAGTATGTGAAAAACAGCACACCAGAATGTCAATTATATCATTTAATCAATTAGTAGAACATGAGGGGAACAGATTTGGAAATAAGTTCACTGCCCAAGAGACCTCTACCAGCATTAATTATACTGTACCAGAGTAATACTCTAACCTAGTGGGACATTCATTAAAGCATGTATATGCAACTAGTCTCAACCTCACAAAACAATCATTTAATTTTGTGATCCCAGAGCAAGAACTTTGTTATGAGGCTTTAGTTAACCTGTTTTACTTGCATTGTACAAACCTGCACCTGCAGACCCTTCAGTAATGGTTGGATTTCAGATCTGTGGAGAGCTACTTGACAATAGTGTGAGTATACAGGTCAGAGCCTCACTGGTGCATTCCTGACTTTTCTATTATATGTTGACTTTGTGCCAGCATTAGACTGTCTTACTGTGAAACACAACTGATATCTATTTTTAGTTTTGAAAAGTGTATAAATATATATGTAGCTGTATATTTTAATTACTGCACCATAGAGGGAAAAATGTAGAAATACCTTAAACATTTCAATATTGGTGACAACTGCCAAAAGAAAAACTCTAGTAGAGTCTTATCTTCAAAACTGATTAGGAATTTATCAACATTTTAGAATCACAATTAAAAACAGATGTATGTGACACACAAACACACTCAAAGCCAACTGGACGAACTCTTTTGTGAAATAGCAGCTGAATGCCAAGACAACGACTTTACGCAGCGAGACAACATGATGTTTATGTTTCGTGACAAGGCAATCGAGAATTTGTATGACTTCAACAACAGAGTCCAGGGCACTTACAAATCATGCACAATTTAGATTAAAAGGGACTACCCCAGTCATTGTTCCTTCCACAGCATTGTTATATTCCAGCCAGACTCTCAAGTTGAAGCCTTGGCTGTAAACCATGGGTATGTCTCCATAGGAGAGAAACGCTTGTGTCTGAGCATGTTATAAGTCTGCAGGCATGTTGGCCACTGAGCTACTTATCATACAACCTCTGAGTACAGGCAAAAACTGCTTAAAAGCACTTTTCCCAGAATACTCACCCATGCAGTGGTTAGAAGAAGACATTTATGAATTAAATAAATTAGATTTAATCAAGTCTAATTAAGTACTGATTATATTTTGCATTGAGCACACTGGTTTATTATCTTACATAGAACAACCGACAGCAGAGAAAGCCTTGCATCTGCAAAATTTTATGCATCTAATTTTTTGGAGTGGAAGTGGTGCAGCTAAAACTTGAAGATAATGGATAGAAGTAATACTTTTGCTGCCCAAGTAGGGTTGGAGGTGAGAACAAATCAACATAATATTTAACTTGGTTGTGGGAGAGTGTTAGCAAATGTAGGTGGGATGTGAGAAAATGGGATTGAGCATGTAGATGTGATGTTCCTGTTTTCATTATGTTATGAAACAGCTCAGTAGATGTATTTAACTTAAGATCAAACACCTATCACATCTCAAGAACTGCTTATAATGAATTGTCAAAGGTCAGCAACATACATCCACTAGAATAATATCAAACTTTTTTTTTTCTTTTTTATAACTCTGCGTTTAAAATTCATCTTGTAGTTTCAGTGGTTGTATAGAAAAATGCATAAAGAGCAAGATTTTTTCTTGCTTACTTAGTCATCATATCATGTTTTTTATCATTGGTAAAAAGGAAAACAGATAATATTTTGCACCTTGTTTCTGCTTTGTAAGTGCTATAGCTTCAGGCTGTGACTCTATTCAGCTGTAAAGATATTTTTCTAGGTTTTTTTTAACCAGTTTCACGATGTGGTCATCTAATTGCTGAACTATTTGCATGTTCTAACTTATAGGTTTGATTGGCATTAGACTATTAAACTATGGGACTGATTTCCCAATTTATTAGACTGAGCAGCGCCTGCCTTTACATGAAAACAACAGGAACAAATAGCTATAAAGGGCCATAGAGAATCCCTCTTTATTAAGATGCAATGCATGCATGTAATGCATGTAATTTGCATTCTGGCATAGAGACAAATTTCTAAGAAACAACATAAAAGGTGGCAAGAGTGCAGAGGCAGGTGATTTGAATATTTTTATATTAACAAATGCTTTAAAAACAGAAGAAAAAAGCAGCTACATACAGATGGCAGGTTGACCCTCCCATAAGAATAACCATCAAAATAACTATAAATTAATTAAATTAAATTAGTTTATGATTTTAAACACCATCTTTATCTCTGTATTACCTTTCATGTTATATAAGATGGAAGAATCAATAGTTTTGAAAGTTTTACAAGACTTTATTTATAAATGAGTGAAAAACTGATCAGATAACTTCATTTGCACTACAACAATGTGTCCTTCTTGAAATTGCTTATGTAAAAAAAAAAGAAAAGACAAAAAGTATCTGACCTCTTTTAATCTTTTCAGGTAATTGGTATGACGTCTTTACATTACAGTGGTATTGCATGGATGGATGTTCTTAATAAGCTACTCTAGAGGGAAGAAATGGTGAAATACCTCAAGAATACAAACAGAATTGCCTGGTGCAAAAGGTTTTAACATACGTAGATCATAATTCAGAAGCAAGTGCCTTTTACAATTCACTGATGGATTTTTACCACCACCCTCAGGTTAACACAATAAACTGCAAGTTATTTTGGGGCTGAATGCACCAACATGCCTCTGGAAGATTCCTTCTCTAAAGGGGAACAATATTAAAAGCAGTGACACTATAATTTAAGCATATAGAGATGTATTTTTCTGTATTAAAACAGTCAAAACTGATTAATAATGTCTACATTACTGTTGTTTTATGCATTCTTATTCTCAAATCATCTTAAACTTGAAGTGAAGCATCTTTAAAACCAAACAATGTTGTCTTTGTTGCACAGCTGCAGAATGACCTGGATAAAAAGACACTGAACAGAGCAGTTTTGACAGAGTTCTGCTGTAATGTCACACACTGTGAAGGGAAAACATGATTAGATTAATATCACTTGACTGAACTGAAACATTTTCAAAGAATGCTTTTGTTCTAAGACCCAAACACAAATGTTTGCTGAACCCAGACAATAGCAGCTCAAATGATGACATATTGAATATTTAAAAAAAATGTAGAAGATATAAAATCACAAGTGTTACTTAATTATGGTGAAAGGATCATATTTTTTGATCTGATTCTTTGCAACAAGAAGGTCATGGATTAAACTCCCTCTGCTTAGTCCCGTATACGAACTAGAAAATGAATAAAAATAAAACACATAGTAGGTTAACTGGTGATTTAAACTGGATGTGGGTTTGAGTTTGAGAAAGTATGATTGTTCTCTTCAGTTTGATCCTATAAACTGGGAACCTGTCCACGGTGTACCCTGTCTCATTCTGAATGACCTCTGGAGAAACACACCAGTCTCTATGTGACCTTGAACAGAATCAAGCAGATATTAAAGGTTATGTATCATATCACTTCATTGCTTTTGTATTTTGTGGGAAAACCCCCCAAAACTGTATTGTACTAACAAAAAGAACATGTAAGGTTTTACAAAAAAAGATAGCTAGCTAAATCTGAATTTATATTTCTATACTGTCTTAAACATTACAAAGAATCTTTACATAGTCACTCAGATGACTTCTTTGGATCACACTTGTTCAAACAGAAACATTAAAATCCATTAATAATGAACAGTGACAAGGGCAAGTTCAGAACCAAACGCAGCAGCTGTTTTTGCTATATGCTCTGGCAACACAAAGGGCTGTCCAATTAATCAAGCATTCGCATCCATGACTGCAGGGGGAGCCAAGTATCCACAGACACAGAGCCCCACCAGCAAGTCACAAGGACACAAAGATGCAGGTTATCACTGAAACATCTACATTGTTTAACAAAATATTAAATAATGAATCTTAACAGGGAAACAGACTCCTGTGATTGGAGCCAACAGCAATAATCAGTGAAACGTGATTATTATGCTGCTATGATTTAAACTTGTAACAGCTCAGAATCTGCCAAAAAACTAATGGTAGCACAGAGAGAATGCAGAGTGTGTCAAGTCTGACCTTACTTCAGTTTATGTGAACACATTTGTTTGAAAGGTCAGCATGTGATGAAATAAATTAATTTTTAAGAGTCCAGTGACATTCTGTCGTCATTTCAAACAGGTTTCAAAAAACATCATCGGGTGTTACAGCTGTTGTTTAGGTTTTAAATGATTTTCTGGAACATGGGTAGCAAAAAATATTGCATGGCAAGTTTTATTTGCTTGCAAACAATTTGACCATCAGAACAACATGTGATCAGGTCAAGATCAAACCCCCCCCCCCAATCTATGCCGCAGTTTAATCTTTATGTTGATGACACCACTACTTGCTTCTGTTCATCCTCACTCAGGCATTTAATTGTCTACATGATGCTTTACATTGACATTTACTGTATATTAAATGCAAATAAAGACAAGTTCATTGCATGTTCTAATAAAATAGATTTACCAGTAAACATCATATTAGTTTTAACTCCACAACCAAGTTATCTTGTTAAAAGCCAATATGCCAGTTTGGTTACCGAGTTTAGACTTAAAATTTGTTTTTGGTACATAAAAAATATATACATATGTCAGAGTCAGGAGGTTTCTGGTATCTGCTATTTGTATACTAGCTATACCTTTACTAGGTTATTAAATATGCTGTACTTCAGCACCCCATCTAAATGTCTCAGGTTTGTCACTGGCCACCTCACTCTGAGCACGTGCAGGTATACACACAAGCTAACTTAAATTTTCAAGACTCAATTAAGCTAAATTCAGTTTTATTTGTCCACTTTTCTACAAAGAACCAATGGCCACTTCATCTTAAGTGCTTGTAGTATTACCACTCTTCCAGTTCCTTGTGTCAGGAGGGAATCAGAGAAAGGAGCATTTAGCTTTGTTGCCTCTTCAGAGTGGAACACCCTTCAAGCTGACCAGAACTTAACAAATCTCATTTCATTTAGAGGTTTTTGTTTGATTTGCAAATCAAACCAAATACAATTATTTTAAGTGAGAAACTCAGTTAGTCACCATTGTGTATGTTTTAAAACTGTCTTCTTTTGTGTTTGTTACATATCACTTATATTTAAAATTATTGATAAACCTTTGCATATTTTTTAGAATCATTTATGCCTGTAAAATAACCTCCTTGTTAGATTATAAGCAACCCAACTTGAGTTTGAATGTGAAATAATAGGACAAAATGCAATAATAAAGAAATAATAAACAGTTTACTTTCAATATCAGGACAGTAAGTAAATTATTTGCTATTTCAATCATATTTAGAAATATATTGGAATGAAACTGGGTCTTTCTTAGCCAGATAAAGGCCCCCAAAAGTTGCACTCTAAACCAGTAAGGAGCTTTAAAATGAAGAATTAAATTCTGTCTTCTCAATGCATCTGTCAGTCTTACTTATTAAAGATGGAGAACAAACAGGAGATTCATCCACACATTGTGCAGAATTTCCAGTGATGTGAATTCAGTGGCCTGTTATGGTGCCAAATGCCTGTGAAGCTGTTGATTTACTGACAATCTGTTAATTAAATATTTCTCCATCAACTTGGACAACTGACTATGTATATAGCACTGTGCTGTTATAATTTACTCTAAAATTTTAGAGGTCCTGTAACCTTTAAAGTGACTTTGAGTTATATTTTTAAGGCTTTCTGAGGGATTTTTTGTAGTTCAGTCCCTGACCTTTTCCATTTTTTTTCTTCTTTAAAAGCCACTTTAAATAGATTTCTGACCTATTCAGGCCGAAAATGACTTTTAGATCCAAAAACCATAACTTTTTTTGACAACACACAACAAAGTGATTCCCACAGATACAACTTCTGACCAAAGCAAAACATGCACACAGTATGTAAACCGAAACAGCTGCAATTAAACAAAGTCTCAAATTATATGTTTAAAAAAAATTCAAAATAAATTTATCATACAGATGGAAATCTAAATATGCTATCTGAAGCATCACGTCGCCAGAGATTAAGCTTTAATCCTTGGAAAAGAAAAAGTATAGAACTCTGCAGCATGGCTGTTGTTATCCTGCTGGCTTGCCCCTAGATGGCTGTGACAGGCTCCATCACATCAAGGTCCTGCCCATCACCGGTCTCACACAACCAGATCCTGACAATGGCTTGCTCATATGCACATCCACTGATGCAAGAAGAAAATTACTGGTTTTAGCAGATATGGTTAAATCCAGCTGGTGACAGATTATGGGGAATGATGATTTGTTAACATACTGTATATTGCATAGTGGTGCAGTGTTGTTGCAGCTAGGAGGTCCCATGAAACTGAGCTGTGTGTATGAATGTCTGTTTGTCTCTATGTGGCCCTGTGATGGATTGGTGACCTGTCCATGGTGTAACCCCACCTCTCACACAATGGCTGCTGGAGATAAGCACCAGCCTGCACAGGAACAAGTGGGTATTGAAAAGGGATGGATGATCTGTGAGCATTATTCAGCCATGCCTTTACTAAGTGCAATGAGGCATTACAGAAGTCCTTTGTTCCATTTAAGTAGACAGAGAAGAGGAAGTCAGCGGTCCGTCCCTCTTCATCAAAATACTCAGCTTTGTTAAATGGAAGTTAAGCTCATGGATCATCAGCCACCAGTTTGACAAGCTAATAATGTGAAACTGCAATTCACCCTGTTAGGTGCTGAATTTTCCTTTTTCACTTGAGACATTTTTAATGAGAGAGACGTTTATCAATTACTGAATCAGTGACTTGGAACATTTTTATTTTTAACAATTTTATTTGAACAATTCATCTTATTTTAGACAATAAGAACTATGTGAACATGATTTAATATATATATAATTATATACATCATTCATAAAAGGTAGTCATGGCCTTGGTGAAACTTGGTTGACTGCCAACCGAAGGTAGCTAGTGTAAGATTAAGTGGTGGAAGTGGTGAAATTGACCCAAAAATACAGGGTGTAGAAAGCTCAAAACTTTAATACTACAAGGAGCACAAAGAGTATGAAGAACACAATAACATCAGTGGAAGACAGATAGGAAAAGAACAAGAAAAATATTTCTGCTGGGGCAAAATGATTGTAGAACTAGGACAGATGTCAGGATCTCAGGTTCCCCCATCACATCTCCCTTGAAAAAGAGATTTGATTTCAATGGGACTTTCCTGGTAAAAAAAAAAAGGCAAAAAAGAAAACAAATAGAAAAAAAATGTTCTGTTTATTTAATACAGAATACAATAAAACAAAAACAAAAAACTCAAATATACTTTAGGTCTGTTTCAAGTATTTTATTACTTATATTACTTTGGCAATACAACTTTATAAAAAAAAACACACAAGAAAAAAATAAAACTCAAAAACGCTCAATTGTATTAATACTGGGGATATTTTGACTCCTGCACCTCTAAACATTTTTACAGACCAGTCATACTCTCCTCTCATGACTCTCTATCACAAAAAACCTGCTTGTTTGATGGCCTATCTTAATCTTCTCTACAAGAAAGAGCTGTAATTATGTTTTGTGTATTTTTTCAAGGCAGGATCCTACTGTCAAAATGACTAATGAGAATCATTATACCGCTGATTACTGTGAGCCCATCTGATAAAATGCAGATGACTAGATCAACACTCTAAAGGCTCATAGTACAGGAAAATTCAAATTAAGATTTCAACATTTCTTAACAAAAGATATTTTCTGAAACTTCAGGATCCTTAGAGAGCAGTGAATTGCTGTTATGAAAACCTTCTATGATATGGTCAATTTTAAGCATAAATCTAATTTAAAGAACCTTTAAAAATATTGACAGTTTAGATTGTTGTTTGTTAAACAGGTCCAACTGGTTATAAATTCATTAAGTTGCATGATGGCAGCCTCATTTCTCCACTGAAGAAGCAGAAAAAGGCTTCCACAGAAACCTAATCTTAGCATGACTGAGTCAATCGAAGACTATATTAGGAGACAGATGTAAGTGAGAGGACCCAAATCCACTCAAGAGCTCTGGCTGGTTCTCCAGAATTCGTATAATTTACATTCCAAGACTGGACTGCAAAGCTTTAAGACAAGTACTGTTCTTTCCAGTGAGAGTAAAAACTGATTTCATTGAGCAGCAATATGTGATGATTTGTTGAAACACCTAAAAACTATTTATGGAATGTATTTCGAGTAAACACATTTTTGTTACACAAGATTAAAGGCAAGTATTAAAATAACAGATGTTGGCTTGAAAATATCAGCAAATTTACTGGCACTACTAGAGCATCTCTTGTAGGAGAGTCAAGATGTCAGTTTTTGCTGCAGCTTTGCTGTTTCACTCTGGCCTTTTGCCCAGGAAACCTACTGTATTTCAGTATTTGTTGAGCTGTCTCTTATCTGTTGAGCCTGAGGCTATTCGGTTTGGCCTTAGAGACGTGAAACTGCTTCTGACTGGTGATAAGGACAAAAAGACTTACTGAATTTCAGGATTCTCCCAAGTGTCTCTAATCTATATAGAACCCGAGGTTTAGTAGTTTTGCCTATAAACTTGTAGAGTTGTTGCTCTGTCACGTTGATGTTTTTCAACCGGGATCTTTTTTATATCTGCATTTGGAAAATGATTATAATACATTAAGAGCAAAGACTGTTACCTTTAAAATGTGATTTTGATTATGATTTAAACGACAAAACAAAAAAGATGGGCTTATTCTTACAAGAAAGGTCTTGGAATACTTGAATTTTAGAAACATTTGTTCTCCATGTTCTTTGTGTTACTTTATTGCATCAGAGCCCCCCCCCCACACACACACACAAAAAAACAACAAAAAAATTGCTGTCATGTAGATGCCACACACATTGACAGTTTCTTTGACATGTTTCCAGCACAGTCAGCATTGTGCCAGATGTGTTTATGCTGTTCTGATGATTATTAACAGAGTGACACTGCATGTGGCCAAGAAAAAGTTTTCCAGTTGCACGTAATCACTTCTGAAACAATGTGGCTTTCATATCTGCAACCAACAGCAGCTGGTGTGATTGTTTTAAGTAATTGTGTCTAATTCAAGTCTTTTCATGCAACTCTCCTGTAATTAAGATCATTTTAGCATAAAAAACAGATGGGCGCAAATTGTAATGAGCTGCAGACAAAAATGTTCTTTGCTCTGGATGCAGGTTACATCAGGCCACCTGCAAATACACTGATTTAGTTGCTAATTTCAGTTTAAAAATGCCAAATGAGAAAATGGCGAAGTTGTCATTACGTCTTTCGTCCACTGGGTGGTGGTGTTTTATAAAGGCTGGGCAAAATTGGTGTCCTTCACAAGTTCAAACGAATCTGCTTTTTTCAGATTTAATTCATATCTTTACAAAGAATAAGAACATATTATGTCTAAATGGATAAACTCACATGCTCACATGTGTGTGACTAGTATAATTAAAGCTTGAGATGAACAGTTTCTCATTGTTTCATGAACTAACTGGTATTTATTGATGACCATGATGTAAATAAATCCCTCATACAACAACATATGCAGTTAGATATTGTATTGTGATGTTCCATTGATAAACAATGTCCTGTAATTTGCCTGAAATAGGAAGTGCCAGAGATAAAATTAGACTTTGATTTCACTGACAAACAATAAGAGCCACAGTGCATCTTACTATGTTGCAAAAAGATTCAAATCAAGATAAATCATAAAAATGTGAAATTGTTTACAAATGAAAAATCTAACCAATTTAACTTTAGTGTGTTTTTACTCAGAACAAACTGCTTCTATAAGCTTTGCCAAATTATATCTTGTTAGTTACGAGTTACAGTGCTGCCTGAGTAAATGCACCTGCTGATAAAAGATTTATTACACTGGTCAAAACTGTGACAACACAATAAATTACAATCTAAGAGATCAGCTGGGGCCAAATGTATTGATTTATGCAGAAAATCTTTCATGGCTTGAACATGTAACAATGACAGAATGTGGAAGTTTGACTGAAACACACACCGGTTTGTTCTAACTTCACAGTTCACACATGCCTTTACACTTTGTTGAGACTCTGCACACAGTCTCAAATCAGTCACAAACGAACAACCATCAGTTTGTGATTGCTTTGAGAAGCAGTTAATTAAACCCTGATAAACATCAGCCTTCATACTCCAAGCACCTGATTGCCAATCATCCGTCGCCCTATTATCCTGCTGCATCGTTGCCATTCTTCATGCAGTCTTAGTCACCATCTGTCAAAACCTGAGTAATGAAGCATCATAACCATCACTTTATAACATTTGCCACCCAAATACTGAAAAAGTTCTGAGATTTTCATTTTATTTTTACTTTGATGATGCAATCCAAGTTAAGTTTTAACCTTTATATTATATCTCCTGTAAAGGTGTCAAATAAAAAATATGATTATTTACTGTTTATGCCACTCAGGAGTTCTGTTTGATTGTGAACTGTGTATTTTAATAATTACATGTTAGTATTTTGTGTCAAAGTTCCTACAGATCTGCAAGAATCCCTTATTAATATATTTAATAATACACAATAAAACATTAGTCTATAATGGAAACATTGAACTGGCTAGAATTTATTTGGTCTGTTCAAATTTATAATATATTCATGAACTAATATTTATTTTTCTTGAGCAACAAGTTGTGAATATGCATTTGGTTTATACTGCAAAACTACACACACCAGCAAAGATAGGGACTTATTTCTGCCTGTTCTTATGATTACTTATAAAATGCAGGTATAATTTATTACCTTATTTTCATCCTGATATTTTATATACATATTTGTCAACGAGGCTCAGCAGATGAGCTCAGAATTCTGTATTAGTTATTTGGTGTTTTAGGTGTGTGAAGTAAGCAATTGCAGCTCCTGAAGCAGCTAACGTGTTGCTACTGTTACAGTAGTTCTAATGAGCCTTAAGAGTAACTTTTCAATAAAATAAGCATAAAAAATAAAACCAAAACTTGTTTTTTTTTTTAAATTAAAGATGTTTCTGAAGCCCTCGACAAGAGTTTTATCAAATTGCTTGCCAAGATTTTTGAAAGCACCTGACCTCTTTTAGCAGTTTCCATGTTTGTCTTCCTGGATGTTCTGTGTAACAAACCATCTGGTGTGCAAGGTTATTTTCTGCTTGCAGAAAAATAAAGTATAACTAGAATAAGTCTTTGCACAAGATTTTGGAAAAAATGGCTAAAAGCTTATAGTGATGATGGAAATGTGTATTATAACAAACTTGCACAATAATTTGTGTTTCGTTCCTGTATGTTCCACAAAAAATATTCATCTATCTTCATATGGTAGATGTTCTTGTCTCCTATGTGGATTTTATGTGTTATTTCATCTTTATCACTGTCATTGAAAAAAAAAACACAAATGAGTCAAAATGACTCTAAAGGTGTTCAGGGCATCAGGTGTTAGAGCTGACTGCAAGAAGCAGAAGGATCTTTCCAGCTGGGCACTTGTGCAGTGATGAAGTTACTTACTAATCTGGCTTTGGCAGTTTCTCTGAGGAGACAAGCTTAAGGGGATGTTGCTGATTATATTTTGGGAAAGCCTGCCACTGCAGCTGAGAGAGTCTTAATGCCCAATATATGAGTCTGACAACACACTGATCAGGCTTGATGGGAAGAAGAACCCCAGAACACTTTGAACACCAACTGGTTGTCGGTGGCTGTGTCCCTTGACGGGTCTTTTTTAGGCATAAAACTGTGAAGTGCAGCTGGATCTGCTTGTTCCTGTTGATATCTAAATAAATTCAGATGAAATTGTGCCACACTGATGTATCTGCAGTGATTGCATGAAAATTAATAAATATTTTAGATGTGACTGCTGGACTGGAAAAAAAACCCTCCTCCATGTTAAAATTATTCGACAAGAAGATTACTGTCACTGATGCTAACAAATAATACATTTACTGACTGGAAAAACTGGCATGGCACAAGACAGCTTTCAGCCTCTGTGGTGATGCTTTGTAATTCAACTGTTCCTCTTAAAATATTAACTGCAATCACAAAATAAAAAGAAACTATATTATGAGACCAGTATTTGCCTAAAATAGGGAGATAACCTGAGATGTACAAACTGTAGGAGCTGCTATAAGTTTGATATTGAAGTTTCTTTGGTGCTATAAAAGTGTTTTAGTCCAAACAGTTAGCTCATTGAGATAGTGAGGACTGGTCACCACCCCAGGTGATGACACACATTTAGGGTCTTTTATTTAGTTGCATTCAGAACTCCTTCTAGTCTGACATGTAGAAGTTAATATAACATTTAAAGTGTAAAACATTGCAATGAAAACCTGTCTGCAATGCACATGCAATATCTGCCACTAACATCAGTGAAAGCAATTTTTGGGAACAAATTTCTTTTTATGTTTTTGGTCCAAAAAAAGCAGAGGGGGGGGGCTTTTCATGAGCTTAAATGTGGAGTTGTTTCATGTAATTACTTCATTTTCATCAAGTTTGTAAATTTAGCATCTTGGGTTAAATGTATTAATTAATTATTTGGCAACGATTTCCAGAGACAGAACTGAGTTACAGCCACTTGGACTGGCCAAATTTTGGACATCCAAGATTTCAGAAGTTTGCAGTTACTGTTTAAAAAATTAAAGTTGTGGGGAAAATATAATTATCTCACAGTTTATCTCATATAAATACCTCTAACATAAGATTTCACAAAATCTTCACGTTTACATGATAAATTTGTCTTTTCATAATTTTGGGAAAAAACAACATACAAATGAGTTTGCTGTCATTTCAAAAAATAATTTTACAGAATTTGAATGATTCTGACAAAAAGAATTTTCAGCCTCAGTCTTTGAGCTTTGAATCACATATCTAGTTATATCAAAACCTCAATTTACAGGACTTTCTTCTCATAATGAGCAGTTAAAAACAGTGAACTAGAGACATGGTTCTAATGAACACATTAAGCTGGCTTCAGTAATGAGCCAGCTGCAGCACAGAAAACGTCCCATCAACATTTTAAACAGGAAATTTGATGTATGCTTTTCACAAATGAGTATTGCTGTGGTTGTCTTACGGGTCTCAGGAATCTGATTACAGGTTTTGCCCCGTGAACTTTAGGGACATAAACACGTTGACAAAGAAAAGACACTAAGAACTTGGAATGCAAATGTTGTAGGTGCAAATAAGCTTTTTGTGATAACAAACATGATGAAATGAAGAGCTCGCTAACTTACTGCAGTCATGGTTCAACTCACAGAAGTTACTCATATCACCGTGCAAAGCTCTTTGCTATTAAAAATATTACACTGTCTAGTTAGAAGGCAAATTGCATGAGTGCAGACATTAATTATGGAGAGAGAGCTGGAAAGAGAGGGAGTACTTGTATCTTAATTAGAAAAAAGGGGTTCACTCATATGTTTTAAATGTCTTTGGAATAAATCCAGTGACTAAATAAAGGTTGAGATTCACATGGTTCTACAAAAAGATGAAAATTCATGGCACTGCTGATTGTAAATGCAGTGTCATGAATCAGCTGTTCAGTCATTTTTTAAATGGTTATGGTAGGTGCACAACCATTTAAGACATAAAAAAATCTAGATTTAATTCACCTGTCTCCATGTCTGATGCTTTTTTTCCTCAAACATCATCCAGATTTCTTCAGCACCACCTTTCATCCAGTTTTATTTCTTACTTGGGGCATAACTCATTGCTTTTAGATTAGCTTGTTGTAGGTAAAATGAGCCATAAATTTATTTTATGTTGTATTACTGCAGAGTGCGTTGCCTCTTTCAACTGTCTTAATAACTCTCTTCCTTGTGTATGTTTTATTGTTCGGCAGAGATGTGCCACCATTTGCTGTCTTTTACTCTGTGTACCGCTGTTTGTCTAATAGATTTATTTCTAAAGCAGGACCGACTTTTTTTTAAACAGCCTGTGCTATAACTTCTTAAAAATTTGTTGAAGTTGAAAATGAATGACTTATAATGAATACACAGATAAATATATATGAATTTTCTTTTTCTCCTGAAATGTTTGATACTTTCATAGCAATGCCCAACATTTAACAGTTAACACAAGCTCACTCACACAGCTCTTCTTGTTTTATGAAGTAGTGAGATTTAACCTTTCACACCAGCTGGTATTGCACAAGATTTTTGGTCACATGTCATTCATTGGCCAGGACTTGTTCACATCCACCTCCACTACATCACCAACCTTCTAATCTCCTGTAAACACTGTCTTTCTGTGGAGGCTCCTTGGCTTTGCCAGCGTGGGTGTACCAGCCCCAAATGCTCATTAGCACCGTTAAGCCAGAGCTTCTCATCCCCAAACGCCACTCCAAAGGTGAGTTTGTCTGATTATTACCTCTCTATGCACCGTGGGCGTTTGTAATCTGAGACTCTGGCAGTGGATCTTACAAACAGAAAAGCAGTTCATCTCTAGTTGCCAATCATTAGCTTTGTACCTTTTTATTTTGAAGCATTTCAAAGATTCTCACAGCGTATACATTTAAATATGCTTTTTTTTTTTTTTTCCTGCTCCCCCTCACGACTCAATCATTTCTTTGAAATGTGTCTCAGTATTCACATTGTAATTCAGATTTCAAAAATATTCTCATATTGATGTGCACATGTTAATATTTGTTACTGCATTCAGAAACACAAACAAAGCCTTGTATGAATTTGTGATAATCTTAACCCCTTTCTCCTGAAACTACCCATGGAAATACCCCTGTGTGCTTGTAGAAAACCATTTTTTTCATTCTTTTTTGTTCCCTTGTTTTTTACCCCTTTGTCACTATCCTCTTCTCTTCTCAACATGAATCCCTGTCCTGCAGCTTTTCAGATTGAAGTTAACCAAAATATTACATCTATATTTAAACAGGGAAAGTACAGTGAACAAATTAAAAAAAAAGATGCTGCCGGTGCAGTCAGAGAACATTTCTCTCCATCTCTTTTCAACTCCCTATGCCGCCTGTGCTCTGTGCCTCTCAGTCTCCCAGTGCACTGCAGCTCCTCCCTCCACCTCTCATCAGCTGCCCCTCCCTCTTCCTCTCTTTCTCTGCTAGGTGCAGCATGTATGTGAGCGTGTGTGAGCCAGCAGAGCCGCCTGTGTGTTTACATGTCAGCCTATCAGTGCATCCGGATTTAGCGCATCTGGAGAGGACGAAGGCATTTCTCAAATGTCCCTCAAACAAGGATTCTCATCTCTGCGTATATTTCTCTCACCCATCCTAATCTAGCCTGTCCTGAATCCTGCATCCCTGACTCCATGCTTTCGGAGGCATTTTGAATTTCCTTGGCAACATGGAGCTGCCTGAATTAGAATTCTCTGCATGACAGTCCTGGTAAGTACTCTGTGTCTATGGTGGGCTTTGAGCACTGAGTCACTGGATCAGATTTATTATGGTGCAGTGATGGGGCCAAGGGATTGCCAAAGAGCAAATTATTGTCTGGAAAAAAAAAAAAAATCACTATAGGCAAATGGAAGTGATGTAAAGAAGAAGAAGAATTATCCACTGATGAGAGCTCTAAATCTTATTTGTGCTTTGTCATCCAGATGGATTTCATTTTGCTGTTCTGCTCAACAATCTGGGTTTATAGAGAGAGACCACGTATAAATGATGAGCCTGTGATTTGGATGTACAGTATAGGTTAATCATTTTTTATATGGTGTTTATATAAAAACATGTGAACTGGAACTATATTTTATATATTTGACTGTTTAGTTCTTAAAAAACCCGTCAGTGTTTTGCCTTTTTGTTTGTCACACATACAGGTGCAAAGCTGAGCACAGTAGTGTCCTTTTTATGTTTTACCCCAAGTGTTTGTCCGGGGTGGTTTGTTGTTGCCTCCTAATCTCCTCATTAACATTCATGTTCCTTTGAATGGCAATAAACTCATCAAGACTGACACACATTCTCGGCATGCGTTTGCTGTTGGCCATTTTTAGAGGCAAGGAGGGATGCTATAGCAGGTGATTGATTTGCCACAGGTTACAGTGATTGATGGTAGTGGTGTTGATGGTGAGGGTGGGCGTGGAGGATGGTGAAGATGATTTTGTTTGATTATTTATGGAGGCCAAATGAACAACATCTTAGAGCTTCATTTTTTATTGCCTCCTCATAATCACGGTTGATACACTCCAGCAGGCAAACAGCTATGAGGAGACTCTGTTCCTCTCTGTTTTTAATAGTGCAGCAGCAGCAGCAGCCACTGCATCCAAGACCCCCAACAGTCTCAGAGGGATAGGTTTGCTCTTCAAATCGAGGTTTTATGAACTATGCAAGGCTAATAATTGTGATCCCCTTGTTATGTTTCGATAGATGTCTGGATTTTCATTCTTAGGTTATTATTTATACATGACATTGTGTCTATACAGCTCCAGCTTCAAAGTAATCAAAAATAAATACTGTGAGCTGAGATTATCAAACTATAATATGACTTGAATTTCCAATTATAGCTGGTGAACATCAGAGATATTGAAACTGTCATTGTCACTGGCCAGACAGTTTTTCAATGGTCTAGTTCTGCAATCATTTTTCCAATTTACATTACATATTGTCAGTATCAGTTTGTTTATCTCTGTCTGGTTTCAATGTCTTTGACTGAGTGTGTATGACTGTGAATGCAGGATTAGAAAAAAAAATCTACCAGTTGCGCAGCTTGTATTACTGAAAACGTCGGAATCCAGCTGGCTTCTGCAGATGTTTTTCTTTTATTAGGACTTAAAAATTCCATTTAAATTTTAATAAACACAGAGTAACATTAACATTTATTACAGCTTCCCTCATAAATATAGATGCTACTTTTTTTTAAATCTCTGATTCACCACCTAAATATCTCTTTAGCTGTGAATTTCTACTTTATGTCTACCCATATTTTCACAGTTGGATGTAAGGATATTGGCAAAACTTTAAATTAATTTAGTCTATTTAAAATGTTTTGCTGAGTGTAGGCGCAACATATAAATGATGAAAATTGGATAAATGTTTGCTGTGCTGTCTCACAAACTACCAGCATGAGCAGAAGCTCGAGCAGGGAGACAGATTCGTAGAGTCATGGTAACATCAGCTGTTAATTTGGAAGCACCTTTGCTTGTCTGCTTCACAAGTCAAACAGACTTGATTAATAGCAGCAGGGAAAAACAACAACAAAGTAAAGCCTCAGTAAGTCAGTGTTTATGTGTTAAAACTTCAGGATATATATGCAGTGTTACTGCAGAATCACATGCGAAATATGTGCAAAACTAATTTCCAAAGAATAATTGCAGCATGCAAACATCTGTAAAGAAGGATTTCAGTTGAGAATCTAATTAGGGTTTAAAAAATAACTTTCATTATATCATCAATTTTTAGAGTATATACAAAGAGAGATGTGAAACATGGGTATTTAATGAAAAAATGTATTTCAAGATATGCATTTTTAGGTGCATATTCAAAAGAAGAACACTAACTCAATTGTATTTATTTCTTCATAACACAGGCTACTGAACGACATGTTTACTGTAGCCCTGTCGGTGATATTTTTCTTCCTTTTTTTTAAACATCTTCCTTCTGCAGCTTTAAACTTTAATTGAAAGAGCGTTGAGACTGAACAAACAAAACTCACAAAGCTGTGGCCTGCAAAGCCAAGACAACAAATAAAAGCCAAACTACAAAGGAGGGAATTTGCACTTTGGGAGATATTTGCTGGGAGATAATTGGTATTAAACACCCTTTTACTTACAAGCTGCCATTTGATCTGTAGAAAAAAAAAATATTGATAATGTCAGCTTTGATGATTTAGATGTAGGGGCATCAATTTTGCATAAAAACTATTTTAAGAATTAACGTAAAGCCTTTCAGATGATCAATGTTCTGTCTAAAGAATATGAATCTAATCAAATCCTGATACTTTTATTATACAGTCTAAGGTGGCAAAAATTTGAAGATATTATGATCATGTTGCATCTTCTTCATAATTGGGTTGATTTGTTTTTAAAACCTTAAGTGAATAAAACTAAAACAACCTCTTCTGAAATTGTATAATGCTATTTTAAATCCTGATCCTCTGTATTTACATAAACCTGTTGTCACTGTTGGTTTATTTACAAAGCTAACAGGCTCAGTATTATTTCTCAAACATTTAGGCTTTAAGCCATAAAACAAATAGATTTTGGAATTCTCCATAAACAACAATTTAACCAGTAAAAAACAAGATTTGTTAAATTTGCTGGAAAATGTTGCAAGGAAAATCATTATTATATAAAAACCCTTAAACTTCCATGAAATACCTGAAAATGTCAGATATGTATTTACAGGTATTAGATATAATGGCCATCTTTGGCTCATATTAGCATGTTTAACATCACCTACAAACAAAAATATCTGATAATTAGGATACAAAGTTCATGTTTGTTTCTGATGTTTTGTTTTGTTGTTCAATCTCAGTCTGAATACATCATAAATGAAATGCAGTTCATATGAAGAGCAAAAGGCAATCCCCATTAAGTTAGAGAAAAGCACAAAATAACCTCTTAAACCTTAATTATATTATCTAATAAAGGCACATCTGTTCATCTTTGTTCTTTTCAACCAATTCATAAAAGGATGTTAGTACTAAAATGTTGTTGAATTTCCCTTCTGGGATAAATAAAGTATTTTTCATTTCATTTCATGTAGCTGGTTTAACCACTTTACACAGAAAGACTCTTTCTTAGTCAGTTTATTTTTACATTTAGTCATAACAACAAAAGTAAATTATAATCATTATGATTATATTTAGTCTGTTGCAGATGAATTACTGAGTTTTTTGTTGTTTTTTTAGATACAATGGGATGTTGTGTTTGTAGCATGGCAACAACTAGGGTGATATCGCATTGAGCATCAGCAGGTGACACACATGAATGTGTTAGTTCTTTAATCTAAATCTACCTGTATAGTTAGAAAGGCATATAGAAAAGCTTTGTTATCTGGAACATGTTCTCGCATCTGTATCTTGTTAAAACACTAAACTCTGTCAGTGCTGTCCTCTTCACTCTTCCAATTTTCTCATCTTTACTTGCCAAAGAAAAACAGAAAATAAACATTCCCCATGTCATTAAGTTTCTCTCCTGCGCTACATCTTTGAATTTTCCGTCACCTTTTTTTCAAACATGGGGCCTAAGGAAAAATCAATCATCTACTGCCACAGATAAAACACTTTCCCGTTGTCATGGTTACACATCAGAACAGATGTTTAAAAGTGATAGAAGTGAATCTTTCCTTCAGTGCAGCATCCAAACCAGCAACGATAACATCTTTCACAGAGATAGAATTTAGTTACTGAAACAGTCTGAACTGAGTGTCGCTCCACTCTAAATCCATGGGCTATGTTGGTACCAGAGTCTGACAGACTGAAACAAGCTTTATTATCGTTATGTTTTTAATTTTGATTATATATACTGGAGCATTTGTCTTAGAATTAGAAGCAGAGTTTTCCATGCTCATGTTCAAATACACTATTAAAACTCTGTTTGTTTGCTTCAGTTCTGCTACCTGCTGTTTTCAAGTAATGCATCTTTTCTTCAGGTTCTGAACTCAGAGCACAAGCTATGCAAATCAAGTTGCATTGAAAAGTGTTAAATAAAAGATACATGACCTTCAGTACATTTAATCATATTAAAACACATAGAAACACATTCACTATTCTGCAAATCCAGGAAATGGACAAAATAAATACCCTTTCTATTTAAAAAGCTACTCTTGCTAGACAGCAGGTTTTTTGAGAAAGTGGTGAATCATAAACATTTGTATTTTTTTTATATTGTTTTTCATTATACTATGTTTAGTGTCTAGGAGGGTTTTTAGGGTTGAGAGGAAGAGCTGTAAAAAATGTTACAAATTAAAAAGTTTGCAAATGGGTTTGTAATCTTTACCCTGACATTTCCCAAAAAAAGAGTCAATTTCTTGTTATAATAAGTTAAAGTTCCATAATTTATCTTTCAATTAAATTGATATTCTTTGCTAAAGAAAACTACTTAGAGGAAGAATTTATACCTCACATATCCAGATTATAATAAATTGTGTCAAAGATTTCATTGCTAGCAGCTTTTCACGCTGCCAACTACCTTGAATGACTGACATCTGTGCAGAACAGAGATCACAATTTTTTATTTACAATTTGCAGGGTGATTGCAGTCATTTTTAGTTGTTTGTGCACAAACATAGTACATCCGCTGAAACCCTGAAAAGAGAGATCCCCAATTTAATAAAATACTGAAGTTATGTACTGCATACATCACAATCAGTCCAAACTGTTTTGGACATTCAGGACCGGGGGAGGCTGATCCTTCAGAGCCTGAACTGGGATGTCAGGAATAGATCTTTGGCACATTGGAGTCAACATTTTTAATTAATGTATTTTTTGTGGGTCAGACTTTCCTCCAAAAGATTCAAAGTGATACTGAAAGATTGAGGTGGCTAACGTCCTGCTGTAGGGGACTATGACTGCAGAAGTAAGAGGTGCAACCTGTCTGCAGACAAGCAAACAAAAATACCTAAATAATGAAAACTTAACTGAAGTATCAAACATGTTGAGTGCTGGGATAATATTTTATCAGCTCCAATGTGTTGCTACAGTGATTGCACTTGTTTTGTCAGTGGTCATAATGTAATGGAGGCTTGATAAATATTTAGAAAATGTCATAGGAAAAACAGTGACGGGAAAATAAATCAAATGAAGTGCAAAAATTCATCTAGAGTGTTGCAGTGCACAAAGTATGTTTCAGTCTATTTCATTCCAAACTATATTAATAAGTAGATGCAAGAAAAGGGTGCAGCCATTCATTTCTTTGCAGTGCTTTGTTTTATATGCTGCTGTTATAATGTTTTGTGATGCAGTATTTTATGTAAAAACAAAAATTAATCAATTTTGTTTGAGTGAAATTTGAAAACATTGAATGAAAGAGGACATGTGACAGGACATACAGTGGTGGAAGTTAGAAATTGAAGGAGACAAAAGTGTGTGCTTGTGTGTGTGTGTGTGTGTGTGTGGGGGGGGGGGGTTATTATGTGACAGCCAGAAATAAATGCATCATGTTTGCAATAAACCCTCAATTGCAGACTTGATTGCACATGTTGTGTGTAAGGAAGATTGTTACTGGATGAATATTATCACTTTCATTAGAGTCTTGTACAGCAAAATGCTTCTCATGCTTCATATCAGGTTCTAATTATAGCTCATTTTATTTACAGCTAAAACCAGGGCGCTACTGCACAAAACAGTTCATTTGTGATGGCCCAGAAAAATGGGTGAACTTGCCAGAAAACGTCCAGGATGTTACTATTAGAGCCTTTTCTGTAACAAGTACTATCTTGGATATACATGCAGCTGCATAAAGGGAATGGTGAATGTAACTGTGGTGAGGACTCACAGACTGTGTGTTTATACAGTGTCTGCAGGATGGAGAGGTGACAGTCAGAGGCAGATCTGTCACAGGATACTCAAATTTGCGTTCTACAAATGTATTCAGAAGGTCACAATCCTGCTGCTCTGCAGCAGCCTTCCTCATTTAAATTTAATAACAACAGCTTTATGCAAAATGTGAGACAGTCGGAGGCTACAGTTGTAGGATGGAGAACTGAGGGTGCCTCATCTTTGTGCACATGGGTGGCCTTCAACTCAACACAGCATGGCTTACAATTATAGGAGCTGGAACTGATCACAGTGGAAATTTTGCTATATTTTCATTGCTCTGTTCATTTCATTTTTCTGCTTGGCTGATATTTATCTAAAACTGTGCTTTACATCTGTTCTGTAAGTTTCATCATGGGGTGCATGCATTCTCCATTAAGATTCTTCATTTCATGTTAGCAGCAATCTTCACAGTTATTCTTGTGTTTGTCTCATGTTCTCTTCTAGTTTTCTTGAACCATGAAACGATAAAATATACCTGTACAAAATTAGCTGCATGTAACTATGTGGAAAAAGCTGAAATTGAACCAAAAGTAAAAACTGCACTTTCAATGAAATATGAATTTTTGGTTAAAGTTAAAGCAGTAGACTTCTAGCATGCACGAAAAGAAGCAGTTATCCTTCAAGTGCACTAAATAAATCAAGTGAACCAACGAAGCAGAAACAAAACTTCCAACTCAATCAAACTTACTCTAAAACATGAATGTATAGATCACAGCTATGAAAAACCCATAAAACAATAAAGTACATAGACATTACACTTCTGGCCTTTAAAACAGAGAATGGTAGATTTAGTTGATGAGCTAAAACCATGGATATACGTACGTGTTGAGAACAAACAGCAACAAATAAATAAACAAAGCAGAACATAAACATTTTTAAAACTAAATTTCATATAAAAACCTGGACAGATCAGAATACAGGTTTCTATCCCACAAATCTGTATCAAATACAATTTCAAGGAAAGTGAGAAACCATTTTTGATCATCTGGGGAACAAATCAGACAAAAAATTTGACAAAGGTTATATCAGTTGCTCTGAAGTGTGTCAATGCAGAAAAAAGACCCTCCCCTTTTAAAGATACTGCCTCTCTCCCAGATTTCAGCACTCACTCATCCATTTGCCACAATACATGTGAAAAAATGACATCACGTAAATATAAGTTATTATGACAGAAAAGGTAAATTATTAAGGCTGTGAAATGTGTTTGCCACCAGCATATTCATCATTCAGCATAACAGTTGATGTATTCCCTTTAACAAGCCAATGTTAAAAAAGAAAAGAAGATAATCTTACACACACACATATATACATACTTCAGATTTAATTGTGTATTTAATTGTGTATTTTTGATGTTTTTATTAGGTATGAGGTATTCGATTAAAAACATACAAACAAACAAAGAAAACACTCACAATCTCTCTGGACCGTCTTTAAAGAGATGTAAAACACTCGTCTGTAGTACATTTGCATTCAGCATGACATTTTGCTCTTTGTTTTCAATTTCATCCTAAGAAATATAAACACAATCCATAATAGCAAGCAGAGGGTAATGTTTATGTAAATTTCTTTCCATTCGACTTTCATTATGAATGAGTTTTTAGAATGTATCACAAAGAGATATTTTATTAAAACAAATAACAGATTTGCCTGATTAAAGACAACATTTGTACATGGGCACAGCAGGATCAGGTCAGATGATTCAGTGGTCATTCAAAATCAACAAGATATGCCATTAAAATTGGCTCAAAACTTTTTCACCACTTGAAATCATATTAAAACATCAATGCCAAATGCAATTTGTGCATGTAACGCCTTCTCAGACCTGCTATAGTGTTAATGTGCCCAGAATTCACATTTACGTATGTTGATGAACATGAATCAAGGCCAGTAATTTAAAACTAAAGTATGAAAAAACCCTTTTGTTTTAACAGTACATAGTGAAATACCATTATGTCCAGTGTTTCAGAAAACCTCATATTTCAGTAAATGTTTTAAAAACATTTAAAAACTTTAAAAATGTATTTGATTACAATCCTTCAGGTCTGATTAGGTCAAGATCCATATTAAGTTTTAAACTCTGTGACATAAACAGATGTTTTCTGTGTGAAGGGCCATTCATGAGGTTTTTGGTAGTCCTTGAAATAAATTTGAATGAGGCTTTAAGGGCTTTTAAATGAATCTGACATGACTGTTACTTCAAAAAAGAGAAGTGCCTTGAAATGAAAATGCTTAACGCTTATTATCAGTCCATAACACCATGAGCAGTTCACATAATAATAGAGTTTTGGTGCAATATGAAGGATCAGAAACAATTAGGTAGCTCTCGTCCTCTGACCGTCATCGGAGGTGAAGCTCTTTGATGCAAAATCTGATTATTTCCAGTCCAGCAGCTCAGAAGATGAACATGTAAGACTGATACAATTATTACTGTGTCGCAATTGGCAAGCCCCTATTGTGTCGCCTTTAAACGTGTTGATCCTGTGGAGGTGTGCACATTGTCTGCAACATGAGGGCGCATACCCCTGCAGCAATAAGACATTAAGAATACATTTTCAAAAATAGATGTGGTATGTGTAGAAATGAATAGTTTATAGTGCTCGGTTTGTGTGAACCTTTTTATTTATATTATCTTTGCTCCAGCACAGATTTAGAATAATTAAATATTAAATACATATTACATACAAAAATATATAAATAATCATCCAAACACAATAGGTCCACCCTTGCTGCTCACCATTAGAGAACAACATTTCCTTTTGGTCAAGTAGCCATACAAATCAAAACAGGCAGTTAATTTTTTTAAATTCAGCGTACCAACACCCTTTCAAAAAGCAGCTTTTCTATATTTGCATCCACAGTTATCACTGCAGTTATCTTAATTCCTCATATCACCAAGTAGGTACTATCTGTGATAAACCCAGAATCAAAAATGTTTCTGGCTTAGAGCTCAGAAGGGTCGAGAATACATCTGTCAAAAAGAGAAATTTTGAAAGTTTGCAGGTATGTTTCTGCATCTCACCAGGTGTGGCTTCCATGTGATAAAGTAGTTAGTTCACCTCCAAGCATTTGACCCTGGGATGGCGAATCATCCATCTTTGAATGTACACTTCAATGTAAAAAGGATTTTCACACCAATCATACATCTGGCTGCTTTTTAAGCTAGACAGAGATTATTAAACTATATATTTACTGTGGTTTGACTGAGGTTACTAAGTTACTTTTAAATAATTTTTGGTCACATTTATATTAGCATTATTATCAGTAGGGTGAGTTTCTGAATACACAGCTTCAGAATTTACAAAATTTCAATTACCATTGAGCAAATACAAACACTAAATGTCACATTATAATGCATATGGTGTGCAGGAAAAATTCCTTTTTAGATGATTAACTTGATGCAACACATGCAATATGGGATATACCACTGCTGAAGAGACCTCTGACCAAATAACATGTATTGAAAAGTGATAAGCCACACCAGTATTTTAATTCATCCATCATTTTTTTATTATTACACTACCCCAAGTCAGGCTACTGCTAGTTAGCTCTGTTTTCTCACAAGGATACTTGAAACTAGCTTAACTGTTCTTAGGGATTTTAGCCACTGCTGTCTGCTGGTTAGTACTAAAACAAAACAAATCTGGTATTAAAATCAAACACCAGAGGTCCATTACTTGACTCTTGACTACATATGTTTTACTTGAGCGTGCACCTTCCAATAAATCGTTCACCCTGAGAACATCGATATCACCAAATCTGCATTTGACTTGAGTTCCACTATTGATGAGCTACACAAAGCACTGTTTCAGTCCATTCATGCTGTTTCTCAGTCAGCGCTGAGGCAACTGATTTCCTCATTCTGCCTGCCACTTACCTAGTTAGCAGGGTAGACACAAGTATAGAAGGTATTACGGTTGCTATAATCACAGGAGACCATTTTAGGGAGCTCCCAATAGACCTAAAGACATGTCTGGTGAAGACACAGTGCAGATATTTAGGAAAAGACAAATGTCTGAAGAACACTTGCAATACATATTTGATGGATTTGCAGTTGCAGAAGCAACTGAATAATATTTGTCAATTCCCTGTTTGCCAGAACACATAAATTTCCTTATGATTTCCCCCAATAACATGCTACACAACAAAGGTATTTAATAACAAAAACAGCTGAAAGGCGAATATCCACTGATGCAGAAAGCTAATTTATCTGTATGCTGCTTAAGACATTCAGTGACCCATGAAGTGCACTTCTTTCTCTCAGTTTCTCCTGTATAAAACAACACAGCCAGTCAGGGCAAGAGAAGACTAATGGTGAATGAAAATATTAATTTATGTTTTTTTTCTCATAAAAAGGACTGTGACAGGGTGAGACATCCACAGAAACATGAAAGACTTGTTCCTTCACATTGTTGTCTTCCACAATCCTATCAAAAATGAAAAATGAGGACAGGGACAATATCAGTATGATGTAGAAGGTCAAAATAGGAGCAGCAAATACAGTTAATAAAGAGTTAGACAATATGAAGAAAAACCTTCATACTTTACAAAAATCTTGACAAAGCATTTCAATAAGACTAAATGAGTAATTATCATGATGGTAAAAAATAAAACATGTTTAAACAATTGAACGTCTGAGTGGATCTAAGTCTTTGGATGCAATAATACTATTCTCTGTGTAGTTGATTAAATTAATTATATTATATTTACAGAAAAAAGTGGGCATTGAAAACATTTTGATACCTTTAGGACTGACAGTTTTACTTGATTTACAATCATCCTCTTCTCCTGGCAAAAATCTGTGATCCCTTCAGAGCAGTAGACAATTTTCAGCCATCTTTTTGGGAATTTATTAGCGTTACCTGCTTTGTACTTTTTGCTTAGAAGCTAGACACTGCCAAGGAAACTGGAATGAGCACAGCTCTTTCTCCCTTGTTGTGCAAGCTATTCTGTAATGATGTTCCACAGAGACCTATGTTTTGCAAGATGATCTTTTTTCCTTTATTTTCTTAATTTGAGAATTCCAGTGGAAGATGATAAAGTGCTGTGTAGCAGACATGCAACAAAGAGCTGAAAGTTACACATGCTTACTGATAAAATTAAATAAAAAAATTGAATAAAACAAAAGCAGTATGCTTACATTGTGTGACCAAACTGTTTTACTGAGTGGCTGATTCAATTCCGTTACTTGGAGGAATTTTCAGCCGAATGAAATCATGTGTAGAGAACAGTGGAATCCAGTTTCTAACTTTTAAGAGGTGTGTATATGAAAGATTATTGTCCCTCTCACTTACTTTCTTACTTGTTGTTTACAAAGCCTTTATCCTACATGTATATTCAGGTGGAATTTTGTATTTTCAGAAATAGAAAAAAAACAAAATATTAATTTGAAGATCTCAAACGTACTCCATTATACAGTATTTCATTGTCCAAACATTTAAATGTCAATTTGTGTTCTTATTTGCCGACCCAAGTGTGTTTTCAAAGAATGTATAGACTGGTAAAATGCAATGTTTTTTTTTTCTATGTCTTCACAGGTAAACAGTAGGATGGTGTCTGGAGAGGCAGGAGGGCACAGCTACTTGGTGGCATGCTGGCAGCCCATCCTGATCCTGATGCTGGGCACCGTCCTTTCAGGCTCCACCACTGGCTGCCCTTCAAGATGTGACTGCAATGCTCAGGAGCGTTCAGTCATGTGCCATCGACGAAGACTGGCAGCTCTTCCTGAAGGCATACCCACTGAAACAAGGCTGTTAGACCTCAGCAAGAACCGTCTGAAGATTTTAGGGCCTGAAGAGTTCATCAATTATCCTCAGTTGGAGGAACTGCAGCTCAACGAAAACACCATTTCATCCATTGAGCCCGGGGCTTTTAGCAACCTAATGAACCTTCGAACTCTAGGTTTGCGCAACAACCAGCTAAAGTTGATTCAGTTAGGGGTGTTCACAGGCCTCACCAACCTGACACAGCTGGATATAAGTGAGAACAAAATAGTTATTTTGCTTGATTATATGTTCCAAGAGCTGTACAACTTGAGGGCTTTGGAAGTTGGTGACAATGACTTAGTCTTCATCTCACCTCGATCATTTAATGGCCTCAGCAACCTTGAAAGCCTCAATATTGAAGGGTACAAACTGGCCTCGGTTCCCACAGATGCCCTCAGTCATCTACATAACCTGTTGTCACTACGATTACGTTATTTGAACGTCACTGTCATAAGGGATTACTCTTTTAAGAGGTTGTATAGACTGAGAGTCCTGGAGATTTCTCACATGTCTGCCCTTGACACTATGACGCCAAAATGTTTGTTTGGACTCAACCTCACATCGTTGTCCATCACAAACTGTAATCTTACTGCTATTCCTTACCAAGCCATCAGTCACCTCAGATATCTTCGATTTTTAAATCTCTCCTTCAATCCCATTTATACTGTGGAAGGGAACCAGTTATTCAATTTACAGAAGCTACAGGCTTTCTATTTGGCTGGAGGGAGATTGGTGGCCATTGAACCTTACTCGTTCCGAGGACTCAACCACCTCCGTGTTCTTAATGTATCAAGCAATAGCTTGAGCACCTTGGAGGAATCTGTATTTCACTCAGTTGGAAACCTGGAGACCTTGGCTTTGTATGACAACCCCTTGGCTTGTGACTGCCGATTACTGTGGGTCTTCCGGCGACGATGGAGGCTTAACTTTAACAAACAACAACCTATTTGTGGCTCACCTGAGGTTGTACAGGGCAAAGAGTTCAAAGATTTTCCAGACATACTCCCTTCTGACTACTTCACCTGCCAGAAATCAAAGATTGTGGATTACAAAGTACAAGAAAGCCATGTAGATGAAGGGACTACTGTTCAATTTGCTTGTCATGCAGAAGGTGATCCAGTTCCAGTAATCATGTGGTTGTCTCCTAAGAAGGAATACATAACTACCAAGACTATGGGATCAAGACTTTCTGTGTCTAGTGAGGGTACTCTCGAGGTGCGCTATGCCCAAATCCAGGACAATGGCACCTATGTGTGCATTGCCAGTAATGCAGCAGGCAATGACACTAAAGCTGCTCATCTTTTTGTACATAGTTACTCTCCGAATTGGCCCCACCAGCCAAACAAGACGTTTGCTTTCATTTCCAACCAGCCAAGTGATGAAGGTGCTAATGTGACTCGGGCAACAGTTCCATTTCCATTTGATGTTAAAACACTTATTGTTGCAACCACCATGGGATTTATCTCTTTTCTTGGAGTGGTCCTCTTCTGCCTTGTAATATTATTCCTCTGGAGTAGAGGGAAAGACAATACCAAGTCAAGTATTGAGGTTGAATATGTGCCACGTAAAGAGGAAACAGATGAAGGCAGTCCATCTGAGGCACCTGTACAATTCAACATGAAAATCATGTGAACCCCACAAGGAGGATGTCCAAGATATCAAACTGCAGCTGAAATGCACACCGTCATTGTCTAAAATATGTAATCAGTTTATGAGCGATTGCACAACAACAAGTGCATCTAGAAACTAAACCCTTGACATTTTTTACATCAGGGACTGAATCTTTCAAAGCAAATGTTGAACACTGGTTTAGATTTCTGTACATTTATGTATTGTACAGTATGTTAACATGCACTTAATAAGCAGATTAGTATATGGAACCAAAAAAGGTTGCATATGAATAAAGCACAGTTACAGTACCTGATGAAAGAATTTGAAGACTGATTTTTCTGTATAACATTTCCTTTCATAGGGAAAGATAATATTGTTTTTTGGAATTTTTTTCGACTGAAATACTGAGATCAAAGTGGTTTTATTTTCTTCCATCACGAACACATGACAAGGGTGGAATAAGAAGTGTTACTTCTAAGTAAATTAACATGAAAGTGCAGCCATGCTTTATTCAAAATGACGCACTTTCAAAAAACAGTCAAACAATTACCAAGGCAAAGAATTCCTCAAGCAAAAGTTAAAGAAAAATTGAATGATGTACTATCAGATCCTCAAAAACTGTTGGACCTTTTTGTACAGTGTATACAAAGAGAGTTTTTTTTTGCCATTTTACAAAATGAATAAATTAAGTTTTGTTTTTTAACACTCTAGTGGCACACTAAGGAACCTACAACTTCAAATAAGTCTGTTCCTTCAAATGTTGCCGCAGAAAAACAAGTTTAACCTCAAGCCCGCTATGTCCACTATTCAACAGCTGGACTATTTTTTTTAACCTGGTAATATCTGAAGTGTGCATGTTACCACACTGCTTACAACAATGTCCCCACCCCTTAACACACACACACAGTTTCTGCTTCTTTCAACCAGCAAAGGTTTGTCATTAAATGTATTTTAAATGTTATAATATACATTTTTTTTTTTTTTTCTGTATTTTAATCCTCCGTGTACGTTACGCTATGGCCCATGGTAATGCTTTTGATAGCTGTGGGTTTTGAGAACAATGCAATCCAAAGAGCAAAATAAATATCCAGTAAATATGTTTTTGATCTAAATAAACTGAAAGAGAGTTGTTTCTGCTTATTATAATTCATAATAGTACCCCTAAACGTGATTTGGATAAAATAGTTTAAAAGATCTGGACACATTTCAAAGACCCTAAGTTACAATGACACTATATGAAAAGTAATTACGTACAATATCCATTTGTGGCCTTAAATAACAATTTTTGAGTTTTCCTGTGAGTGAAACTCCAAATGTATGTAAAATTAAGTCTTTATTCAAACTTTATGTTCAATTAAATTCACAGTCAAGGTCTGTTTTGTGGATAATGTGTTATTAAACTCTTATTTGTTTTAAAAAGGATGGCCAACTGGAAATTCCAATAAAGAAACAGAACATTTCTATACTATGGGGTATAATTTTATGCTAAATGAATGGGAATAAATGATTTCTCAAATGAAGTAGTCTTCATGGAGCTAATTGCTTTGCTTAAGAAGCCCACAGTAAAGCCAACTTAGACAACCCTTCTGAATTTTGTGTTAGCCTTTTCATGTTGGTAAAGATAACTAAGCTTAATTTTTTCCCAGTGCTTCACTTCCCACAGACATACAGATATGTGTATTTATTCAGATATCATCCTAACTTTGTTATCAAAACTGGCTCTCTTTGAAGCTGCATTTTTTTCTTCACCTGTTCTGTAACTTAATTTTAAACTCAGTACCAGCACTGTAAAAATAATTAAACACAGTGTACATGAAAGGCTGACATGTAATAGAATTCAAAAAGAGTACTGCAGATTCATATTTTATTGTTTTACCTGCAAAATAATGCAATGAATGTTAGCATTTTAAACCCCTTTGATTATGTAATTGCTCACATTGTAATACTAACATCAGATACATTGAATTGAATTGAATTGAATTGAATTGAATTGAATTGAATTGAATTGAATTGAATTGCATTGAACTAAAACATTACAAACATAAGAGGTAAAATTTATAATTTATAATCTGATATAAAATAACACCAGCTCACGTAATAAAAGTTTATGCCAGTTAAAAATCACAAAAACACTTAAATCCACAAGTACATGTTTTGTTTTTGTTTTTTTTGCAGGCAAGTTTGTAAAATATTAATAATTTAATTACATGAGAAAATACAACAATGAAAGAGAGTTTAACATTAATGTTTACCTACTTGCCCAGGGCTATTAGATTCATGTGTTCAGGCAAGTTTGCCTTTCGGGTAAATGAAAACAAATATGATGCTTTTTACTTTTTGGACTGAAAACTGTGCTGCTGCCCACTAACCATCTGGAATGCTTTGTACTGTGTCTACTGATCACAGATGAATCTAAGACTTGTGAACCAACACAAGCATGTTGGTTCTGTGGTGGGTCACTTATAATCTCGAATAGTTCAAAAAAGTGAGAAAATTCTATCATTAAGGGTTTCAAATCTATTTTCCACAACCACAAGTTTTGTTTTTATATATATTTATATATATATATATACTTATAACAAAATAGAAAATCTCATGTGTAACAATAAAAGAATGGAAAAATGAATTTCTGAGGGCAACAGTAATGACAAGATATTTAGTTGTCAATATTCACAAAGAAAACAAACCAGCAATTTTTGCTCAAATTTTGTTGACAGCTTGCTATGAAATGNAACTGATTGCATGTTTTTGCTCGTGCTTATGGTATGATGGTACAGTAATAATATAATGAGATAATTATCATGCTTGACTCAGTATGTATAAATAAGATGAGTACAGGCAAATGATTCCAATATAATGACGGAAACTGTCAGACTCATAAATTAATATTTAACAACCTTGATATTGCACATGAAAGCACAGGTGCACCCAGAATAAAATATTAATAGTGATAAAAATCATTAAAGCAAAGATTCTTAGTTATTAGTATGTAAATATATACGTGACACCTGTTTATATTGGGAAACTCCCTTTAAAGTAACAACGCAGCTTAGTTACCAAAACAAAATGTAGTTATTACTCTTTATGGCATCATACCAGAGCTAATACTGTTATTAATAAAATTGAATTTCCATGTGTGGACATCGTCATGCATTTCCTCATCATGTTTAAATGATGCTGCAGCACTATTTGCAATTTCTATTCGAACAGTATTGAAGTTCTTCTAATTGTATAGTGCCACCCTCTATACTGCAGCCGATGCAGCACAAATACTGGAAGGTTTCCAGTTGCTAGGTTGTATGAAGAAAATTAGAACATTTTATTTATGCTTCAATTTCATGCAAGACAAACCTACAGGCCTCACTTTATAGAATTACGACTGCACACGGCCTTAGAAAAAGACACAAGCCGTAAACAGCCAGACCTCACTGAACAAAGTAATCACTAAAACTTTCAAATCGATTTGCAAACGATTTCAAGGTAGAGAAGCAGATAGAAGAAATAAATTGCATGACCTGTGTTTATTTGGCATCAGTGACAAGCAACTTATTGGTAACACAGTTACAGAAAAAAACAACTTGTCTGAGGCAGAGTAATTTATAAATAATCAGTAGAACTCATTTGGACCAAAGTGATCTACTGTTAGAGGACTTAGAAACCAGTTATCTGTAAAGGTATTGTGTTCACTGAGTGGAGCTATAAATGAAACATTTAATTTTTTAATGTATCTGTAGAGATTCAAAATAAATAAAATAGCCAAAAAATGGGGCAAAGTGCGAAGAGTAAAGATACCCTTCAAATAAAGTATGAAAAAAAAATCAATCGAATGAATAATTGTTACATTTTCTCTTTGTACGGTAAATTGGGAGATTTATCACCTCAACTAATCTCTTAGTCAAATCTGAGAGCATGCATAGGAGATGTGTCACCTAAAAAATTATGAAATAGTCCTATGTACCGAAAACACATTTGATTCATTTTTTTTTTTTTTTTTTAATCTGTCATAGTTTTTCTTTTATCTTTATTTACCTCAAATCCTGATGACACCTGCATAGATGTGTTATACACAACAAACACTCACCAATGTTGGAAGAAAGAAAGTCACTCTTCATCTTTTCTCCCAAACTTAAAGTGGGACACAGTTGAAACAATTAACTCTAAATCTCAACGAAGTCAACAACTAATTAATTTTCTTTATGAAAAGTGGACAAAGTTATATACCTCAATGTCGGCGTAACATAAATAATTTAGAAGGAAGGAACAAGTTTGCTCTCTACATATGAACTTCAACCACCTACAAGAAAAATGATGAATACAGTAAAACATATTGTAAAAGAAAATATGTGTATATGGATGAATAACTTTAATCTCTACATAATTGTTTTAGGGTGTTGTTGTGAAATGTCTCTTCTCACAGAACAAGAGATGATGTTACAACTGTGGTTGGTAAAAGCTGTAGAGTCATCAGGCTATAAAGTTCTCAACCACCTCAGCAAACAGTGGCTGTTCAAAGGGTCTCTATTCATTCTAAAGGACATGGAGAGGAATTCTTATCTGCTACTAACCCACTAAATTTTAGATTTTAAAGTAACAAGCTAAAACTACCATTTTAGTTTTTAGAACGTTGTTTCAATTCAGTTCAGTTCAATTCAAACATACTTTATTGATCCCCAATGGGCAATAACATGTTGCAGTAACTCAATTTCAAATTATCTTCAGAGAGTCATCTGAAGAAACTTCTGACTGAAGACACTCTGCAGTTGCATTACATTTTTGCTGTTGAGTTTAAATTCTCTCTCTTGTGAAGAGAATGTTCAAGGTTCTCCCTGATGAATTTATTTTTTTCAGCACAAAATTTATAGAAGATAAAGATTGAAATCATCCTCTAGAAGTAAAGTCTGCTCTTCTCAAAAACAGCATCATTGTGTCTCCAGTTCAGTCTGTGGTCCAGGTGAACACCAGGTATTTATACTCCTCCACCACCTCCACTTCTTCTCCCATGATGGAAATGGGTTTTGACATTTCGCTGCTTCTCCTAAAATCCACAATCATCTCCTTTGGCTTGTTCACAGTCAAGAAAAGATGATTGTTTCCATACCAGGACACAAAGCAGTCCACCAGTTCTCTGTACTCAGTATCTTGTCCATCTCTGATCCACCAACAACTGCAGAGTCATCAGAGTATTTTTGTAGATGGCAGGACTCTGACCTGCACTGAAAGTCTGAGGTGTGCAGAGTGAAAAGGAATGGTGAGAGTACAGTCCCCTGTGGTGCTCCTCTACTGCTGATCACCTGCTCATACGTATAATCCTTCAGTCTCAGAAACTGTTGTCTATTTGTGAAGTACTTCTTTATCCAAGTGATTGTGGAGGCCTCCACATGTGTCTCCTGGAGTTTTTGACACAATAGAGCACACTGAATCGTGTTAAAGGCACAGAAGAAATCAAAGAACGTGATCCTCACAGTTGAGGCTTCAGTTGGTCCTAAAAATATACAGAATATAATATAAATAGGCCATTCTTTGGCGAAAAGTTTGTAGGATGTTGTCAGCTCTGATGTGAACAGGTAAATGTTTTGTTATTCATAAATAAATTATATAACTTTGATTTAACCAGTTAAATCTCACAAAGACAATATTTTATTTGCAAGGCAGTTTTGACCACAAGGTCAGTAACCTGAATCATACATGAAAGTTACAGATAAACAGAGAAATTACAAATACTTAATCAATGCTGATAATGAATTGCTTAAAATTTAGGAGTGTCAAACTGTTCAGTAGATTACCAAAGTTCATGCCATGGGTCATGATAACATTTTAAAACATTTGTAATGTTCATGTTTTTTTCTTGTTATTACACTTATTAACAACTGTTCTTAATTTTTTTGGAGAGAGCTGATCCCTATAAGTCATCCAATTCTCATACTCAGAGACACCACTAGGAGTATTCAGCTGAAGCAACATTTTTTGAAACACTTCAAAAGTATATGTAAATTTCTCGGGGTATCCTCTATCAAGTGTATAGGTTAGACCCACCAGATGGGTCCAGGCTCCACTAAGATCTGTGAGATTACAGTGAACAGTTTTGTCATTTATCACAATCCTTGCATCAGTTTAATGAATGTATCTTGGCTCCGTAGCAGGTAAATCTTCATCACCTCCTGAGCTAACTCCTCTACACTACAGTGACTGGTGTATCACGAGCATACGGTAGACAATATAAAGATAACTGGTTTGAGCTCACTTTTTACCACACATATCTCAATACAAGGACACAGACAATGACAGAGCACTCAGGCTGTCTTCACACATTGTGCTCATTGAGGATCTTGGATAAGATCCAAGGTGAAAAAGAAAGAAATAGCACATTTGTCATATAGTGCACACAAACAAGAAACAACCAATACAGATAGATTAATATAGATGGATCAGGTGTTAAGGTATTTAGAAGATGTTTGAGATAAATGAGCAAAAAGCAGAAATAGAAAAAGGAAAAACAAGAATATTATCACAAAGAGTGGAGTAGTATGTGAAGTTTGGTGTTAAACCTAAACCTTTTTTTTTCTAAATCTAATTAAACAAACTAAAAAAACAGCCTTTAATCAGAAATTATTACAATATCATTCAATATTTATTTTGTTCTTATTTTATCTGCAGCAGTTCTTAGAATGTCCATTCTTGTGCTTCCCAGTATAAAAGCACATAATCACGGTGTCTCAGTGATAAAAATTGCTCATGGGAAGAAAGGAACACATGTACAAGTAAACAATATTAGCTCAGTTGGTAGGCAGAGCCAACTTAAGGAATTCAAATTAAAGAAGGAGAAAAAGCTCTATGCAACTGAAATAAAGTTACATAAAACACTCCCAAGATGAAAAATAAATAAATGTAATGCGTTTTTTGGCAAACGGCAAAACCACTAAGATTTTTCCTTGCATGATAAACAGTTTGTAAAATGAGTCTGTAAATACTAACAAATGCAAAAAAAAAAAAAAGAGATGAAATTTGGAAGTAAAATTATTATATTACATATTAATATATTAGGATACAATAATTAAACTGAGAGCATCTGGCCCTCACAGTGTCTGCTGGGAAAAACTCTGGCCCTTGAACAAATTTGATTGATGACCCCTGGTATAAAATAATGGATGTGGCAACATGCAATAATTTTACAGTTACTTTACGTTTAAGGAATTTCCATCATTGCTTAGGGTTGTTCTGAACATATCTTCATGTAACTTCACAATAAATGATCAAGATAGTCGAGACACTGGAATCAGAAGTGAGCTAATGGGTTTGACGTACCTTCAAAAGCTATGGAGAAGAATCCAGAAGAAAACCACCATTACAGAAAAAGAGATTATCATGAAGAATTGCTGAACTGAAAATGAGATCCATGTCAACTAAGGTGAGATTGTTATTTTTTGTGTAAATCACAATATGGGTGGACTGAGCTGCTTGGTGGAGGTCTGCACTCTTTGAGTGCTTTCCTAGTTTTGAATGGTATGACTCCAGATGGTGCTTTGAAGCAAATTTAACACCAATATATGGCTAAAATATTTTTACATCTGATTGTTCTTATTAATCCTCAAATTTTACTGTTGAGTCAAGAAAGTATTATGAGAAATGTGCTTTTGAGTTATTGATCTGAAAGTATTTCCAGTAACATATTGTGATGTTCTTCCAGTGTGTCAAAGTAGCAAAAAAATGCTACATTATGAACAAGTAATACAAAATGTTGTGTTATATCTTATCTGTTTGTGAACTCAGCTATGATCACCATAAAGTTTGCTGCCAGGTTTTTTATGCTGGCATTTACAACACTAACCATCTGGAGCAGGTCTGTCTCTGCAGGCGTCTCAACAATTTATCCATTTTAGAGGCTTTCAAATTCCCAGATGGCCTCGCTGCAAATGTTGGAAAAGTTGAGAATTTCCAGACAAAACTATTAAAAAACATCTGCTCTTGATTGATAATTATTGTTCATTATTTTTCTTTAGTTATTCTAGTGGTGTAGCTGGGTCTCATTAACAGTGTCATATCTGACTGCAAGTCAATATGAATTCATCCTGAAACTAAATTGGTTTTGTTCAGGTCAGATACAAAATGGCAAATGCTCAAAGCATAAACACAACTTTAGATCATCCAGCTCTGATTTAGAGTGCACATGGCAAAGGATTTTATCTTTGTTTAAAAGAACAATTCCACTATGAGTCATACAAATTTTCTCCAATGATAAAATTAGAATGTTTGAATTAATTTAGCAATTTTAGTTAACTACACAGACCTAAACACCAGGGATTTAACTCAGAGCACATTTCTGTCATCCTTGGTGACTAATGAGACTTTTCAAGTAACAAATATGTTCTATGCAAAAAGAATAATATATTTTAGTTAAATTAAATGCAATTTACAAGTTAGTTTAGTTTTTTTCTTATTACAGTTTATCTGTCTTTCCAGGAGAGGTTAAAAATGGCAAAAACATGTTAGATTTTGGAAGTGATCCCTAAAACTGCCATTATGGAAATATCATTTTTCACAAATAACTAGTGAACTAATGGTGATAACAAAGCATTTCTTAAGGTTAAGTGTAAATTTTCATGGTCAGTGAATCCAATACTGTTGATCAAATAAATGCAGAACTATTAGCTTTAATGTTTAAATGACATTATGGGGTAAATGCTTGTATAAATGTGTTGCTTGGTGGAGTTCTGCACTCTCTGGGTGCTTTCTATCTATTAATTATAGAATATATAATATATATATAGTAAAAAATACGGAATTTAGACCAGTGGAATGCTTGAATTTATTTTCTAAAGCTTCGTCCAGATATGTTGTCATATTAGGAAGGAAATTTACCAAAAAGTATTTATTTTTTTAAGCATTTAGATCTTTTAAAAATAAATTCTCACTGGGATTAAACAATTAGAGATCGACATGTCCCGGATGGTGTCACTGTTTATTGATCAAACCTCAACTTGTTTTAAACATCATTCTGTGTCAATATTGTTTTGTTTTTCCTTTTTGTTTGTTTTTTTTTATAAAAGTTGAAATCCATTGCACACTCAGCTCAGTTCAGTTTTAGAGATCTGTGCCACACTAAAATCAGAACTATGTATTGAATTTGAAATTTATCATGCAAAGCTTTAAAATGTTACTTAAATCAAACCCTTTTTTGTGACTACTTTAGTTTATCTTTTCACCTTCATGAAGTGTGAGAAGTCCATGAAACAATATCACCTCCCATAAAAGACACAAAGTTATGAAGCTGTCATTTTAACACTCATCAAGGCGAAACTGTGATTTTCTTTGGTTTTGGATCTCCGAGTATTTTTTCTCACTTTAATTTGCACTTACTACATCTGAGCATACAGTGTGTTAAAAAGTATAAAGCTGCATTAGTGTATAGATAATATAGTTTGACCTTTTGCTAACAGCTTGTGAATGCAGTATCCTAACAGCTCTAGATGGCATCCTGTTTCAGTTAAATGTATTTTATTTAATCTATAGGTAAAGCATAAATGGTTGGTTGAAAAAACCAAAAAAAAACAAAAGCCAAATCAAAGATGCATTAAACTGGTCAATACATAAATGTACTGTTTGGTTTTATGAAGCAGAGAATATTTTTAAACTTCTTTCTTGGAGATCAGGTTTAACCACAGTGAATGCTTGCTGAAATTGCCAGGCATAAATCCACTGCACAGAAAGCAGAGAATGAAAATTTGATCTGAGAGAAGCAAAGCATGTGTGGGTGTTTGAGGAGGTTGGGCTGCATGTGGACTAATCTGTTATGACATGGGAATGGCCGTCTCTGGTTACTTTCTTTTCACACCTCTTTCAAGTAAAGCTTAGTGTTGTGGCATAAGACTGAGATCTGTTCAAGTTCTATGTTTGCTTCTTTGATCAGCTTCTCAAGATAAAAGGTTTTCTGCCTATGTTTAAAAAGCCAGTTATATTTAATGAATATCAAATATAAGGGAAAGTATTGGGGAGGCTGCGCAGTGGTGCAGTGGGTAGTGCTGCTTCCTTTATTGGGCTGGGACCTTTCTGCATAGAGTTTGAATGTTCTCCAGCTTCCACCCACTCAAAAATAAGCTTGAGGTTAATTGGTAAATCTAAATTGTCCCTAGATGTGTGTGAATTGGTGTGGCCCTGTGATGGACTGGTGACCTGCCCAGGTGTGACCCCGCCTCTTGCCCAATGACCGCTGGAGATAGACACCAGCTCCCTGTGACTCTTAATAGGAATAAGCGGGTTTAGATAATGGATGGGTGGACGGTGGTAGTTAGTGTCGTTACCTTAAAGAAAGAAAGTTTATGTTTCCGATCTTTGCTGAGTGAGAAGTTTGGCTTTCTCCCCATGCATGAGTGTTTTTCTCCTGGTAGGTTTCATCAGACAGTAACAGAGATGTTATGAGTTCATTTTGATTCCAAACTGACTGTAACCCAAAAGAAGAGGAAGCAGGTACATCAGCGATGAAGGACAGTATAGTAACTGAGTAAGTGGAAACCTACAAACTGGTAATAAATTATATAAAAAAACATATTTCTGTTCATAAAAAACAAAATACAGTTCCTTAACTGTTTACCTTTCACACACAGTCCAGCTGGTGACCAAACTGTGTCGGACTTTTCTTCAGGGCAGTGATATTTAACTGCTTTTCAGATTTCAGTTTTAAATGGTTCAGTGACAGTAAATGAGACAGAACTAATAATGCTTTTAATCTTTAATAAATGTGTTTACAACTCAGTTTGGTTCCTTCATCAGATAATAAGATACAATAGCCCAATGGCAAAACCTACTGTTCAGTTTTTGAAACTTCATTATTTAATATAAAATGTTTCATTGATTATATCTGTCATAAACTATTTTTAAGAGGGATCATGTGAAATATTGAGCTTTCTTCATTGTTTGTTGTGTTTATTGGCTGCAAGTTCTTGTAGTGATTTTGTGTAATTGTTCTCTACATATCCACTTAAAAAATTGTCTCAAAGAGACTGAATAATATGACCCAGTTTATAACTACAGTTAGAAAATCAGACTGAAAGAGGACAGTATTAATACTAAGATTTGTTTTTAATTCACAGGCCATTCCTGCAGTATTCTACAGATTTTTTCAATATGGCTCCAAAAATATAACTTTACAAATAAAAGACTAAGACGTTTAATTTTTTAAATTAATCTGATTTTCATTCTGTTAAATTTTTCAGATCTAATTTTATATTAAATCTTCAGCAACTGTCAGGCTCAGGCTGACAGACACCCTCTCTCTCTCTAAGATGATTGACTGTGATGGAATTCCTTAAGCAGAACCCAGCAGGCTTCTGACCCACACCCAATATACCCGTCGTGAAGCCTGTTAACTGAACCAGTCATCCGATACTTCACTCATGGATGCAGAGATTATTGGATGATACAAATACAGATGTGCCAAAAGGAAAACAATGATGTTATTAGTTTTTGGAGTTTTCTCATTTCTAGCATTTTTCCCCACTGTGTCAAACCCACCTTCGCTGCTTCGCTGTACCATCTTTCAACTGCCCTTGGCATATTGTTATGTGTGGCACAATTTGAAACATGAGTGACCCAATTCAGAGCAGCAGAATACGGATTTAAGAAGGAGAAGAAAGAGTAAAAGGAAATACATCTCCCACCAGCAGGCAATGAGAACAATGCAAAATGTTTTAAATCAGACAACAAGAGGAAAAATATTTCCAACAATTAATTATTATCCTAATTATTAATACAATTCAAATGATGCTTTTATTAGTGCTATTGTTTTTTCATGTAGTTACATAACATTGTGTTGTGGTTATATATTTACTTATGTATTTACTGCATGAAAAGAACAAGTAAATTAAATGTGTTTAAAATGCATGTTGGGTTAAACAAACCTAACATCTTTTGTTTAAATGCCACTATTCAAGTGAAACATCAAATAAGTGACCTCGCCACAGAAACCGCTGGAAATTCAATCAATCCCTTTAAAACCCACTGACTTCATACTCTGTGAATGACACCTGCATCCATTTACAAATAAACAAGAGGTGAAACCCAGCTATTGCCAAAAGACCACTGAAGATAAACACCAGCAACCCTGAGAAGGAACAAGCAGGTAAAGTCACAGTGGTTCCACTTACAATGTGGCATTTCAGCTGCTTCAAAATGAACCAATTCTCAAAATGTCAGCAGCGCATGTAACCATGATTTTATCAACCTTTACGTTACTATCAGTGTTGTATCATACAGTTATTCTGGCAGCCTTTTATGAAATTGTTACCATATCTGATACATGTAGCAGGAAGTGCAACAAATAACTGGCTTTTTTGCTAATTTCTCCTTCAAATACAAATAAAATTTCATATGAATAACCAAATTATGTCAATTTAATTGTGTGTTAAGGGTTGTAATAATGTTTTTGAGTCATAATCATATTATAGATAAATAACATAACATAATATATTAATTATGCATGTTTATTCATGGTTAATTGTCCTTACTGGAGGTGATGGTACAACAAGCATTACTTATATTTTGTCTGTCTTCTCAGGTGTAACTTATTTGGCAGCTGCATGGTTGATGGGTAATAACGGTAGATCTGCTGCTCTGTTAAATGCCACATTCAATCCCACTGGCCACTCTGTTTGCCTAGAAAGTAACTGGTCACAATCTGCTGTGTAACTGAAGTGTGCTTAAGTGGAGTTCCATGTAGACGCTGTTCCTCCTATACAAGGTTTCACGTCAGTAAGCACATGTTCGACTAAATTGTAGCTGATTTTTGCCCCTTGAAACACTTACCTTTATGACAATCTGCCAGTCGGTGTTTGCAAGACTGCAGTTATCCATGTGAACACAGAAATATTCATTCATCAGTTAGGAATAAAAGCAGGTAGAAAATCACCACAAAATTAGATGTTTACAGTAGTTGGTTTTCATAAATATAGAGGGTCAAGGTTTGTAATCAGATACAATCAGGGAGATTTAACCTCACCAGATTGTGTCTAAATGTATTTGAGGTCAAGAAAAGATGCTATTGAAGATAGAATTGCAACAACGAAAAGAAAAACAGAATGATGACAAAATAACTCAATAATGATGGATGTGGGTTTCAAACTTGTAAATGTTTCATCCCCCCTTCTACCACTACATATTCGTAAATACTGCAAATCCAGTTCCTGCAAAAAGAATCACCTATTTTGGACTTTTCCCCAAAGTAAACAGTAAGTTTAAGAATAGCAAGTTTAGCTCAAAAACACAGTTCAGTCTGTTTGTTTATGTGCCAAGTATCCTGAGATTATACTTTTCACACTGAATAACTGATCAGAATGATGGTTTTAACTGACAGATCAGCCATTGATTCAACAGGCTGAAACAGTGACACTGTTCATTACACATCAAAGTAATGAGACACAGACTTTTCCCAATGCTCCAGAAATTCCCGACAGCTATTTTGTTGACTAAATGTACAAAAGATCTTACACAGACAAAAGAAATTCAGCATTCTGATATTCACTTTCTGATTGTTTATTTGTGGATTTGACTTGTCTACCTTCATTTCTTTAACCTACAAATAACAAAAAGTGATATGTCTGTCATACAACTGACTCAGATAACTTTACTTTTACATATCAACTGATGAATCATCACCATGTACTTTGAAATTAAATTATCTCTTGAGTTTGTTTAAGACTTTTTAGTTTTAACATTAGAAAATGTTCCAGATGACTATTTGATCAGTACAACTTTAAGGGATATAGACTCCTGTCAACCAATCAAAAGGGAAAAAAACAAACAAACAAAAGCTATAAACACTATGACAATCAATTTAGTTTTTTGTTTGTAGCCATTTTATTTTGGTAGAAATAAACTGATGGTTTTGGAATTATCAAAACGAAACATGAGAAGAAATCAAGTATGAACTGTTGATTTAGTGTTTGCTTTCTTTCATCACTTCTTCCTTCTCTCTCTATTCACTACCAAAACAGTCATTTATAGGGATTTCTCTCACAAACAGACCTGCCATTGGTTCAAGGTCTTCAGTGAAGTCCAACAGCATTTACATACAGGAATAAGAGCAAAGACATTTGTAAAAGAGTCTTTGTCCGAGTAGGCAAGTCCAGGTCCTGAGGGCCATATCCTGCATGTTTCCCTGTTTTAACACCTGATTCAGATGAACAATTCATTAACATGGTTCTGCAGGACTTACTGACATGCTGAGGATTTAAATCAGGTGCGATGAAGCAGAGAAACATCTAAAACATGCAGGTTAGTGACCCGCTTTGCCTTTCTTTGCTTCCAAAGTTGTTTCAAGGCTTTTTTTCTGTGATTAAAACTTAGACTTACAACACGCAAAATACTCTTTATTTGCAAAACGTATCCTCATAGACATGTTAAGATGTTTAGGCATACGTTTAATGATTTCCATCGAGCCAAAACAAAAAGGAAGAAAAATATGTTAGTTTGTTTTCTCATAAAAAACTCATTATCTGACCCTTTCTTATTTTCACAGGTGTTGCAAACTTACCCCAACATTTTACTCTTACAAAAGATAAATAATCTGAGTTCTTGCATCATTATTATAACACTATATTTCAAACATCACCATTTTAGACTGTAATTCTGTCATATTAAAAAGAATAATCTGCAGACCAGACAGCTCAACTGCAAGCTGAAGATTATTATAACTGCAAAACCAAACAAAAAAAGATTTAGTAGGTAAGCGTCAATTCCTTTTTTATTGCATTCACTTTCATTATGTATGTATTCACAAGTGTTTGTGTAAGGCGTTAAGCAGATAAGGTCACTGAATATATTTCAGGTGGCAGCATAAAACGCTCATTATACACATGCTGAGCTTTGCTTTGGTCAGTTTGAGAGGTCTTTCTAAAGTTGTGATTATACATTTAAAAACTGAAAAATGACAGAAATTGGGTTTATTCAGATATAAATAATTATCTTTAAAGCACTGGGATAATGAAATTGAGCAATGCACTTGTGATTCATAACAGCACAACAAAAAGAGAGAGAGAGAAAGAAGCAGTCGTTTTCATTTTGCTCAATTTCAAGCATGAGATACCAGAAATGAAATCCTTCATTGCATCTTATGTTCAGTCATTATTCCTTCCCTTCTCAGGTGTGTTGCAATGTGTTAAAGAGAGCAGTGGGCATTTTGACACTGAGATTTAGCACTTCATGACAAGACTCCCAGCAGGTTAACAAGAGAGGGAGAACACAAACTCTACACCAAAAACGAACAAACAAAAAGTAAGTTTAAGTAACAATATGGGAAGTAAAAGGTCAAGAGAGGATTAGCTCAGCTGCCCAGTCTCTCTCCATCTCTCTCAAACTAAAAAGGAAGAGCTAGTCAGAAAGATTGTGAGGACTCCAGCGTGTTCAGCATTCGCTTGTTCTTTGAAAAAACTGTGTGATCCAACCGGAAAAGATTAGCTTTCACTTTTATGATAACATGTATTCACCTCCACACTTTATAGGTGTTTCTTTTCTTTTTTTCCCCCACTAATCTTTGACATTTCTTTCAGTTACATGCTCATTTAACTGTGCAAACACTTCATGTTATCAGCAAGTGCCCTGAATGGTTTATAAGACACGTCTCTGGTAGATTAATGTTATGGAGAATCCTTATTACAAGTCTGTGGCTCACAACAAAATGAGCTGTAACATGATTAGTTTAGATTTTCTTATGTAACATTTTACATCTCACTGCACAAATATCCATGAATTAAAACAATGTCAACATATCTGGATGAAAGTAACTGTAGACGAAGATCTTCTTCTGCTCAAAACACCTTTATACTTTTTTACAGAACAGTAATAATTGATCAATGGAGCATATTTTTTATTAAAGACATCTTCATAAATCCTACTGTGTCTAAAAATGAATGTGAGGCTTATCCCTCAGATTAAAGAAAGAGATTGAATCTTTAGGCCACTCTACTCTCTTAATTCATCTCCCATCTGAACATAATGAATCCCTCCCTGCTCATTATTACTGATATTAAACGTCCAGCTCATCAGAAAGTCAAACACTTTATCAGGATGACTATACTGTTAATATTATAAGTTTATGATAATCCAAGTAAAAAGACCATCACTAATGCTGAACTGTGACGTTCTGTGCTTTCACACCCTCTTAAGCTCGAATATTTATTGCATTTAAGCTTTCGTTCAAGTCCTTATTTGAGAGAGATTAAAATAAACGTAATAACTGACGAATATTTAGACCTTTATTTAAAATTGCACTAACCACATTTTTAAAACATGTTTTGAATGTCTCCAGAATAAGAAATGATTGTGTTGAATCATGGCTGGAGCTCGAAGCCAAAGCTGTTACTTAAGAAAAAGACAAAGGGACGCGTTAGTAGATAAATCTATTTCCTGAACTAAGTGTTTTAACATGTAGCAGAAAAGGTTAGTTTATCCTCCTCACATTTTTAAAATAAATCTTCATGAATATGAAATTTGGCAAATCAGATTACTTAATTTAATCTATAAATCACCATGCAAAGAACTTTGGACACACACCCTTTTTCTCCTGTTGTCCTCTCAGTAATGGTACATTGTGCTGCAAAGAACAGGTTTGTAGAAAGAGAGACAGAGGTGTTGATCACTGAGGTGGTGAACAGACAGAACGTTATTTTGTGTTTCATCCTCTGGGATCAGTAACAAACAAAAAAAAAATACTGAGTGTCACTCGCAGTTAGTGTGTTGAGACAGAAAATCAGAAGGAAAAACAAAAGTAGAAGAAGCATCTTGATCCCTGACTAATGATGACTGTGTGTGTGTTTTAAAAAAAGAATTGAACCATAACATAATATTAGAAGAAATTGTTTAATATAAAAACAGTCTGGATTTGGGTGACTGTGATCTGGAGGTGATGACACCACACTGGTTTTCTATTTTTTTTTCACAATTCCAAAACAGATAGTGGTTTTGCTCACATGATTATTCTTGTGCATCACAGTGAACAGAGTGAAAACATCATTTTGCACAATTCTGTGGAGAAACAGAACTTTATAATTTGGCACTGCTAAATCATACAATCTTTACATGAGTTTGTGGAATGATCTGCACATTTTTGAGACTGACCTGGACTTATAGTAGATAACGCTGACTACTGGTTAACTACTGGTTAACTACTGGTTAAGTATATGAGATGTGACTTTATCCAAAATAACCTTATGAAGAACCACCCTGTACTCGTGTTTGCACAAAATGTTCGATTTAAGACTGTATGTAGAGAACAAGTCCGGATGGAATGCCATTTTAATCAAAATGATTTCGAGCAACTTTACTTTGTTTTGTTTTTTTCTTTCTTTGTTTTTTTTTATCTGCACTAGCATAAAACACTCAATCACTTGTCAAATGCAGCCCAGCGTGTCACAGCAATGTTTCAGTTTATTTGATCTTCACTCCAGTCTTTTATTAGCCCTTAAATGTGTTCTCATTTGGTACATGTAAAAATCTAATTTTGTGAATGTCACTGCAGTTAATCCTCACACACCCTCTGTGATTGTTGGATCCCCTGTAAGGGGACTTCAGGTTGGGCACTACTCTAATACAATCATTTTTTATGAGGAGAAAGTTGCTGTTATATGAGTATATGGAGGAAAATGTAATAAAATTCAATGCTGTCAAGTCAGCAGGGTTCTAATTTTCCTATCCTCCAAATCAGGCCATTCTGGAGGAAAAGCTGTATCAAAGTCATCTACTGGTGCACTCTGTCAAATGTCTTCTAAAGAAGTGCTTGAGACATATCCTTTAAGGATGAAGACTGGTTGATAAATTAGTCACAGATGGCTCACAGACTAATGCTAGATCTTTCTTCTCACCTTCAGTTTTTTAGGGACTTAAAAAACATCAAGTACATGCTATGACACAAGAAAGAACTGAAAAAGAACTGAAGAAAGAAAAACTTAAAGATACCAGAAGAAGATCATTTAAAAGATTTCTTCACAAGTACAAGAAGCTGATCTCAGTGTTTTTATGGAACATATTCTTCAGAAAGAGAAAGCAATTAGAATAAATTTTGTACGGTAAAAATGTATTGTTCTTCAGTTTTAGATACATTTTGAGTTTTCCATTGTTCTGTTACAGATTACAGTACAGTAGTACACAGAAGTACTTTGACCACGTGTTCTGAGTGATACAGTCTCACGAGGGCAGCATGAAGTATGTTGAGAGATCATTTGTAATCAGATCTTGGTGACTTACTCTTTGTGCAGTTGGTAGTTTAATCTACACAATACATTTATTTGGCAGCCAAGAAATAAGTAAGTAATTATTTATCAGTATATCAAATCATTTGTCTGTCAAATCAAGGTTTGTTCAGCCATTAATATGTTTCAGAGTCACATTAGCTACAATTATTGCAACATTTTTTATAAATATTTCAGTAAGTGTGATTATATAACACAACAATATAATAAATGAAGCACAAACAAATGATGGTTTGATATCCCAGCTGTTGATTATACCGTTAGAGTATTATTTCTACCTGTATGTTCTAAATTCTAAGGATGAAAACTTGCTCAACTTTACCACGTTCAATATTTCTGTGCACTGTGTGCACCTTGAAACGTTAGATTTGAGAAGCAGAAATTTGCACAGTTCAGCTCTGAACATTTGTGTAAAGGCTTGCTAAAAAGTATCTCTGAGCCCTGACAGGGCAGATCTGGAGCTTTGGTGCTGCGCTCACAGCTGCTTTGTTCAATGTCACTGCAGAAATTAACATAACGCAGGATGTTCTCTGTGAATGACACATGATGTCTGTTGGGGCAATTCATTTTATAGAAAATGTTTTATCAGAAGCTTGAAGATTGAGCAACTATCCCAGTTAAACTCTACAGACTGCAAGCAGTTATGTTTGCTGAGTAGGTGGTCTTTTGTTGCTCAGGACACATTTGGGTTCACTTTTTTTGTCAGGCCACCTCCGAATGTGACTTAAGTGACAGGATCTCAGAGTGTTCTCACTAAATCCTGAGTGCATTCACACATTTATTCAGTGTTTACTGGTTTGACATGTGTCCTGCCAGACAATGTCTCAGATCAAGTATACACCTGCTAGTCTAACACTACTCCCAACAGCAGTCTCCCTCCTTCTGCCTCTAACATTTGGAAAAATATAATTTACTGTGATTGCTGCACAAAAATGGAAAACAAAGCCTCATGACTGCCACTTGCATGTTCATTTTTAGAAAATACTTGGCAGTAAAACAGGAAACAAATAATTTTTACATGACAGAGAATAGAGATTTAATAAAAGACATTCAGTTAGAATGACCTTTGTTTTAATGCTGCAGTGGCCGAGCAGTGTAGAGTCAAAGGATGATGGAGGGTTGACCAGGAGATTAAATTTCTGAGAAATATTTTAACATTCACACCAGGTGAGTTTAGTAACATCATGACCTCTATTTTTCTTATTGAATCACAGTAAATTCCCTTTACAGTCCTGTGGATGTATTTGTTCTTTGTTTTTTGTTTTGTTTTTTTTTGCTTCTCCACACTCATTAGCTGTGCTGTGAAGTGGGACCTTGTAGAAACCACAGTATAAACAATAGCCTAAATGGATGTGTGCCATTTCTGCTGAGATAAAAAAAAAGGCATTGCTCCAGGAAAAATGCTGAACAGCCACTGTGTGAGCGTTCCAGCATGCCGTCAATGTGAAATCCAAGCATTGCTCTTTCTTCACAGCAGTAGATCATAATCTGTCAGAGGAAGCATCGCTGCTTTGTGAGATGTTACACTTGACTGCACAACATACATATGAGGTACATACAGCTGAAGACAGGAGGAGAAAATGATGATGTAAACTGATAAAAACAAATCAGTCTTATACTTTCAAGATGGCATGTTTTCTATGACCTCCATGAAACCTCTATGAAACATTTTATTTAATATGGACATCAATCTGACTTACAATGTTTTTGTGTGTGTTTATATTTTTGTTTACATGCTTTTGTCTTGAATTTGAGGTCTTCAACTCAAACAGTGGAATGCTATTATCCCACTACCACCATATGGAAATACAAAGTATAGTGAATCAATTTGATTTTTTCATTCCCTGTATATCAACATGCCAACAGACCATTACTCCCCCCTGTGACACCTGCATTTATCTAGATATGGGACAACATTTCTACAAAGGCACCTGCAACTGTCAGGACAATTTAATAGCTGCTCAAGGTAATTTATTATAAGTGTATTATATCATTCTGCTAATTTGTAATATTCTGTGTTCTAATCATTATACTTGTTAGTTTAGAACGCACAAGATTTACTATTATTCATCTTAGACTGCTGAAGTAGCAGGTGGTCATGAGGTAACTCTTTTGTTGAACATGTGTCTTATTTGTATTTAAGTTTAGTGTCTAAAGCCTTTGTATTTTTTATCTGTAGTTTTCACGGCGTTCAATAAGCCAATGTAAAGTCAAATGCAGAACTGAATTTCTCCAAGAGGGATTGATAAAGGGAAATTATTATTATTATTATTTTTTATTATTTTTTAAATATTTTTTAAGACAAGCTAATGAAGAAACAATGTCAAATACACACACAATGAAACTGAACTGAGAAGAAATGTATAACACTCTAATTTCTAAAACTCATGTGAAAGTTGATTTAAAAAGTGAGTAAGAACAAAATCAGAATTAGGCCCAGGAAAATACAAAATAAAATCAAAGACTCTAAATTTACTTTGAAAAATCCCGATCTCTCAGCTGTTGTCAGGTTATCATGGCTGTCGTTTTATATTTTGAGGATCATGCTGGTGAAACAAGGCCTCACCCTGTTTCCTTTTTCACTTTCAGAATAATCAAAAACTAAAGCACTAGATGATCTGAGTCTTCTGGAGGGTTCAGAATAACTCTTAAAAATACACTGGACAGAAAAAAAAACAATAAAAGCGTTAAAAACTAATAAAAGGATCATAAAAATCAATCTGTGGATGCTGTGTTTCTTAATATTCTTGTGACCTTTAAAACAAAACTAAGATGAAAATAGCAAACAGCGTCAGCGGCGCATTTTGTTGGCTTGTATTGTACTTCTTGTGTCAATTTTTGAAATGCAGTGAAGAATAATTTCTAGGCACTGCAATGCTTCATGTGTGATTTTAAGTCCTCCACATAAAAATAGCTGCTCATTAATGCAACACACACACCAGAGCAACAACAGGGATATCTCAGCTTGCCGTCAATCATTTCAAGGCTTGACAAACGTCTCAAATAAACAAGTCACCCCTGATTTCAGAAAAAATACACCCATTTATCACATTTTATTTATTATTATTTTTACTAATCTGCTCAAAATTGTTCATCTCAATTGCACTCACAGCACATCATCTGTTCAGATTATACTGCATTAGATAAACAAACATAGAAAATGCTTCAAATTTAAGAGGTAAATGAGATGTTTGTAGAATATTTTGATGGGAAAGCTGAGCACTTCAACATGTCATTGAAATTTGCTAATATTTTTTACATAAAAATTATTAAATAAATTCCAAGAAACAACTTTCAATGTCCCATTTTAATGAAAATATTTTATTTGAGGATTGATTCAGTTAAACATTAAAACATCCCCAAACATATTTTTATCCTTGGAAAAGTCAATAACTCATTAACCCTGGAAGCCATATTGATGGCTTGGTAATAATTTCAGTTATTTTCTTGTTATCAATGCTTTGCATACAGGAAGTGTTACATTTTATTGAAGTTACAGAAGTTTTGCGATTCTTGGATGAAAATTTGGGCTCTTGGCTGACTGAGCTAAGCCTCCTGAAAATAAAGAAGGGTGCTCTATATTTCAAGCCACATTATGCCGCAGCCGAGCTGTCAGGCAAGAGGAATGTCGTTGGTTACCCCTGCCCTGCTCCTGTCTGTGTCAGGGTTTTCATCTCATATCATTTTCACCTCTTATTTCATGGGATTTGAGAAAGTGACGTCAACTCAGAGGAACAGCGGCGCAACCCTCAAGTGTGTGGAGAAACACTCAGACGTAGGTACAGTCATATGACGTTGTCACATCTGATACATCACTGAAAGAGCACACTCATCTGGCAGAAGTCAGATTAGTGTCTGTAAAAAATATAAAAAGGGCGTTTAAATTTTTAATAAAATGAAAGATATCGTGTTCCTTTCTAAATGGCATGAATTAGTTTCTAATTTTTTTTTTTTTTTCTTGGAAATGGAACTCTGTCTAAGAAAAGCTGTGAGGTATATGACATCTCTCACAGAAAAAATAAATCAAGCGTACCTGGCAGCTTTTGCTATTTCCATGCTATGACTACATTTCTTAGAACCAGCAACATTAAGACCTTCTCACTTTTGAAAAGAATATTGTGGCACTCAAAAATTGTTCATCTGGCTCACAAAATTAGCTTTCAATTAACTGTTATATTAGTAACAATATGATAATAAAAATATGAGCTTTATTCATATTTTCTTTTCTTAAAAGAGTGGGTTTTATTAAATTGAGCATACGTCTAGAAAATGACTTTAATAAGCTGTAATTTACCTCCCTTACAAATAGAGATCAGGCAATAAAGTCATTGGAATTTGTTTGTAATTAAAACCTTTAAAACAAAACAACTACTAGCCCTAACGGTCCCTCACTTCCTTTCCTTCCTCCTTAGACTGGTGGGAGTATACAGCACAATGAAGTTAGATGAATAAATCAAAGGCTGAAACCACCTGATACGAAGCAGCAAGCTAAAGACCAAAGATTTTCATCAGATTATTCACTTAACAATATCAGCTTACAATAAAATAATGTAGGTTAGATATATTCTTCTTAAAGTGTCGATAAGAACCTGGTGACCATCAGTTTAACTTAACGTTGACAAAAGAGTGTAGCTGAGCAAAGCAATACAGCAGCAGCAGCAGCAGCACAGGGTATAGATGTAATTATGATATGAGGAGTGGTGGAGCCAAGGCATTTCTCCATATAAATGAAAACAAATTGAATGAGAATGAAATGCATTTGCTGTGATAAGACTATTTTTGCTTGGAAGTGATTCTGTTACTTGCCTCTATAAAAGGACAGAAACACCAGACCCATAATAATATTAGACCCATGTTTGTATAATCTATTTTATATAAATATATGACCTTATGGGCTCCAACCATGTGTAAAAATTCAAACTGAAACTAAAATGAAAGCCTTATAATGCATACAGAAGCTATAAAATAATTACCATAATGTCAATACAGCTGACATAATGTAAGAAATTAGCAAAAGAGCATTAAGTACAAAATCTTCAGAGTGCAGAGCAAAGAGAGCCGCTCACAACATGGTTTAACAAAGAGCTCCAAAAGCCAGCTGGCCTTGGTCTAAAGTTAATCTAGCATTCTGTTAAAGCTCTTCAAGTGCTTTGCCAAATAAATCTTTCAGTGTCAGGCAAACCTGTCAAAAGCCTACGGTGAAACTTCACTTCTTGTTTGACATGAGTTTTGTGGTAAGTAAACAAAAATAACCACAACAATGATGGAAGCAGCATCAAGCAAGCAGCAAACAGACCTGCACCGTAAATCTTAAAGACACCACACGTTTGAATTTTTACTTTTATTTAAAAGAAGTGTTCTGATTTTTTTTAAAATGATTCTACATGATCAAGTTAAAAACCTCAGAGAAGAAGGGAACCGGTTAATAATGAGGCACAACAATGAACCTCACTCTTTGATTTGTGATTGACATTTTGTCCCTTGACTTTGGCATTTGGTTCTTTCTCACAACTTTCAGGGAAATAAAACATTTAAAATGAGCTTCTCTGTCTTTATTCTTTGCAGACCAAGAAACAGTCGAGTATTGAATATTACCAAGTAACAACCTATTCTGCTCTCTCTAGACTAATTACTCCCATACAGACGTCAATCAGAACAGTCAAGCCCTCGAACTTGTCAGGTTTATTCCTGGAAACTGGAAAAAGAATGAAAAATATCTAGAAGAAAATTATTTGAAAAAAGCAAACTGGTAGTGATGATTAAGAAAGTCTAATGAAATGGACTAAAGTTTCACACCGTTGTTTCGTGACATTTGTCCTGTAAACACTGTAAAGATGTGCAATATTGCTGAAATTTAATTTGGGGGTTTTTATATTCTATATGAACTGCAGATATGTCAGTCCAGAAGGAGTTTCCATGCTTCGTGTGCCCATGCCTCGTGCAAAATGTTCTTTAGTATCATCTTTTTGAAAAATGCATGGATGTCCCTGGAAAAGAATTTGTCTGGAAGGCAGCCATTCTGAGCCTGGCGGTTGGCATTTGGTTCTGCCCATCGACTTTAAAAGAGTAATTAATTAAACAGAAATCTTGGCTATCCATCTTGTTTTTATGGAACCACAAGTAATCATTTGTTAAGAAAGATAGAAGTGCTGAGCTATCAGCAAAAACTTTTGCTAAAATATCATTTTAACAGAGTCTGTTAGGGACAGCTTGGTCAAGTCTGCAGACAAGACAGTCCTGTACATTCATCTTCTTCTTCTTCTGCTGCCATGCCTTTGAAATGTGCAGAATTTAAGTTTGTGTTGTTGTTTTATTAAAAATTACACAAGTATACATGGAACAGAAGTCATTTTTTTAAGGCAGTATATGTTCTAAAATCTCAGTGTGATGTTTTGCCTTAATATTACTGAGTTGCTGAGGACAAGGGTACAGCACAGACACTGAGTTTAGAATTTGTTTCTGAAAGAAGACTGAAGGGTCTGTTACATCTTTTGCCCAAAGTCCACAGTTCGTTTTCTACCAAAAATATAATCTGAAATTTTGATTTATCAGAATACACATTTTTACTGTGTGATTATTTATCTGAGATACTACACAGCTCACAGATGTCTGTGATATCTTTGATCAAGGTAAGAAGCTGTTTTTATTTGTTCATTAGTTTTTTTATATACAATTTTAAGATATGAACATTTAAATGATCAAAGTTGCAGATTTTTCAAAAATTTTCCAAGATATTTGACAGTCATTATAAAGTTATAACTTTCCCTTCAACAGAATTTCTACTTAGACCCTGAGTGAGAAATGTGAGCTCATTTAAAGAGCAGGAACATGACTTCAATGATAGGAGACAGCTGAAGATCATTTTCATGTTAATTACATTCTTTTTTGTGTGTGATTTTTAACTTTTTATTACGCGTGGACAAATGTAGTCATTTAAGATAAATGACAATATAAAAGACCACGTGTATATTTTTTGTCTAGTTACTGTTTAATCAGCTAATTCAGAAAGGACAGAATGAATGCTTTTAGCCTTACAAGTCTTAATTTCTATTCAGTGACCTTTTCATCTCACAGGCAAGGCTCTTCTAAAGGGAACGAAGAAACAGTTCTTCAAACAGCCTCAGACAGCTGACAAAGGGGCCTGACAGTTTTTAATCTTAACAGAAGCCTGCATAGAGGGTGATGTGGACATTATGGCATATTCTTAAGGGCATTCATTTTAAGTTAGAAAATAATGGGGACATCTTAGGAGGGAAGTATTAGAGAGTAATTTGCAGAACATTGACCAAAAAGAATTTTGGACCTTGAAAGAGGCTAATGATTGAATTTTTATAACTCATATTCATTAGTCATTGAATTAACAGTTCAACAAACACAACACATTTTGGGGGGTTTCATAAATCTTGCATTCCTTATCTCCCCTCATAGAACTTCGCTCCTGCATTAACAAGAAAAATAAAAATATCAAGTATCATCTATCAATTTTTTTTACCGGTTTGTTGCTGTTAAGTGTCGCTGCCTGACCCCTCCTTTCCATCGGACGAGTAACCGCCACTAAAGTCAATGGGACCGTTTCCACCGGGCGCAAAGCAGTGTATTATCATGGTTCTCTCCTAAATTTAACAATTCTATTTTTTAATGCACTATTCTTCTAAAACGTGTTACGCTCAGCTGTTTAGTTTGGACCAGACAGGAAATCCGGCATTCGTGAAAAGTAAAGTACCAAGAAGTTTCAAAATAAAGGCCACGTACAGATTACAGTTTGCTTGAGTGCGAAAAAATACATGTACATTACCTGTGACGGGTTTGAAGTCCGTAGGATGTGTGAAAATAAACCACATACCTTCTGGATACATGTTGCCGTCTTTCTCCCTGTTTGTCGTTGTGTGATGCTGTACTGACGTTGTACTGATGAAATCATGTGTGATTTTGCAATTCTCCTGTGATTTCATGATCTCTCGAGATTAAAAGTTCTCCAGTATTATAGTACTAGTGAAGTACAAAGGAAGCATTACAGTTTAGATCTAAATTTACTGTGTTTTTAAAAATGAATGTCTTTTTAATTGCAGTATAAAACCTGTTTAAACACAACTGATGAAGATTTTTTCTGATGCTTTTAGTCATCTCAGTGTGCTCTTTGCCTAAATTGCTGTTCTACTTAACCATTAACATAAATACTAACTTGACAATCATTGCCTGAACTAATGCATATAATGCAGATTCCCCCCAAAACACATCACACACACATACACAGACATTCAGTATCATGCTGCTCTCTTTTTGATGGTATCAAATCATCACGCATTCTCAAAACCATTCATTGATGCTTTTATTGCTGATGCTTTGGACTGTCGATTACAGGCAACAGAGACATTCACTGAATTGCATCCAATGTTTTGTATGTTTGGATTCTGAATGGTTTTGGAATTTTCATGTTTTCAGCAGTTCCTTATATTGTCAGAGATTCTGTTAAGATTTTGTCCTGTGATTCACTTAAATACTTGATCCAATTAGTTTAGCAGATTGAAATAAAAGAATCCCAATAAAAACAAAGTGAGTCATAATCAATGCTTAGCTGTAATACCAAACATTGGCTGGGATTTTTCTGCAGTAAAAGAAGAAGTACTGACTCACCTCAGTTAGTACTGGTTCCTTCACTGCAGTTTTACCCCCATAGCTATCTCACAAAAACACTGTAGCTTCTTTCTCCTTCTTGTCTTCACTGAAAAAAAATCACTTCTTTTTTTGTTCTGTTTCACAATTCATTATACATCATTCTCCCATTTCTTTGTTTTCATAACGCTCCTCCTTGCTGCATTTTATGCAGGACAGTGCTCTGTGATGTCACAACATCCCAGGGAGAACGCAGAGAGGGAGAACTTCCGCTCCACAGCACAAGACACGACAAATACCTCGCGATGCAAATCTCAAACTGCTGAGCATGTTACTGATGCTCTGAGTCTTACTATTTGCTCTGTCAAGCCCATCAGGCATTGCCTCATTCATTTTCTTTCAACCAAACAGCACAGTGGAATGAACTGTGTGTAACATGGAAGGTGAACATGAAGCCTGTCAACAGTGTTATCGTTCTTATTGTGTTACATCCTTAATCTGTCATATCTCCCAGTTTTAAGAAATACTAATCTGATATCATGTCCTTGTTCTCTGTGATAAGGACAAGCAGATTAACATCACATGTCATGTGATACAGTATAGTGTGACTGTGAGGTAGCTGTGTCCATGTTTACTCATTTTACATGAGCAACACTTCAGTCTAAAATCAAATATAAAAACTACTAATCTATGATGTTTAAAGTGGATTCTGATATATCCAGTGTGCAATGTAAACATTTAATATCCAACATCTGGACTCTGAACTCTTTCAGATCATCCTGTTGTACAAAGACAACCTGCTTCTGAAGCAAATGTTTTCTTATTTGCAAAAGGGATTCACAGAAAACCAATCACAGCATATCCTCTCTCCTTATTCACTTATTTGTGTTTAAGCTATAAATACTAACATAACCAGTTTAAATTTGTGTCAGTTTGATAAATGGGCAATAATTACATTAGATAAGTCTTTTAAGAACAAATACTGAAACTTTATGACATTTTAATATTACTTTTTTTGAGTATTCTAAAAAAAGAGTACGTTTGCAAGACAAAACAGCAAATAAGTTATTTTGTATGTTTGGATATGATTTTTTATGTTTATTGACTCTTTGTTGATGTTGTTACTTTTTTCATGAAGCTCCATGCCTGAATTTACCTCAAAGAATTTTAAACAGTATAAGGCACACTGTTAATCAGACACTGTACAACACGCTCCACAGAAATGCTAGTCATTAGGTGAACAGGATCTTGATTCAGATTCAGATTATACGACTAAATAAGTGTGGACATTTTGTATCTGCAAATTGGTCAACTAACAATAACCTATTGTGTAAAAACGGAGGCATATTTATTACTTCTTCTTTTCTTTTCTTTCTTTATTTTTTATTTCGAACAAGTGCAAAAAAACAAAAAAAACAAAAACAAACAAACAATAATCAAGACAATAATACACATTAATGTGTCCGAAAAGGAGTAGGACGAAGCATAAGCTTATTTAATCCTACCCCCTCTTCTCCTCTCCTTTAACATAAAATTAATTTCTATGAGCTACAAGGTACGAAAAAAAAAAAATTTTGCATTTTAAATTAAGTACTAAACACATATACAAGAAAAGAGAATAAACAGATAGAAAAGTAACAAATAGAATTATTGAAAAACACCCGATGGTAAGGCCCCTTCCTCTTCCCTGTACCCAGTGAAAACCATGTTCTTATATTGTTTTTTAAACTGGATCATGCTTGGACATTGCTTGAGCGCCACACCCAACCTGTTCCACACCCTCACTCCACACACAGAAACGCAAAAACTTCTTAATGTTGTACGTGCCCATTGATGTTTTAAATTGTGCTCCCCCCTCAAATCATAATTCCCATCCTTATTGAAAAACATTTTTTGTATGTTACCAGGAAGTGCCTTATGTGTTGCTTTGTACATGAGTTGTGCTGTTTGAAAATGAATAATGTCAGTGAGTTTTAATGTTCTGGATTTTAAGAATAGTGGGTTTGTGTGATCTCTATAGCCGGCATTGTGAATTATTCTTATGGCTCTTTTCTGTAGTATGGATAATGAATTTATTGTACATTTGTATGTGTTGCCCCAGACCTCTGCACAGTAATGTAAATATGGTAGTATGAGCGAACAGTAGAGTATGTGGAGTGATTTGTGGTCCAGAATATGTTTGGCTTTGCTCAGAACTGAAATGCTTCTTGATACTTTACTTTGTATGTGTTTTATATAAGCTTTCCAGTTAATCTTTTCATCTATTATAACCCCCAGAAACTTATTTTCATACACCCTTTCAATATCTACCCCATCTACCTGTATATGTGTGTGAATGTTCTTATTGCAGTTACTGAATATCATGTATTTGGTCTTACTTAGATTTAATGATAATTTGTTCCTGTCAAACCACGTTTTTAATTTGCGTATTTCATCATTGACCCTCCCCAGCAGTTTGTGTAAATCAGCCCCAGAACAGAAAATGCTAGTGTCATCTGCAAATAATACTAGTTTAAATACTTTCGAAACTTTGCATATATCATTTATATAAAGAATAAACAGTTTTGGACCCAACACTGACCCCTGGGGGACGCCACAAGCAATGTCCAAGCACGACGACGAATATTCACCCACCTTCACAAATTGTTTCCTGTTGCTCAGATAACTCTTCACCCAGTGCAATACTAACCCCCTGATCCCATACCTTTCAAGTTTATTGATTAAAATGTCATGGTTGATTGTGTCAAATGCTTTTTTTAAGTCTATGAATATTCCAACAGAGTGCAGTTTATGATCTATGGCATTGGTGATCTCCTCAATTGATTCTATAAGTGCTAATGATGTTGAATGGTTTGCTCTAAATCCATACTGACTATCAGAAAGTAACTGATGTTTATTAATAAAATTATCTAGTCTGTTATTGAACAGTTTTTCCAGGATTTTGGAGAATTGTGAAAGCAAGGAAACAGGCCTGTAATTTGTGAAGTGGTGTCTATCCCCAGTTTTATACAGCGGCACAACTTTAGCTATTTTCATTCTGTTAGGAAATTTACCAGTCTGGAATGATAAGTTGCAGATGTATGTAAGTGGTTCTAAAATCCCCTCAATGACCTTTTTTACAATTTTCATATCAATTTCATTTAGATCCGTAGATGTTTTACCTTTGCATTTATTTACAATATCTAATATTTCCTTTCCTTCCACTGCTGTGAGGAACATTGAACTGTGATTCCTTTCTATAAGGTTGTCACTCCATTTCTCATTTAAACATGGATCTGGGATTTCATCTTCTTATTGGGAAATAACAATTTTATGGTCTAAGAAAATTACTATTTGTCTTCTTGGAGAAAAAACAACAATAGCAGATTTATGTAGAATATTATTGTCACCACAGTGTGTCAGATGCATTTAAAGAAGCAAATTCCATCCTTTTATTAATCATTTTTTGTGATTATTTCTTAGATTTAATCAGCAGCATGTGGACAGAGCAAAACAAACATTCATTTAGTGCATATCTCAGCTTCTTCTCCATCTCTGGCACTCAGTCCCAAGACTTTTTGTCTCAATTGCAGACGTACATCCTTAGTTGTATATTTTATAAGGACAGAATAATTTCCTGAAACAGCTGCATGCTGTAGTAAATATTAGTAAAACAGAAGTAAATATTGCATTTGGTGAAATAGATTCCTGGCAACAGAATGTTAACTCTACAATGTGTTCAGTGATCTTGTGAATATTTACAACTGCAGAACTGTGCAGAGAGAACTGTGTTATAAGAGTGTTCACACTGGTCATGAAGTTCATTCACACTACGTACAAGTGGACTTTAGGTTTATGAACACAGTCCCTGCCTGGTGATTATACTATAAAATCATCATTTTATTCATCTTCAGTGTTTGTATTGGTTTGTTATATTTACAGTACTTGTTGTCCTACATACATATGATCCCAAACTTCTGCCTCTCGGCTGTATTGTAAATAAAATGCTGCCCTTACTGCCTTTCTGAATGGGCATGCAGCATATGCAGCATTGGGAGCACTGGTGCCCAGAGGACAGAACAACACCAATTACACTTAACTCTTGGCATTTGAGTGACAAGAGAACCGATTCAGAAATAACCTGTAGCACAATATAGTGTTAAGTGCTAAAATCTTTGCCTGAGGGAGCTATCAGGGAGCTGTGCCAACACAACAAACAAGTCGACTTACTGTTTTGAACAGAAATGACTTCTTAGATCCTCTCAGAGGCATTAACACATACAGTAATCTGTTCACTAAGACACAGCATGCTAACTGGAAAAGCTAGCATGTCAGCAAGGAAACTGGAGAATAGAAACAGTCATTTTAGCTGATTTTAAAAGTAGAATGTGTAAAGTTACCCTTCTGTATTGATGCATTTTTGGCTCTTGTTACACTATGTTCATATTTTTGTTAATAATAACATCAGAACAGAAAATAGGGGGATCATGTTAGAAACAGTGAACCTATTTAATTGAAAAATGAAATGAATTTGTCATTTGATGATGATGTAAAATGATCAACAAGCTTTTCCAATGTAAAAAAAAATCTAACATTAAACAAACACATTAAATGTTAACACAATAACACGTTTTGTCATGCGTTCTTTTGTTCTCACTACACAGTTGCAAATGTTGTGTTTGTCACAGCTGCTCCTGTGTCAGCCTCTTCCCCTGCTCGCTTTTGTCTGTTTGTTTATGTCTCTTTTTCAGATGCTGACATTTCCCACCTGTCCACCATCCACACTCACCATGTTTTCCTTGGTGCCTTGGTGCCTAGCTTGCTTCACAGCTGGTACTCCTCTCCTCTGTCTCCATTGTCCATAAAATGCTAATTCTAAATGGGTTTACTATACTGAGTGATACATGAGATTAAATTTGTCCTTATTAAAAAGAAAGCAAAAGTGTTTTGATTCTGTTGTTATTTAGAATAAAGTGAGTAGAATTAGAAAATTATATCTTAGTAGTTACAGGGGTTTAGTTTTAGTTTAGTACCTTTCCATGAGACTAAAATCCAGCTTGATTTGTTCACTTCTGAACAAGATCCGTACTCAGAGTACCAGCGTGAGAAAAAACACAAGCAGGAGATCAAAGCAACAGTGAAGTGATCATAAGTTCAAACCTGGGTGAGAGGAAACAATGATCCATTATTAGATCTTGACTGATGATGGCAAAGGTTGTCTTGGTTTTAGATTAGATGTGCAGACACTGAATAATAACCTATAGTTCAACACTGTAACTAAACAGGAGCATACCCTGCAGACACAGTTTGCCATTTTCCAAATGAATACTTTTTTGAAAAACATGCAGCTTGACAGTGACTTATGACCACTCCAGTTGTCTCCACAGTTGCTGGATTTCAGGCTGGCAGGGGAAATTTAAAATGTCTAGCTGAAAATCATGAGCCAATGTGTGAAGCATGATGATTCAAGCTTTACATAAACAAAGTAGGCTACTTACTAAAGACAAAACAGTTAAATATGTTGTTTTTATTTGGTTTGTTTGATTTCAGCTCAGTAACACGTCTACAGTATTCCACATCTTGTTTGGTATCACTGCACTAAGCTTTCATCATTAAATCAAATTTAATGGTACAAAAAAAGCTTTTGTTCTGAAAATGAGGGTTAAGGTAAAGGGATTGGCTATTGACATGGCAGCTGCCGTACCCCTACAACTAGAGTTATTGGTATGTCAGCCGCAGTCCGTAAAGGAGTGTGCATGCATCAATTTCCGAATATATAGTCGTGGTTGCGCATGTGCATCAGATTTGAAAATGGCTGCGGATTGTTTACTAGCAAAGAAAGCCAAGTTTGAGAGTTTTGATAGAGTACAGCAGGTTGTCCAAGAATATCAGTGTAGGAAATTTGTCCAGCTAGAGATTCTAGAACTATTGCTGGGAGAAGTTAGTTTTCGGTTGGATATTCAACAGATATTCAGTAGTGCATTCAGACGCAGCTTGTTGCTCGGTTTCACTCAGTGCCCAGTGAGCTAGCTGTTAGCACCGAGGTAGCCGTGGTTGAAGATGCTGCTGAATATCTGTCAAATATGCAGCATAAAAATAACTTTCTGCTGCATCCATGGAGGCAACAACAGAAAATACAAAGTAAATATAAATACAAATAGATGTTCAAATATTAAAACTTGACACTTTTTCTCTTCATATGAATAACATTTACAACTCAAACAGTTTGTTCAAATATAAACTTTAATCACTATTTAAATTGGATTAAAAGTTTAAAAATACTGATACATATGGAACAGATATGGAAAGGTACGGAGGCTAATTGTGGGCCAATAACTTGTTCTTTGTTGGTTCGGCAGTCTGCCGTGTCAATAGCAGTGGGCTAATGGTCCGGCATGATGGACCTGCAGCCACTGTCTAAGGTAAAATCTTTTGAAGTGTATTAATTTCTGTTATAGCACTCAGTGGGTGAGTTGATGATTTGACTTGGTCGCATGAGTGAAATCACCGCTCCTCCTCATCTAAAGGACTCAGCTGAGGTGGTTCAGGTATCTGATTAGGATGTCTCTCAGTTGGAAGGCTATCTGGACATGTCCAACTGGGAAGAGACCCAGAGGAAGACGTTGCTGTATGTTTATTCTGTCTGAAACAACACTAGATCCCACAAGAGGAGAAGGAGCTGTGTGGAGGGATGTCTGGGTGTCCCATCTAGAACTGTTGCCTCCATAATCTGATGGTTAACAGTGAAAAATGAATTGACAAATAGATAATTAATTCTAACCCTTTAGCTCTATCTAATTTTTGTCTTGAGGAATACTCTTCACCCTTTAATACATCTGTTTTTGTTATTTGTTTGTTTTTCCTATAAACTCACCTAAGTTACAGTTAACTCTGTAAATGTGTTGCACAAGAGCTTAATTTACAAAAACGGGTGATCCCACAAAGCACAGAGAGATTTAAACTCTGAATTATATTTTATGGTCACGCTGATGCAATGAGATTAAGTTAATTTAAACTCACAAGGACCTTATTGTAGAAGCTGTAATTTGCAGAGTAATGACAGATAAATAAATTAATTCTTCATCCATGCATGCTCTGATTAGCTGAGCTGTCTTAGATAATAAAAAGCTGTGCTGATAATAAACTGACTTTATGCACAATATGAATACATTTTTATTCGTAGACTTCCAGTTTTCCCCTCCCTGAATGACGTGTTGAATTCTGAAGCATTTTGCTCTACAGAAGATTGTTTGTTTTGCTGAGAGCTGGAGATTCCCTTTTCATTTTAGCAGCTCCTGACTTTGGGCAGATTGTCAGATATAATTTCACCAAAACCAAAACACTCACAAAGAAACCTGTTCCATTTGTTATATTATTTGGAGCCTCTGACCTGGAAAACCTAGACCAAAAACTAAAAAAGACTTATGTCTGACACCTTCTGTGAAATATTGTTTTTGTGAACATTGCAGCCAACATTAGAATTGTTACAGAACAATCGTGTTGTTTTAGGAAAAACTATATGTGAGTGGTCACATGGGGACGACACAAGTAAATGAGGAAAAATGTCCTTTCTTTATATTCAAATAAAGACCAAGGCAGAACAAAGTTGCGCTCCAATACGGTTTTATTAAGCTCAAGTTGAAATTAAAGAAGGCTGTCTTATGTGTTTTCAGTTTCGTGTATGTTTTTAGCCTGAAGGATCTCACACATTGAATGGAGGGTTGCAAATGATATAACTGTGCTCTTTATATTCAGGCAAAAAAGAGAACATGTTCTCAGGGTGTATGAAAAGAAGCCTTTAGAAGGGAACAGTTGTTCCCTTTCCAGGCAAGAAACACACATATCAAACAACATAGCTCTTAAATTGGACCCAGATGAATATAAGAACAACAGTATCAACTTAGTAGCACACATGCTGGAAACACTTCATCGTTATTAATTCCAAAAAAACATGACCAACAGTATGAACCCATCTTTACGCATTATATGCCTAGGCTTGATTAGTAATGTCTTTACATAAATAGGCTTAGTCACTGATAATTTGTTTATACAGCCATTGAGGGATGGATCTCATTCCCTTAATGTGTTTATATAGCTCATAAATATAAAGGACAATAAAGTCTAAGATCCCATGACTAATTTCGACTGACTGGGCTGAACACATGGACAGAGTTGGTTCAAAAAGTCAGTGCAGTGCCCTGCAGAAACATTTGAACCTTGTTTAACTTTAGTTGATTTAATAGAATTTAAGGAACATCATTTAATTGGATACTGGCTGTTTACTATTTGTACAGTTTCAAAAAAAAAATACTCTGTACTTTCTCCAGCTGTTTCATTTTCTCTTTGGCTCCTGTATTTATGTCTTTTTTCAGATCAACATTTAATTACTACAGAATGTTATTGTTTGTTTTCTGCTGTAAACTAGATTGTGAGCTGCTGCTGTCTCAGCTGGGAGAAGAATCCCATAATCTCACCTGAATCAGACAGTGTAAACAACAGTTAATAAAACATTGCCCCCTTCATCCGTCCTTGTGGAGGGAAGCAAGCATCTACATTTCTCTGGGTACAATACAATGACTGATTGTAAATTCCAATAACCTGCTGTACTGAGTCAACAAAAGATTTAGCCTGTAAAGGTGGGAGGACATTTCAGCATTTTCAGAATGACCCAGTATATATACTTTCTAAATTCTTTATTTAAAAAAATAAAATCTATAAGATTAATGTCTTTTCTGTATAAGTCAAATGTTGTGAATGGTGTCCTTCCTACAGCGAAAGCCTGTTCGAAACATGTTTAATACTCACCTGGCAACAGATCCTGTCATCACATGGACGCCATTTGAGTCCTATTAAAATTTGCTGCGGGGGAGACTCATTTCCTCTCTGTTGGACTAACTTTGTCAAGGTCACAGATGGAAAACATTCACAGACCTTCACCTTGATAAATTGAACTTTTTGAATTCAGATTAACACCATTGTCACCTGACACTTGTAAATCAGAGAAAAGAAACGCTTTTGGAAACAAATTGTAATTCTGGTTTAATTGAATGTCTGAGTGACGTTGTTTTTTATTTATTATTTTTTTCTTATAGTGAAAAACCCTGTAGCCAAAGGAAGTGAAACGAGAGAGTAAATGAAAAGCAGACTGGTGAGCTAAAGCGGATATGCAAAAAGTTCCTGACAGTTTAGTGACCAAGTTGCTCTTCCTCCTTTTTTGCAGTCTCAGCGGGTTTACATCCGTTAGTGACAGGTAAGTGAAGAAGAACAGGGTTTGCATTATCTCCCAAACATGCAGAAATGTTCACAGAAGATCCAGAACATAGTTCTGAGTTTAATGAGAAAACAGACTCGTAATCAGACAATGGGAGATGACTCTGGACTCCAAACCAATAAATTAAACAAGTCACGTTTTGTTTGTTTATATTCCTTATTCCGGAGATCAAAATGTAATGACTGAAACATTTTCTGCATTCATGCCAGTAGATGCATGTAAGATAATTAACATATTAATAGACTTTAAGCAAAAACTGTCTAAAAATACAGAGCTACAAAATTAAAACAAAAGTATTTTTATTATTATGAGCCTGAATCCAGCTCTAATTCAGAATTGGATTAATAGTATAAACTTAATCACATTCACATAATGTGAACTGCATGACATCTGTGTTGACATGTTTGCACTTTGAAAGGAGCTGGATTATTTTAAGCTTATAGTGAGGATGGAGCTCATCGGATACAAGGAACTCTTTGGCTGTTCTGCTTTACAGTAAGCTAATGCCCGAGCAGCTGGCGGCTCACAGCGTACCGCCTGGCGACATGCAGCTCCTCTGGCTGATAAATGCTCAGGGGGAGGTAAGAGATACTCATTCAAGTCTGAGACTCGCCATCTAACATGAGGAACTCTGAGAGTTGGGATAGCCTATTTAGTTCAGGGAGAAGGGGAAAAAAACATCCTGGTGATCTAGAGCATTAATAATACAGTTAATCTTACAGTTTTTGCGCGTCTTGGCGCGTCCTGGCGCGGAACAGAAGTTGAGCGCACATGGACGAACATTTGTCAGTTTAAGTCAGTGACCGAAAAAAAGTGAAAAAGTAATTCCAACAACAGAAGTATAACGGAAACTTACAATGTCTGTTTTTTCCGCTCCCGGTCAGGGGAACACGCAGAGGTTTTCTGCTGTGACACATGGAAGGAGACCGCCGGATTTGGAACTGTCGGAAACCACATTAAGTGCGCATGATTTAGGACCACCTGTTGGAAACGAGACTTTCCCCGAAAGAGACAAAATGCAAGAAGACGGTAGAGGTCCCGCCGATGTCACCTCTGTTCACCCAACCCTGTACTTATCTCGGCCCCGGATGTCTGTGCGGATGTCGGTGTACAGCACAGGTGTCCGTGCAGGTTTCACACGCGCCTACATTCAAGGACGCGTGTATAACTTTTTGGAAAGGCCGACTGGTTGGAAATGCTTCGTGTATCACTTCGCAGTGTGAGTGTTTTCATGTTCATAATCTCCTGAATCCACTGAGGTATTCAAGCGCATAATTGTGAATCTTAGATACAAATTAAATGGGGATGTAAAAGCTTCATTAGAAGTCTTTAGCACGAATGACTGTTAATCCCGGATTTAAGAAAAATGCAGTCCAGATACCACAACACAACAAGAATTCCATATTGGCACATTATTGGGATTGTTTTGTGTGGCCACAGGGAAGAAAAACAACACAGTTCATTCCGTTTATGTGAATATCTGAAAAAGTAAGTACTCATGGGGGTACTAAAGGGATATTACACACATCTTTCATCTGGGAACCATTTTTTCCAAGCACCACTCAACATTTCATTTTGAAGAATAATTTAAGTGCATCTTTGAGGCTCTTCTGGTTTGTTCTCACTGATCTCTAACAGCACATTGAATCTGTCTTGGCAGTGAAATGTTGTTGTTTATATTCACAGATCCTCTAGATGCACAAACACAATGCTAAAGGCAGGAAACACCTTGTTTTCCTTTTTTACCTTTATTACCCTCTTCTTAGAAACACATAGATATAGTGGAGAATCCAGGCTGAGGTTTAGGAATGTGGGATATGATTTGCCAGCACACTCCCATGTGTGTTCTCTGTCCCCATTGCTGGCACTGATAGCGGGCAGCTAAACTTGGCAGACTGTATGCTGTGGAGGAGGTAGCGGCCCAGTCTTGTGCTGCCTCCCTGTGACCCTGTGGTGTCAGAGGGGACACAAAGGAACGCAGCCTGTCGGAGCAGGTTAACGTCTCACTGATTTAAAGGGAACGCGATCATATGTGATGTAACTCCAGCATAAACAAAGACTACCAAGAATGAATGGTTAATGTGTTACAGATCAGATAAAAGTATCACCAACAGAGAAGAAATTTTGTTTTTTTATGGGCCAGTTTTCTTTTCTGTGCTGGTTTGATTTGGTAATTACACAGAAAACTACAATTTAAGACTGACTGACAAGTTTGTTAGCCATACTGGACTGCAGTTTATCCTAATACCAGCCTTCTCTGCCATGTTATTTCAAAGTTCTGGTTTCTCTAATGTTATTGCCTTATTGGCCTTAGGGTTTAATTAAATTGGCCTTTCACTGTTCTCCCTAAAAAGCATATGATGTCAGCGGCTCCTGTATTGATTGTGAATGCTCAGCAGAGTGAGAAACTGTAAAATGTCCTGGAGAGTGATGCTGCAGGTTGTAGCATGAAATTGCAAAAATGTACTAAACATGGTGATGGAAGGCTACAAGGTGGAACTTCTAAACCTGTATTTATTTATTTATTTATTTGCTGAATGCTCCTGTTGGCTGATATTGCACATAAACAAGGTCAAAGTTAAACACTGCCTTGTCCTTTACACGGGCTTTTGTTGACCTAAATATGGTCAGAGTTGTTGTTTGCGGAGCAAAGAAACAAGATAGCTTTTTATTTGCAAGACATGAATCTAAATGTAGTCTTAAAAAGATATATAACCTAAAAACATTGAAAGTTCTAGTAAATATCATTTTGATCAGAATTTTCTTGCACATTTGTTTGTTTTGGGGCTGTTGTGATCATTTGTGATATTCCAGGAAGTTTCTGGGGTCGCTTCAGAACTTTGGCTAATGTTTGAGTGGGGTAAAAAGATATGTGTGTTCCTATGATTTACTTTACCAAAGGTTCACTACGTGTGTGTTTATACTTCTTACATGTGACTTTTGTAATGCGGTATGTCTTTGAGATTCACATCATTTTCCTCATATAAAAGGGAGGAATCATCTTTTTTATCAATTCTACCATTCAACTGAATGAAAAAGTGTGTCCTAGCTTTTGACTTGTGTAACTGGAGGCAGATATATTTTTATTTATATATGTAATTAATAAAGCATATCTCATCTTGTTGACAGAAAGGGGATTTATCAATATTTCACTTGAGATTTCTTCTGTCTTTGCAAAACACTTACTTGTTTTTTTTTTTTTCTGTGATGCTGTCAAACAGTTAAATTCAATGTTTTGGTCAGTAGCAGCATGGATTCATCCCACATGCTGGGTAAAGATATGTCAACTGGGAGAGTTAAAAGAAAGCAGATCTCACAAAATGTTTTTCAGAATCAGCTCTATTAAACTGAACCACAAACAGTCAGAGGAAAGAAACTCCGACACATCCTTTAATGATTTAACAAAAAGACTACACAATCACAGATTGTTATCTGTATCCGTTAGAGCAACATTTTGACTTACTGGTGGGATTTTTTGTTTGCTTTAGTTAACACACACACACACACACACACATAGTCAAAAGACCATCACTTTTTAAAGAAAATTAGCTAACTGAAACTGTTCTGTATCAAAATCAGACATTTCACATTAGACTAAAATAATGCTGATAGTGAAGCATAATCAGCATCACCTGTCCCTGACAAAGTTCTGTCCAAAGTTACAACTGATTTCCTGACTCAGATTGGTCCTATCATAGCATTAAATCTATTAGAGATGTTTTTGTAATATGTTGATGAAAGCTGGTGACAGCTTCATGTTGTCCAGAGCATCGTCACCAACGCTTAGTCTATCCCTCGCCTTGTTTCTACCCCTGCTGTGCAACAAACTGCAAGTGATTATCAATAATTGATAGGAGCAAGGCTTTGAATTTTTGTTTAGAGTTCAGCAATGTCTTTGCTGTGGAGTCAAAGTATAATTTTTTTCTGTTGCTATACGAAGCCCCAGGGTGCCTGAAAGAGACACAGAGGCTGTATTATCTAAGGAGCCTGGGGCTAAAGCCAGACAGGAAGTGAAATATGATGGAGCAGTTAGTGGTGTGGGAAAGACGAGTCAGACAGTCACCATTTAGAATAAATGGTGAAGCAGAAGTGTTTGCTCAGCACGCTGACTGTTTATGTTTACTGGTCTTTCACATGCCCTGAAATAATTTAAACTGCGCTTCACTGACAAATCACAACCACTGACATACCAGGATGTCAGGTCTGGAGAGCGTGGTGTTGAATTTTACATCCTTTCATCCTCTTTAGTTTCCTCTGTCACAATTCTCTTTAAAAATGTTAAAAATGTATATCATTACATTTTTTTTTCTACTTTTTTCCTATTGTGTTTTCAAGAGAATTTTTTATTTAAACATGCAACATATTGAAGATGCAATTTTGAAGAATTGCAGTCATTATACTATTGTTTTGTTGTCTTGTTCAGTCATTTCAGACAAGACCATCTGGTTTAGTGGTGTTATCCAGCAGCCCCAAGCAGCTCCCCCCTCAGTCTTTTATCTGTGTTAACGTGTGCTGTGCACGTTTTTGCCTCTGTGTGTATGTGTTAGCTTAAAGGGGAGCATTTGGATTCCTGGCTGGACTTCAATAAACTCAGGCTGTAGCAAGAGGTGATAAGAGTCTTCGTGGTGCAAACATAACTGTCTCTACACATACTTTCCATCAAGGCTGGTCATATAGGAACAGCACATTGATACTTTATGGCTGTTTTCTGAAAGTCTAAGACTCCATTAACGAATGCAGATAAGAAAATCTTCTCTAGCACTTTGATTAATGTGACTGTTTGATACAGGTGTCATTTCATTCTGCAACATCTCTGTATGGCTACATTTCAATTAAACTGTTTCTGTGTTAAGTACAGAAACAACTTAAAAAGAGATGAGAGTTTGTAAAAATCTGCAGGTTTTGTGGATGTGAGGCAGAAAACTTGGCATATGAAACATTGTGCAATGGAACCAAATGAAAGGAATAAATTATGTGAAGAAATATGTTCCAATTATCACATTGTGTCACCAACCCTTTTTCAAAGACACACATTTGTACGATCAGTTGTTCAAAGTTTGTTTTCCCCTCATTTATTGGTTTCTTGTGACCTGATTTTCCATCAAATTACTTTGCTTGTTACTCTTTTATGTTTTACTGGGCCTCCTTTTGGAAAAATCACGTTACCCCATTCTGCTGCAAGTCTCATAAACTCATTTCCATTTACCACATTCCTAAAATCATGACTATATTTAAATGTACATTTCTATGATTTATTTTCAACTTATGCAGATTATATAGCTTGCAAAATTTGGGTGCAGCTCTACTGGGCTTGTTTTGAAATTTGTTGTTGAAATTTGGTGTTGAATTTGGACAATGATATAATTAATTTGATTGAATATACCTTCTCTAACACATTTACCTGACATTAGATTACATTTTAGACTTATTTATACTCTATAAGTTGATGGTTATTTACAACAATCGGCTGTGTTCTCTCTCCTCTGAAGAGCAACGACTCATTCAGATTGGGATTCTGTCTTTTGTTGAACAAGTTGCCACCATCTACGTTCTGGAAGAATGCGAACACCAAAGAACCGGGGAACTATTTAAACAGAGTGCCAATTATTAATGCTAAAGCTTGCATATGTGAGAGATATTTATCTGAGAGTAACTTTATTCAGTGGCTAATATAATAATAACAACAACAATAATGCCACTACTACTACTACTACTACTACTAATAATAATAATAATAATAATAATAACAATAATAATAATAATAGTAATTATTATTATTATTATTATTATTATTATATAGTTCATCTGCATCTCTTTTTTTTTGGGTGGGGTGGGGGGTAATTCAGGGTAAGTCTGCTTCACACAGTCTTTCTTTGCTATTTTAGAACAATGTGCTTTATTGTTTGTCAGCTTTATATTGTTTATTAGTTGTGCGCTTTCCTTTACATAACTACGAATTTTTGTCTGTCTTTTGTCTGTATTTGAGTCTTTTTCATGACAGTCTCATAACTTTTATTATTATTTTAAGGTTTCACATCTCCACTTATTCTGTTTCATCACAAAAATAATAATATGATAAAATAATGTCATTTAATACTGTTTAAATTTTATTGCCCAACAGGAAAATGGTTGTATTTTAATTGACTCTGATTTTTGCCGTCAGAAATGTTAAGTACTGTGTCTTTGTCTCAATTTATGCTTCTTCTTTTGTGTTGTCAGGTGTCTGAGTAGAATTATTTCAGGAGTATGTGATTCATTCAGACATCCCAGCCCTCATTGCCACATTCTTCACTACCTGTCAACGAAAAAAATATGTCCTTTTAGTCTCAATCTTTCTACAAAGTTAAGTAAATGTTAATTTACTAAAATACCTTGTAAACTGAAGAAGTGGCAGAAGTGAAATCACAATAATTTAAGTTTAAACCGAAACTTTGATCTGGTGGATTGAAGCACATGAGAGAAAGGTTATGAGTTACTGTAAGAAGGTCTCATGAGTTTTATTGCAGTCCACCCTGCTTTCCCTCTATGTCCATCAAATTAAATAGGATCTCGTTTATTAACTTTTACTAACAGAAAAAAAAATAATTAAATATCTAGATATTGTATTACAGACTCCATGCTGATGTCAATTTGGTGTCACAAGTTGGTACATGGAAATTTGGCTAATGATACATGTAAATATGGAAGTTAAAAAAGTTTGGAGTGTTTCTTTCAAAGCAATGTCCCAAATTCCATCCTTGGATTTATTAGTCAGAGGCAATGCAATGACTGCTTAATTTAAAGGGATTTTTTCTTCACTTTGAATAAAATTATCAAATGTTGAGATTCATTCGCCCAACTTGACAGATTCCAACTTATGAAAGCTTTGATTTGACAGAAAAACCCATTATCGGTGAAGAAGATTCAGATCAGTTAATTATCTAAACGCCTCACATATAAAAATAAATGACCGCCAATATAAACAAGATTTCTAATCAAGATGTTTTGCTTTGATCTCCACAGGTTTCTCATCGTTTTGGCCTGTTTGATCCTCAGTGTCCTTTCTACCATCGATGAATACCAATCGCTGGCTCAAACAACGCTCTTCTGGGTGGTGAGTGTTAACTCTCATCAGAAAGTGGCAACAGAAATCAATAACAGAATGTAAATGACATGTTCTTAGATAACATGCTTTATTTCAGCTGTTTGATCACACATGCCAGAAGTGTAAGAAATGGAAAAGATAAATAGAACTGAGATTAACAGAAACTAAATCTCAAATCACAGTTTTTTTTTCCTTTTCCTTTTCCTTTTCATGCATTGTTTACTTTGCCGATTCAAACTGTATCTTTCTCTTTTGATATCACTGCATTCGATCTTTCTTTGGGCTTCCATCATCTGCTCAGCAAATTAGATCTCTCTGTCTCTGCGTGATACATGCAAACAAGTCTGCGTTTGAGTTGCACAGTAATGGCTGGGGAGATTTTTCCTTCCTCAGTTACATAAAATCCAAGTCACTTGAAAGTAATTTTTAAACTAGACCATTTCATGTTGGTATNGTTTTTTTTTTTATGATTAAGCACTCAGTAAACAGAATCAACAGGCATTTTTTTATTAGAACATGTTTCTTATTGTCAGACTTCTCTACCTGTTGTCTTAAATGTTATTTTCAGTGCTCACATGAACAAACCACTGCCTGGCAAAAAACAGCTCAGCCACTGTTTTTGTCAAACCACATAACTGCATGGCAAACAATTTTAGTGTGTCCCGGTGGTCTAGCGGCGCGAAGGCACCTCCTCTAAAATCAATAGCAAATGGGATCAACTTAACCCCGAGCTGCTGAGCACGGGAGCCGTTGGGTGATGGGTGAGTTGCTCAAACTCAAATAAAAAAAACTCCAAGAAAGGATAAAAGGACTGGAGGATTTTCTGTGCAAGGGACTGAAGAGTTCCACAATGTGACAAGTTCACCTTGAACTGAGAATAATAGGATGAGATAGTCATGGTCTTTTATGAGCTGCCATATTAAAGATCCAGGTCAAAAATATGGATTGTTGGTTTCATAAAGGAAACAGCTGCTTATGTGAGTGTAATTAAAAAGAACGCTGGGGAAAGTGATACCTCATAATGCCAAAATCATAAAAAATACATATCTTTACAAAATGCTTTGTACCTTTAGTTCAGCCTCAGGAGATGTTTAATCTACTTATTCTTCTTTTCTACACAGATAATGAATAATTAATATTCGCTACCGAACCTCTTCAAATCTCAGACGTTCATCTGTTCCATTCTCTTCCACAAAGGGAGTGTTTGGTACTTAGTGCTTTCTACTTTAGAGATTTGCTCTGACCCTGCCACTCTTTTTATTTTCTCCTCCTCCTACCAGACAAGCATCCTCTTTGTCTTCTTTCTTTCTTCCTTCACACTCAAGGTTAACAGAAACTGCTCTGTTCTTTACTTAGAGAAGCAGCTCTGGCTCACGATATTTGTAGTAGTGTGTTTGGCAGTCTGCCCATAAAAATCCTTGTTCTCAAACAATACTTTTTCACATTTTCAACACAAAGTACTACAAAGTATTTAAAGCAGGGCTGCGGTTCAATTTATTCTGAGAAAGTTAGTCATAGTGTTGTTACCACATAAAGGAGTTTCACTTGCTATTTTAACGAAATATTCAGCATTCATCGATACCTTTTTCTTTCAACTTTTTTGTGGAGAAACTCATGTGGGAGGATAAACAAGGTTTGGATGTGGATTGATGATTGATTTGGGTCAGAAGATGTTGCTGAGTGGAACTCAAAAACTGAGATTTAATGTGAGGAAATAATTTTGGGAGAAATCCTAGATTTATTGCTCCCCTTGTGGTTCCTATAATGAGAGGAAAGGAAGGAGAAAAAAGTGAGGGTGATAGATTTGAGAAGCTATGTGGCTGTATTTATCTTCGCTACTTAACCCGGATTGTAAGTTATACACACGGGACACCTAGAACTTGTGCATAGTTCTGTTTCTTTTCCCCAAAAATATATAAAATGACTGGAAATCTTAGAGTGTTAACATTCTCCTCCCTTCATGCTCATGACTGCAGATTTTCATGCATCCTCACCAGTTTAATGAAAAACTGTAAAATCACTGACAGAGTTGTATTTTCTCTCACTTTAAAGCATCGATGTCTCATCGTCTCATGGTCTGGTCCTAAGAGATGTAAAATATACAAAAATTCTAAAGAAAACCATAAAATTGTGGCTACATTTCATACATAATGTATAAGGACCATTTGTAAAGTGGTTTCAGGCACAACACACTTCCACTGTGATGTACGAAACCGACATCCCAAAGCCGTCGAGCTGCAGCACTGGTGTTGTGTATGTGTCAAAATTTGCTCGAAGTGGCCAGTCATAAATGTATGTAATTATTTTTAAGATATACTTTCAAGGTACCTTTGTGTAAAACAGTTTGTGAAAGTATGTTTAAGTATCACAATCTTAGTCTAAAAATGAACAAAACTCAACATCAAAACATCTTTATTTTTTTTTTTCATTTTATACACATTTTACACTCCAGTGTTCTGAGCAATAGGTTGCCTGCTCTATCAACACATATCCTAAATCCAGTATTATCCAGATTTTCTAACCGAGAGCTGGTGCGACAAAGCCTGCTCAGTGTTTGGTCTGACTAATTTGGGTGTTTGCTTTAGCACATGTGCTTCCTTCGGGTGATATCTAACAAATTTCAGGGCTGCGCTGCATGTGTGAAAATGGCTTATGCCAGTTTTTATCCCTTGTTGTTGGTAAATTTATTGCCGTTTTGGAAAGACTGTTTGTTTTTCAACCTTGAAGTAGAAATCCGTGGTGAATAAATTAGGAAATGCAATATTTAATTTAACATTAGCTTACAGGAATGCAATTTAACTTATTATTAATCCAATTTCCTTTTCAAAAACTGCTAATTTATACATGGTGGTTCTGATGAAGAAGCAGAAAACATTTGCTGCGAAACATGAATAAGTATCTGTCTGACTCCTTTAGTGATTTTCTTTCATTGTCGTCATCAAAAATAAAATAAAAATCTATAAGGCCTTTTTCAGCCTTTTGCCTTAAGCTTGTCAGTTATTAAGACATATATGCTGTAATTTCACTCTCATCCAAGCCAGTTTATTAGTTTCCACATTCTAAGTTCATTGTGTGATGAAATCAATATTTTCAGTTTTATTTTTTTCTCTTGAGTGAGCCCTGAGTGAAGCACAAAACTAAAACAGAGCAGCTTTGGTTTACAAGCATGGATTTTACATTTAGTGTTAGGACACCTGTTGTTTTGAGTTGGTTCCGTTATTGTCATGAATATGAATACATTGATTTGGGGAACAAGAGTGAGAATGCTACCATATGTTTAGCTTGATGAAGCAAAAACCACAAATTTTCTTGGAGTGCTGATGGTTAATTTGAACTGTTATTTTTGTACCATCCCAGTTGTTAACGTAGCTTAGAGATGCTACAAATACAGGTAAGGTGTGGCTGCCACTCATCCTTTCATCAATTCACCATTCCAGATTTTCTTCTGCTACAATTTAGACAAAGTAAAGGAACATGTTTTGGGTTATTTTGTTTTTTTTGTCAATTCGCTACCTCCTGGGCTGAATAAAGAAACAAAAGCAAAGTGCTAATGAGTGCTGTTAAAAAGAAAAATAATCTGGTTTCTGCCTTTTTTGTCTGACTATTCAATTGAAAAGGCTGGAACCAGAAAATCATCTAGTTTTACCATTAATGGATACTAAAAAGTCTTAGATTTATGTTCTGTTTCCTTAGTTGCAAGTCACTGTAGCTCACTAACTCAATGTTATGTTAATTTGTTCAAATAATAATCTCTAAACTTTAAAAGTCGAAGAACCTTCTCACTTTCAGAGAAAATATGTTTCTATTTTTATGTATTCATGGGATCTACTTCCATGGTTGTGCACATAATGTGCTCAGGCTCATGCAAAGATTTCATCTCTGCAAGCAATTCAGCCTGAAAACTCTTGGTTATCAGTTAGTTTATGTTCAGCTGTCAGGTTGCAAGCTTTAATCATTTATGACTTTCTCTACAACAACAACAACAATACAGTTATTACATTTGCAATAGTGAGCTTCACTTGAAGATGGTTAATTTCCAATTATGGTCTTTGGAAGAAAAAGCCTTCTCCTTAAGAACTGAGACAGCACAGAAACATTTTATTATTAGGCAGTAGATGATATTGTACTTATGCTCGAGCATATTCAGCTGCTCGGTCAAAAGAACTCACCAACGTGGTGCAAGTTTAACACTATCAAAAGGCATATGTGCTGCTGAGGCAGAATCAATAATTAGGCGATGTCATGTTGCTACATTCATCTTTTATTCAATCTTTGACTCTGCACATCCAAAGGCATACAAATACATTTTTCATATGAACAAAAGCAGACTTTTTTACAAGAAGGTGACTTATGGTTGAAAATATCTGCTGAGAAAAGTGAGAAGAGTTCCTCTTAAAAATGAACAAACCGCACTCAATATTATTAAACGATATAACATAACCCCACAATAATCAGACACAAGTACATTCAGCAGCTGAGTCAAAGGACTCATCAATGAAGTGGTATAAATGAAACACCAACAAAGGGAGAATCAGTAATCCTTAATGAATTGTGATGACATGATTAAACAATTGTGAGAAGCTCTGCAGAGTGGTCTTACTCTAATTTAACTCTATTTGTTTTAAAGGAAAGTTGTCTCAGATGTGAACAGCTGTTCAGGTGTTGTTGCACTGAGCAACCTGCAGAAACATCTGATGTTTGTTTTCTATCCTTCTGTCCCTCTGCCTCATTTGTCTAACAGGAGATTGTCCTTGTGGTGTTCTTCGGAGTGGAATATTTTATCCGCCTTTGGTCAGCAGGCTGCCGCAGTAAATATGTTGGCATCTGGGGACGACTACGCTTTGCCAGGAAGCCAATATCTATTATAGGTGGAAACACAATCCCCTGTGCACATGTACTATATCTCTTCTCATGCACACAAGCAGACATGTCACTTCCCACCCACGCACACAATTTTAAACAATAACTGTAATATAGTCTGAGCTTCGCTCCAAAACGAGATATTTAAGACAAATTTAGCATGAAATTAAAACTGTCATTGCAATATTTCCTCACCTTCAGTATATTTTCATAAAACATAAGCCTCCAGGTGTAGTTTTTATACTAAGCAGTGAATATTATAGTTATACACAGTTTATAACTCACATAAGCTGAAAATTATGTTTCTGAAATGCTGATCACTTCTTAAAGAAACTTTTTTCTTTTATTGTTAAATAACATATTTTGAAAGTAATTATGAAGCCAAATATAAGTCTAAAAATACAACTGTTTTTCATGTTCATACTGTACTCACACTGAACGTTATATTGTATTTTAACATAGATCTGATTGTAGTTGTTGCCTCGATAATCGTGCTGTCAGTGGGCTCCAAAGGCCAGGTCTTCGCCACCTCTGCTGTAAGGTAAGAGATGCTGAATGTGTTGAGGATACATTTCTCTTAAAGAATCATGGATTCACTGTTTGAGTTGCCAGCCATGTTCTGCAGTTTCTTAACCTACAAGTATTTCCATTGTACCAGTTGTGTGTGTAATTTTAATAGAAATGTACAAACTTGAAGAATTTGGTGTAATTTTTCAGAGGGATTCGCTTCCTGCAGATTTTGCGGATGCTCCATGTTGACAGGCAGGGAGGAACCTGGCGTCTCCTAGGCTCAGTTGTCTTCATCCATCGACAGGTACAAAACCACAGCTACAAATGTAGATTACATTTCAGGTCCTCAGCCTTCACCGCCATAGGGGCTTCTGAATATTATTAATAAGCTGGAGGCTCTCTGTCTAGGGAGTAATAGCCTCTTCTCTTCATGTATTATTTTCCTTACCATACAGTACAAATAGCAGGTCTTCTCATGGGGATACATCATGCAATCAAAAGAGTATTCAGCTCGAGAAAAGCACAGCCGTGAATTGGTTGGTAGTTTTATGTGTTTGAGACACATCAGCTGGAGAGGATTATGTCTTCCTCCAGGGTGTCATTTATCCAAGAAACAGAGGGGGCTGTGATCATTCCCGGTGGCTACGGGACTTGTCTTTAATGTCTTCATGAAAGGAAAGAGTGATGAGCAAGACGTCAAGGATTTTACTTATCCAGGGCCACCCTCTGTGCTTCTTTGCGTTGACCTTGGCTGATGACCACATTGCTTCCAGCTGAAGACGGCATTGACCTCAGCTATAAAGAAAGTGAGTGTTGGGGCAAGAAGATATTGTAAACCTTTTCCAAACTTATAGTCTAACTGCCTGTATAGGACATATCAGAATGAGGCTTTAAAACTTGTAGATCCACTGAAGGGAAAAAAGAATTAAAGACCGTCTGAACTGACAGCACCAGATGGTAATTTCTTGTTTATTTGTTTTGTTCTACTCTTCTACAAGTTATTCTTGAGCAATAATTGTGTGCTGGTGCCTTGTTGGGTTATTAAAAAGTGTATAATTAAAGTTGGAAAATTCAGCATATGCTTTAGCAGTATATATAAACTGTATTTATACTGCAAACAGTTTTGAAGGTTAATAGAGCGTTATCCCGTTAAACAGAACCCTCCCACAAGATTAGGATGTTTACAGGTCAAACTCTTGAATTGTAATTATATTATGTATATTGCAGAAATACTTTACATTTCTCTGTCTTTTAAATGATCTTTTGAATCTATGAATTTGATGTTGCATTATATTGGAAACAGAATTTTAGTTTATGGTCATGAGGAGATGAGGGTTTATTTCATATCATTTCTTCATTATTATCCGACACCTGCTTGCCGTGTACTCAGAGCTGTGCAAAATGAATTCTGAGAGTTTTAACACCCAATTCTACTGACGAACACGAGCTGGGTCCTTAATGTGGTGCACCTTTTACACGTACACATCAGTGGAGTCTAATGGGGGAGTAGGATTGTGAGAGTGACTCTCAGAGAGGCCTGGTTAAATTCAGTTCTGATTAAAGGCTACAGCAGTCACCATGTGTTTTATGGACAGGCTGGCTCCATTAGAGCCACTCTCTGTATTCATGCGTTATCATCATTCCATTTCAAATTTCAAACATTTTCGGAATAAAGTAGTCTGTCAATAGGCCCCATACAACTCCAAAGAATACAATGGAATATACAGCATGTACTCACACTACAGCCTGTACTGTGGAGGTGAGATTGCCACCTAAGATTTGATATATATTTTTTTATTTTTTTAAACAAAATACAAACATTTTTGTTCTGAACATAAACTTCAGCCCATCTGTGTTAACATCTGGAGTATTTTTTTTTCAAGACAATAGAGTATAATTTACTTCAATCAGTATCTGTTTCTTGCAGTATAATAGTATTTAAATGCAAACTGAGTGAAATTCTAGTGGCTCATAAAAAATAATTGTCACAGTTGTTTTCAGCTTTTTCGCTGGTTTAAGAAAAGTACATTTGTTTTTTTCAGGTAATCATAGCTGCTTCTGCTAACTATTAAAATTATTTAAAAAATGTACCTTAAACTATACAAATACATACAACTATATAGAGAGCACTTGATTCATGAATTTTAATCAACTGCAGCTTAAAAATGCATAGCCACTCATTAATGATATCAGTAATATGTAATATTATTAAATAAATATGCATTGTTACACTGAAGCCAAACACAACAAGAATGTGAATTTCTTGAAGTCAATCCAATTAGGTAGACTCAATGCTGTGACACTCTTAACAGGTAAAACACAGCTTTAACTAAGAAGTAGGTAAGTGCACTTAGGGAGCTTTTTAATAGTCTAAAGCAGTAGTCAATTACAGTTAAACAGAATAAGAGCCATGCACAATTAGGCCTCCTGGGTAAATTGTAAGTAGCTGTTTATCGAAACTGGAAAAAAGGTATATTTATTTTAAATACAGTACATAAAGAGAAATCAGAGGTCTGAGGTTCAGACTAATTGGGAGCAAGAAGCAAAGCTGCAGGGTGACCACCACGTGTGTGTGTTATGTGTTTTTTAACCATTTCTCTTTCTCTTTTTTCCCCCATTGTGTTCGGTGGCAGTGAGCAGTTATCCACTCAGCAAGAAACATTGGTTTTCTATTTCTTGTTTCTTTTCCTTGTTTTTCCCCCAGAGTTAAGTGTTTGTTATTCCACAGGGCTAAACTGGTACAACAGAAAAAACAAGTCTGTCTCCTATACGCTCACCCTGGTGGTAACACACAATCTAGAAACAGCTTATATCACCAATATGTGTTGATTGTACAGACAGTTGTACCACACAGTTCATAGTAACTGGTACTTTTCTTGTTACTGTACTACCTTAGCTATGATTCCAAGTACAGAACCATATCAAACACTACATACATCTGACTGGCCAAAGACAATCGTCATCTATTGGAGTGAACAGCAGAATATTTGTGCACATATTTGTAAATGTAAAATCACAAAATTTAAATATCTCATATGAATTCTTGTAAGATGAGCGCGTTATCAAGCAGGAGTACAGATTTAAGATTTTCACTCTGCTGATCAGAGCCATGAGCTTTGTAGTGCTAAAGACTCCTGTAACATCTGAAGTTAATACAGACAAACTTTTCTTTTGATGAACACTTTTCAGCTTTTGGTCTTAAGCAATGTCACTAAAAACATCTAAACAGCAGTTTAATAGAATAAAGGGAGAGATAAAATACAAATTGTCCAATCAGATGATGGTCAGTGTATCTACACACTGTATGTTTTATTCATAAATATTTCAGTGTATTTCCAGATAAAACAATAGCAAAACTATTTTGAAGATTTTGAAGGAGGATTTGATTTTAAGATAAAAAATGAGCTTTGTGTTTCGATTTCAGAAAATAGTCGAGATGAAAGAAAACAAACATAATCTGGTCAACTGCAGACGAAATGCAGTTTTACATTCACCCTCAGATGGTGAATGACACAAACAGTAAGATATTCAAAAGTGCTTTAATCATTTACATGAATATTCACATCCACATGCCATTTTATCAACACAGTCATTTTAGGTGATGAGCAGTCAGCTGATACACTCAAATATAACGCGGAGCTTGGCTATTCAGATACAAGTATATAATGTTTAATCACAGATCAAGTTTATATGTCCTTTAAATTTAAATCTGTGTTGCTATAAATTTGAAATATTTTGTGATTGTTGTTTAGGAGCTGATCACGACCCTGTACATTGGCTTTCTGAGTCTGATCTTCTCCTCGTACTTCGTCTACTTGGCAGAGAAAGACACCGTTAACAGCGGGGGCTCCAATGAGTTTGGAAACTATGCTGATGCTTTGTGGTGGGGAGTGGTAAGATGGCATGTGTTTTCCTATATATATATATATATATATATATATGTCTATGTATGTATGTCTATAACCTTTTTTTGTGCCACATTGTTAATTTTGCAGATAAGAAGCATCTTTGATTGGTTGTTGCTGTTTACCTTGTGTTTTCCTTGTTTAATCAGTATAAGTGTTCAGATTCCAGTGTTTAACACTGTCAAAGTTACTGCTCCACGGTGGGAGTGCTTGTGATGCCCCCACATTAACATTTCTGTCAGTTCTAAAAACAGCAATGAGAGTTATTCATTGGAAATTGGAAATTGGAAACTAAATTCCTATGAACAAAAACTCATAATGAGAGATAAAGACATAATTCATTTATTGAATACAGTAGTGATGTTGTGCAGTTTTGAACCATGTACCATGTAATTAACAACTTTAAAATCAGAATAAATACACAAATATATGCCCTCGTTTACCTGTATAACTTTTTATGGTTTTATAGTTTTTTTTATAGTTTTCTTATTAATGTTATTAAATACCTATTTTTATTATTTCCTTTCATTACAACATTACAAGTTTGTGGTTTTCTGATTCACCTCAAGCCAAAATCAAAGTCATTTAAAGTCACTATGAATCTTCAATGAAAGATTTTGTGAGAAGACGGACAGAATTACAGAACTATGACAAGAAAGTCAACCCAGAAAAAATAAGGACTTGTTTTTACTAACTAGTCTACTCAAGATACCTGCTTTTCTTCACAATGATTAGAAACACACAGACAAATAAATCACTGGAGGACATATTGTGTTTGCACACAAACAGCATCACCTGTCCAGAGTATGATTTATTGTAGTTTGGATAACATTAAAGTTTTTGCATAGACCCCAAAAAATCGTCTTCTCTTGTGATTCACATCGCAGTGTAAGCAAATAAAAACCAGAGTCACTAAGGATGCAGACAGCAGGTTATATTAGGAAGAACCATCTTCCAGCAGAGTGTAAATATTCTGTTTGTGTTTAGATTTTTTCCCAAAGAATCAATTGGCTTCTGACAAAAGTGTTTTTTATCTGCAGCTCAAAACTTCTGTGTAGATGTCAGTGATATACAAAAATATGGTTTAATGTTTATTTTTATATACAAACTTTTTCTTTCACATGCTTTTTGCGTTTTTCTGTAGTTGTCCAGTGCTCTGATAACTAAAACACATAAACATTAGAAGTGTTCTGACTATTTCCACTGGTTTGGAAATATTCTGGTTCTTTGCACTTACATATTTATTAAACTCAATTATGTTTGCGTTCCAGTTTCCTTGTAGTTTCCATTGTTTGCCTGTCACTATCATTCACAGCTGCTATTCATTTGTCACTCACCTGCTCTGCCTCATTTCTGTCAGTAATTAAGAGTCCAAGTCTGCAAAAGCAAAAGAACGCTGTTCAAAAGCAGCAGCACATCCGTGCATCCAGCAGAGCATGGGACACTACTGTAATTATTATGTTCATTTTTTCAGTCATGTGTCAGGTCCTCTGTTGTTTCATAGCTGTTTTTGTTCCCATGTCAAGAGTCTTCATAGCTGTTTTTGTTCGTGTGCCATCGTCCCAGTGCTTGATTTGTTCAGTTGGCTCAGCCTTAGTTTTCAAGTTCATCTTAATAAACCAGCTTTGATTATAACCCACCCACCTGCCTGCTTTTTCCTGCACCATGGGTCCTACTAGAAGAAAGAAAGATGTCCCAGTAATGTTTTTTATCAAGCGTTATTCAAATGAATGTACTGTGACCTCAGAGTCACATAAAAGCTTTAAATAGGCATTTTGAGAAACCACACAGGTGATAGACAGCACGTCTGATTTTACTTTCTATTTGTCGCAATCCCTGTTTCGGTGTTTAAAAATGGCTGTTTGTGCATGATAATGAGGACCAGTGGTAAGTAAACACCTTGAAATCATCGACATATCAAATCTGCACTTAGCTTTGGTGGATGCATTTGTCATTTGTTTGCTAAGATTTCTTTATTTACGGCTAAACTAAATATACTAAGTATATTGAGGACAAAAAAAAAAAAAACGTCTGTGACAGATGTGACAATAAATAGGTGCTGCACAACAACAGGAGAGCATACAAGGAAGACATTACCTGTGTTGAATTTATTTTAAATATTGTAGAATATTATTAGACTGGCTGTCAGCCAAGATCATTCTCCTCTGATGGGAGAAATTCTGAGCTTCTGTAGAATCTCTAAATAAGACATTTAGTCACGCCTTTTTTTCATGTTTTGTTGTTCCATATTTTGTTTAATTTGTCACACTTGTTTGAGTAACTTCTAGTTGTGTAAAATATGTTATATCTTTAAGAAAAAAATTGTCCAGAGACCGGTTTATCTTTTCTGCCAGTGACTGAACTAAAATGAATCAAACATCAGCTCATCAAGTCAACATTTTATAAACTTATTGCATTTCTGACATTAGTATCAGGTAATTACTGTTAATTTAACTGGAAAAAACACATAAACTGATGTCTTTATGTGTAGCTGTGAATATTTTCTTCCCTCTGGCTGTATTTTATCCATTGAGAGGTCAGATATGATCGTTTTTATCTGCGCTGCTGTTGTTGAGGTAGTTGGGTGTAAACTCTCGAGCAGATCCAGTGGGATGCTAATCCTTTCAGTAAAATAAATAGTGAGAAGAATATGGGATGACCTTTAGCATTTAAGAAACTTCAGGGTCTCTGATACTGAGGAATAAAAACAAGAAAAAAAGACCCATGATCATTAGAGTCAACAGGTTTTCTCATATAAATAAAGTTGTTTTTCTCAACAGTTTGATCAGTTTTATAAAGCAAGTCAAATATTCTGTTTTGAACACTCCCAGTGTGTGAAAATCTCAGAGTCAAAGAGGTGAAAATATCAACACTGGTATTATAAACAACAAGTGTTTTATTATTGTATTTTTTTCATCTCACAAATCTTTTATATAAATTTAAAGCACTCTAACCCGTAAAATCCCAAAACAGTATTAACATAGCAGAACTTCTCCGAGGCCCTAGACACATCAGATTTTTATGCTGTTGTGCTTAACCTTCTGCCTGGATGAATATATTTGTTTGAATCTGATCTTTGGGCCAGTTCAAAATGGAAAATAAGAGGCGAATTAAAATTCTTAAATTTCAATAAGGATTAGAACAATATGGTTATTTCTTTGGATAAAAAATCTGCCAAGTGTGTTACGGTTTGGACAGATATAATGTGATGAGGTAAAATAACCTGCAATCTAAGTGAGTAGGTGTTAATAAAGATTGTATCTCTCTAGAACATGATAGTGTGTAAATAAGAAGTTGCTTCTGTTCATGTTCTTTAAATTGGAAAATGTTGTCCCCATTCTGTGTGATAGTGTCCATGTTTCACTATGATATCAAGTTGTCCCTGACATGGTCAGTGGAAATAAAAAAGAGCAGATTATAGGCAGGATTTCACCAGTTACCAACACCATCATAATCACTGAGTCTCTACGACAACTATCCACTGAGAAAACCAACGTCTTGACATTTATCACCCATCTAAACATTTGTATAGCTACATAATGAGCCCAGTATGTACAGCTTCTTCACTTAATATTTGTGTTTTGTTGTATTTAAGGTGACAGTAACTACGATTGGTTATGGAGACAAAGTACCACAAACCTGGATAGGAAAAACCATCGCGTCCTGTTTTTCAGTGTTTGCAATATCGTTCTTTGCACTACCAGCAGTAAGTGGAAACAATATTTTTATCATTTATTCTCCTTTTGTTTTGTATGTTCCTTGTATTCAGTCATGTTTGTTGTGTGAAAATGTTACAAGGTCAAAAAATAAAGAAAAAGATATATAGAATATGCTCTCTTTCATTCATGTGCAGCCCTAAAAGATAGAATCTGTTTTCTTTTTTACTTTTTTGTGTCATGAAAGAAGACTTTTACATCTTCCTGTTGTTTGCAGCTCAAAATGAACTTTGTCCTAATAAGAAATGCACAAATTTGGTAAAACTGACGCAGTGTATAATGTCCATACTCTATTTGTAATAACACTTAATAAGAATAATATTTGTTTCTTCCTGTTTGGCAAAAAAGTTTAGGCTGTTCATTGTTTTTAGTTTTGGAATTGACCACAAAACACACACAGCTCTCAGTGTCAAGCATTGATATGTGTTTATTAGTCCAATTAGCAAAAGCATGAGCCAATAAATAGACAGAGAATAATAACTTATAAACACAGTATAACTGTCTGTCAGAGATGTGGTGCCAAGGCTGCTGACAGATGACAATAAGATAAAAGCCACAAGTCAAAACAATTTATATGCGACTCAAGTTCACAGGTGTTGTTTCCCCCAGTGACTCATCAGCCTCTGAATTATAGACTCCCAGGCATGTCAATCAATCCAGTTACACTCCCAAACATTTCTTTCTTTCCTCACTAACACGCTGATCAGAGGGAAATTACATTGTGAAAAAAATACAGAAACTGTATGAAAGTTTAGTCCGTCACAGGGCCACATAGGAACCATCCACACACACACTCACACCAAGGGCCAATTTAGAGTTGCCTGTTAACCCATCATGCATGTTTTTAGTCGGTGGGAGGAAGTTGGAGTCCCCAGAGAACACCCTCACATGCACAGAGAGAACATGCAGCCTGGATCTTTCTTACAGCAAGGCAACAGTGATACCAACCATGTCACAGTGCCTATTGTATAAAGTCAGGACTCTTAAATATCTATATTCTAAGTGTAAAGAAACCAGATATCAGAGCTTTTCTTTAGGGTCTTTGTGCCTTTGGAATGAACACGTATTAAATCACAAATTTTTAAACTTCAGCTGTATTTTCTCATCTACTTAATTATCATTTACTTTGATTTGAATCAACACAGAAAGGAAATATAGTTTATTGAAATGGCCCAATATTGAACAGGAACAGTCAGTCAGTCATTATCTATACCCATTTATTCATGTTCAGGGTCATGGTGTCTATCTCCAGCGGTTGTCAGGTGAGAGGCGGGGCTACACCTGGACAGGTCACCAGTCCTTCACTGGGCCACATGTAGACAGACATCCATTCACACACACTGAGCAACAACATTATAAAGGAAACAAATAATTATATTAAAAGAATCATTGACAAGTTTAAATAATTGCCTGACTAAAGATCAACAGAAACTCACTGCTTGGCACATTTAGCTGACTGTTAAGTTGCTTTATCTAGGATATTTTTCTTTTGATGCATTTAATATGATCCAATTTACTTGCATGTGTGAACCTGGAGGCTAATTTCTATTTTGCTTTTTCATGTTTTACTAAAGAGATGGTTGCAAACCTGTTTGTTTCTGCAGTATAACACAAGAAGAATAACTTGACAGTATCCACCATGTAATTTAACTAAACATGAGCACATGAGACTCTACAGTAAAATCTTTTCATCTTATGAGGCAGCACAAATACCAGCAGCAGTTTTATTTTGTTATTCACCTCTTAGTTCAGGGTAAGTTGAAATAAAACCACCTCAAAATGCAACTAGTTTAATGGTCCTGTGTTGATTCATCTTATCATCAAACTGCTTTAAATTCAAACAAATCCCAACACTGATGTCTCCATTATTAATTTAAACTATGAAAGATGGGAAAATGGAACAGATTTTAAAAGTTTTGTAATAATGTTGAGAACGTATGAAAGGATTTTAAATAGTATAATAAATGTGGTGTTTAACATTAGTTATCATTGTCGCCTGTCAGAGAATTGAAGGGGGCGGTAAAGACAACCATTTTTACATTGAAAATGAAGATCATTAAAAAGTTGTTCAACAAAATAATTTCTCTTTAAACAAAAAAACGTGTGAAAACTGAAAAGTTTTTACCTTAAACAGCACATCTGTTCTCAAATTTCTGTTTTTGGCTCACATTCATGTCTGTTTCTGTGTGGTTAAATCTGAATTAATGAGGAAGAACTCTACTGTGTTGTGGTTCACAGGGAATTTTAGGCTCAGGCTTTGCCCTGAAGGTACAACAGAAGCAAAGGCAGAAACACTTCAACAGACAGATCCCCGCAGCTGCCTGCCTCATACAGGTATTTGAAAAATACTCAAACAGAACCTCAAACAGGCTGCGGGTTGAATGGTCTCGGAAACCAACTTTCATTATTGACACCATCCTTTCATGCATTCATTCCTTTTTTTAATAATAACAATTTTTAAAAAGTTCTTGGATTGAAGTGTGTCCAGTCCAACCAAGATATTTTTATTTTAATTTCCCTCCAGACATCATGGCGATGTGTTGCAGTTGAGAGTTTTGATTCAGCCACATTCAAGCTGTTTTTGAGAAAGAAATCCCACGTTCCTGCCTCCTCGCTACCCAGCCCCAAGCCCAAAAAAACGGTTAGTAATCATATTTTTTAGTTTCCACTATGCTAGTGTGAAAGAATTGTACTGCAGTACTGTATTTCTTTAATTCATGATGGTGTGTGAGGAGATTTATTTTCCTAGAAAATATATATTTTTTTAGGTTTCTTGGATTTAGTTTATGATCATTCTTCTGTTTTGTGCAGAAAATATTGCTAGAAAAATCACTCAAGGATAAAAAAAAATCAGAACAGCATCTTCACCATGTTTAAAAATATAAGTAAATAAAAAATCCCAACTTTCGCTTTTGATGTCACTAATGTTCGTTTAGTTTGGGTGAAATAATAAAAGTCAAAGTTTTTAACTGTGTTCTTTTTGTTTTTTTGCTGTCAATCAAATGTCATCCATGCCCTTTTTCTGAGTTTGTTCATTTGCTTTTATTGTACAGGTAAAAATGAGGAGGAAGCTGAAGAGCAATGAAAAGGACAATGGTCTAACTTCTTCCACAGTACCCAGCATCACCTGTGACTCTGTATTTGACAGCGGCAGGGAGCTAAGTTCAGATGTTTACAGCACTGTTGGCACAGGTACCAAAACAGGATGAGACACAGTAGGATTGCTTCGAGTTGTGGTTACACACGCAGTGCCTTGTGCATTGATATTATCACAAGGAAGACTGTCTGGTATTAAAATATTTGATGTTTATTTGAAGTCATCCTCATAGATTTAATAAAGCAACAATAAACGTTTGCAGTGTCAGTCAAAATCCAGATAAAAAAGACTCTAGCTGCAAATCAAACATTTAGCGACAGTATTATAAACAGAACATTAGATCTGACGTTCAGATAAAAAGGCTCTAACCACAAGAGACTGAGAAGAAAAGTCCAAACAGATAAAATAAATTAGCACTCTGCAGACAAAAAACATGCAGCGCTGCTAAATCAATGAGAACAAACTAACATCAACTTGGCATCATATTAACAAGGTAATGTACAATCATTCCATTGTTATGTAGAGTATCCTCTGATTAGATTGTTTTAAATTTAAGCTGATTTCTGAAATAAACTCATAGCTAAAAGATAATTATTGTTAATCTTCCATAAAGTTCTGTCAATAATTGTAATTGTTTTGTGAGTCTTTATTTTAACTGCCACCTAATTGTGAATACATCATCTATTCTTCTTGAGACTTAAGTATATAGTAGCCTACTTTTATCATCCCATCCATTTCAAAACTATGCATATTCGATAAGTTGTTTAAACCAAATTATCTTAAATAGTTAGTGTGTATTATTTATTTGCAGCATACAAATTATAAACTATAATACTATTGTTACAGACATTCTAATCACTACAGTCTTACCGGATGGATGGATGGATGGATGGATGGATGGATGGATGGATGGATGGATGGATGGATGGATGGATGGATGGATGGATGGACATAATGATGTTCTCTAAAAATAATAATTTGAACTTAAAAGAATTTTTTCTATTTATTATTCACAACTCTTTATAAAGGGTGTTAATGGATATTCTGTTCATTGATAGACAATATGTGATACTAAGGGGGACAGTCTGTTTTGAAAGAAGACAAATGTGGATCCTTTTTAGCACATCTATAGCATAAAGCATCTAATTGGATGGTGTTTGTAGTACCGTACATGACCTTTTTCCTTTATACCCATCTCTAACATGAAAAGCTTCTTAGATGGCTGACGACAGCGCTGCCACCAACATGTAGCAGTACAAATGCTTTTGCTTTGCACTCAGTTCTGAGCACAACAGGAGGATTTAATTTTCCCAGTTGTACACATGTATATGCATGTCATCTCACTTCATGTTCACAGTGTCTTTGATTGGAAGCTAATCTGATGCTAGAGGCCAGACTGAACATCTAACACAACACAACAGCATGCTGCTTTTAACTTCATTGCATTTTATTAAACTACTTTAGAAGATGTGTGTCAGCTGCACACAGTTGTTTCATATTTAAATTAGAAAAATACTTTGAAAAATAGTCAACCCATTTTGGTTGCAATAAAGCTTCTATGTTCATACACTGTTCAAGTGCAAAAGTTATTTCAAGAAAAAAATTCTGTAAATGTCTAGTCTAATAGATGCAGATTAAATCTTTTCTTTTAGCGAAATTTTCCTCCGATGTTTCTGTAATTCATAAATACATAAAATATAAGAGTTTAACCTGAATCTGAATTTAAGTATTATTTGCACAATACAAGGAATTTGTTTTGGGTGAAGGAGCACAGAGAATAAATCAAAGTAAGAATGACAAACATAAGAACCAGCAGTATTTACATGTCCAAAGCATTTGTGCTGTAATGCAAATGTCTGTACATTTCTTAAACAAACAAAAAAATGTGAGTGAGACAATGGGGTGCGGGTGGTGGGGTGGGGGGGAGAGCATGTGACTGTTTATATAACATATATAATGTGTTTTACTGGGCCTTATTCAATAGGTCAGTACCAGAGAGGAAGAAGCTGTTCCTATGGCAGGAGGTTCTGGTCCTGATGGACCAAAGTTTCTTCTAGAGGGGAGAGTCTGGAAGATTTTATGTCTGGGATGAGAGGAATCAGCCCTAATACAGTCTATTATACACTATCATACACAAGGCTATCGTACGCTAATCTTTTTCAATCTGTTGAATAGAGATCTTGATACACGTCTCCACACTGTTGACACTAGTCAACAGGATTAATCCAAGGTTTTTAAATTGTGATTTCTGAAGGCCTATTTTATTAGATACATACTGTATACTCAACCATACCCAAAAACCAATAAGACAAACCTTGTTTTCTATGTTTAAAAGTCCATGTGTTTTCATTTACTATTTCATTTATTGAAACTTTATAGTAGAAAACCTTGAACTGTATGGAGAGAACATGTAGGTAACAAACCACATCACTGTAAAACCCATGGTTTTATTTATTTTATATAATTTATTTATATAATTTTGGAGCCCACAAAGTGGGTAAAAATACAAGTTTTTTTGTGTTTAGACATCACAGTCACCCCTTAAGTCAAACTTGACATCTTCATACATAAAACTGATTTATTTCTATGGCTATTGTATTGTCAAAACTGAGAGAAGGAAATTCTAAACTAAAAGAGAACTGTGGGTATGGTTGAAGGTTGAATTCCCAGCTGTTTTTCACTGAAGTTTTAATTAATATTTTGTTTTTTTTGTGTTATTTATGCTTTAGTATGGATTTGTTTCAAGACACAAACTTGAAGTTTAGAAGCCCTTCATTAAAATGTTCTACAGCAACACTATACTTGAAATGTAATTATAGCTGTAGCTCCTGATTTTTGAATGCAGCTTTATTTCTCCCCATTTTACCTATTTGAATAAATATTGATGAAAAAAACATGTTTCATCACCAGCTTTTATCCTATTTCACAGAAATTAAGGGAAATGTAAATGTATTTATTTGACATGTTTATATCTTTCTATGAAATTGCACTTTATCAGAATCTTGTTTTGCTTCTTTCACTCAGCTTTTTTTCCTCAATTGTGTTTTTTCCCTCGTGTGTTTTGTCTTTGTGCCTGGTTTAGCAGGATTCCAGGCACTTGGAGGACGTGGTAAGCTGCTGTTAGTGTCCATGTTCTGCACATGTCCTTTGTACACACATTGTCCTCTCCTGTATCTTTAACTGCTCTATGCTTTTTTTAATTATACAGCATGACTGATGGAAGTTTAAAAAATACACCAAATACTGTAATTTCTTGAATTCACCAGTTGTAACCAGTTTTGATTGTGTGCCTCAGATTGTCAGCAGTCATGGACGTCTTTGTCTTCCCTTCAGTTCAGTTCATCAGCACCAGGTAACTTTATTTATTAATGAGTGTTTTTATGTAAATTTATCTTGGTGAAAACAGCAGCAGCTCATGTTTCTGTTGTTCAGTAAGTCTATAAACAGTTCATATTATATCATCATAGATGAGTTGCTTGTGTTTTACCCAAATCTGAATCTGATTGATTTTTTCATTTATAAATTCCTGGAGCTGTGAATGTGCTGAACACATAGAGAAGCATTCAAAGCCGTTTTCTTAACTCTGTAAATGAAAGTCTAAATCTGTTTGTCAGAGCTTGTCAACTTACATTTATTAAGACCAACAGCACAAATCAAGACCTTTCTTTTCCAAATCCATGCAACTCTGTCACTTCACACCATTTTTTTTTCACACATCAAAATCATGAACCTGTTGTATCACACTTCTCTTACTGGTGTGGTTTCAAAACACTGCAGATCCAGACTGAATAATCAGCTCGTGTTTATGCAGTCTTCAACAACAACTCAGCAAGCTCTGCATTAATTAATTGTTCATTAATAAATTATTTAGTTTTTCTATTTTAGGCTAAACTCACGTTCACACATGACCAATTACTGTAACATAACTATATGTTCTAGGATTCATCAAAAGAAAAAGATGGACTTTATTTGTAATAAGGTTTCTAACAAGCTGTGTACTTTCAAGAAATACTGACAGTTTTAGTGTTGTGAAAAAAATATCCATGAAAAGGTCTTTATTATTCATATTTTTACTCAAAACATTTAGAAATTTTACCTTTTTTAAGAAAATTAAATTACTGAGAGAGTTAAAAAGTCAAAAATAAATCAGATTTGCTGTAACTATTGAAAATCCTCATATTGAAATCACAAAATTAACAAGAGGGCTAGGTGCACGATCTCAAGTTGAATACAGTTCACTCACCCCCAAACTGTGGTGGCTGAGAAACATGTTCTAAAAAATGTGAAAGAACAGTTTAGGAGTCAGTGTCTGCTATTTCCCCTGTGGGCTTCTGCAATAACATGGTTGTGCAATGTGGCAAAGGGCCAAGGAGAAAGAAGACAACAAACAAATACTTTTCACACAATTTCTCATGGTGCAGGGTTTTAAAAATATAAATTCTTTTAATAAATTAGACTAAACGTTAACACTAAAACTAAGTGCTAACGCTTGTGAAATGACAGATTAAATCCTTTTTTGAAGCAAATGTTTGTGTTGCTAATGTTTTCTGATAATGAATGAGATGTAAGTGGGTGTTTAATTCGTAAGTGATGAAACCAGGACATTGTCTTCTGCTTGAGTACAAATACAAGGTGAGACAAGTCTGTTAGTGATTCATTCCACAGTAAAGAACACAGAGACAATGTGTAATTAAAGAGTGCTGAGCAGCATGATTTAGAGATGAATAAATGAAAACACACTTTCCATCTCGCTCAGGAAAAATAAGACCTAAAGAATAAACTCTGGCTCGTGATACGGTATGTGTACACTGACCCCTATACCGGTAAAAAGACAGGTTAGTCTAAAATATCTAATCAGATATGTCAAAAGAATTTAGAAAGCTCATTGACAATCTAAAACACTTCAAATACTATACAGACTTTCTGCGGTTTTTCAGATGAGACCAAACTGGAGCAAATATTACATTTGCTGTTAATAGGACGGTGGTCCCCAGAGGAAATGTAGCATATACTATGAAGTCTGGTGGTGGTTTGTTGATGATGTGAGACTGCTTTTTAATTAGAAAGACACTTACTATCTTGATAAAATGCATGATATTGTTGAATCTATCAAATACCTCATTTGACATGCCAGATTGTTCCCCACACAAAACCATCTGGGAAGCCCTCTGGGGAAATGTCTGGAAAAGTATAGATCACTGAAGCAGCACCAGCAGACCCAGTTTATCTGATTCTAAACCAGCAATGGAACCAGCAAAAGCACATTTTCAGTCCAAAAATATATCTGTTGTTCGTAGCATTGTTTTTAATGAAGAAACTCCTCTGTTTGAGGGTGACTGATGCTATCACAGCATCTGTGGTAAAATGTTCCCGAACTGTGCTTACAATGCACCTCCAGCAGCTGTGCAAGAAACTGACAACACTGACTTTTAGGTGCAATATAAATTCTGTCATCATTGGGATTTTACAAGTTTTTTTTTTTTCAATAAAAATGAAAATAAGCCGCTTTATAGAAGAGAAAAGATTAAAAACAGCTAGAAAGCTCAAAACTTGTTACTGCAAAAAAAAAAAAAAAAAAGTTCACATTTCAAATATGTTTATTAGTTGAAGCTTTGAGCAGACATCTGCAAGAAGCTTCAAATTAACTTGAAGAAACAGATAGAGATAGGTGCCACTGATGCCCAGGGTTCTGAGAGAAGACTGTTAATTAATACACCAGGGTACATTTTGTCCTCACGTTTTTTAGATCCCTTAACTGCTACTCAAATGCCATATGAAAGTTTGTTAAAAAGTGTAAAAAACAACAGAATGAAAAAATTAACTAATCTTTTGAAAGCAAATAGCTCATTTTGAATTTGGATTGGATGCAGGACTCTAGCTGCTAAACAATCCAGTTTCATGATGCTCCATTTTTTTTCTAGTTGTGAAAGATCTGGACAGCAGGCAGGTCATTTCAGCATGTGGACTTTTCTCCTGTGAGGTCACATTGTTGTGATGGATGCAGTATATCGTTTAAGATTGTCTTAGAACTGACATGGCTGAAATATATGAGATCTTCCCAGAAGAAGAAGTTGTCTACACTGGAGGTGATGTTGCTCTAAATCCCCTGATGGACTTTTCAGCATTGAGTTCTTCTTGTGTAGTCTGCCCATCGCATAGACTCTGAAGAAGCCCCATACCATCAGGCAGGATTTGGAAATATTTGTTGATAACAAACTCAACGGTCCCTTTTCTCTTTAGTCTGCAGAACATAATGTTCATGCTTTAAAAAAACTGTTATGTTTGGATCAAATCTGACCACAGAACAGTTTCCCCTTCACGTCAGACCATTTTAAACGAGTCTTCATCCAGACAAGATCCCAGAGTTTCTGGATGGTGTTCACATCTGGTTTCTTCTTTACATGTTATATCTTTACTGGTGTTTGTGGATCTCACAGTGAATTATGTTGACAGAGAGTGAAACCTGGAAGTGTTCTTGATCCCATGCAGTGATGTCCAATAGAGAATCATGCCTGTCTTTAAAGCTGTGCTGCCTCAGGTCCAACAAACCCCAAACATCCAGTTAGACCTTTGACCTTGTCATTTGCACACAGAGATTTCTTCTGTTTCTCTGAAGCTTTTGCTGATTGTTTACACTGTAGATGGTGAAATCTTCAAAGACAAATTATTATTAGAGGCAATTTGTCACAGATTGTGAACTTCTGCCCATTTTTACATCTGAGGCTCTGCTTCTTTTATACTTTGCCAATGAACTTAATTAGTTGTCAGTGTTACTCTTCCAGTTGTTTTTGAAATTTTTTTTCCAGCCTTCTTTTGTCTCTGTTTGTTGCTGCTATCAAATTCAAAATAAACTCATATTTTCAATGAAATGGTAAAACATCTTAGTCTCAACATTGGATATTTAGTTTATTTTCTGTTGAGTTGGGTTGTAATTTTTTTTTTTTTACCGTCTACCTCATGACACTTCTTTTGCACAATATTCACTTGATGCTGAATGTTGCACAGTTAATGTAGCACAATGCACATTATGTACATAGTTATAACGGATACTGATACTTATATTTTACTTATAGTTTATATTTATGTTTACTCTTTGTATGTTCTTTTTAAATTAGTCTTTTTATATATTCTTATATACACTTTTGAATATTTATGGCATTCAGTGTGGACGGCAAAGTAAGAATTTCATTGTACAGGGAAACCTGTTTCCTTACTGTGCATATGACAATAAACGCTTTGAATTTGAATTTACTTTTGTGTAGATATAAAAAAACTTATTCAACAACACAGTTTAAATTATAATTATTTTTACATTCTTTGTTTCTACATCTAGAGGTTTTTGTATGATTCCGTTTTCCAACCTGTTTTGATTGTGACTTTAAACTTAAATCAGTTTTACTATCTGAAAGTCAGTCATAATTTGAATCTGTTTATTGCCAGAGAAAACCCATTTATGCACAGTGAGAACATGTAAACTCCATGCAGAAAGGTCCCAGTCCAGTTTTGAACCCAGGACATTCTCGCTGAAAGGAAACAGTGCTACTAACTGCGCCACCATGCAGCTCCCAATCTAAAAGTGACGACTCTAAAAGAATGTAAAGCAGAGTAATTGGCAAGGCCAATTGTGACCATTATAATTCTAAAAGGAACTTTAAACTCTAACATTTCTTTTCAGCAATTTCTGTTATGTAACTTCTGCTCAGCAGTCTTTTGCGTAGACATTATGGTCTTTTTCTGCTTCCATTCTAGTGTTGCAAAAAACACAGGAAGTTTACTTACTGAAAAAGATTTTAAAAAGAGCTTTCAAAAAGCATGTTGTTAGATCTATAATTACATAAAAATGTTGTTTTCTATGAGAATGTACAGTGAAAAGAAGCCTTGGTCTTTTGGATAACCAGCCTCCAAACCCACTCCAGAGGAACTGTAGCTTTGCAGACGACATAGAGCTGGAGTCAGAGAGAGAGAGCGAACTGGCTCCTGCCTGCTCAGTATCACAGTGAGTTCACACCTCTGAATTGCAACGCGGTTGCATGATACATAAACACAGCATTAACCCGTGTGTTTAGATGTGAGGGAATTTTAAAGGGAAGGTCTGCATGTGTTGTTTGCTATATATAATTAACCTTTGTAATATGTCAAACCCAGAGGGCTCATGATTCTTTATTAGTGAGAATCGCTTGTGCTTGCCGAGACACTTCAACACTCTGCGACTGATATGAGGAAATGAAAGTTAAGTAACTGGAGTGTAATGTAAGTGCACGATAAGTGAAACAAATGGAGCGACAATTCTGACCCGTGGGACTTGCTTTCTAAACTGTGGTGTAATGATGCAGAGTAAGAACTGCATGCAGTTGTGTTGTTGGCGAGATAACTTTGTGCTCTGCTGGCTCCGAAATATATAACCAGCTGTTCTCACAGACCAACGCCACATCAAATCTCATGCTAAACTGATCCACTGTGATGTCCATGATGAGCCAATACTATGCAAGAAATGTTTAAATCTGTTTCAGTTTTTAAGCAGGTCCTCTTCAACAAGTTCAATTTGAGATTAAATTTCCCCAAATACAAAAAGTTAATGTAGTATGCAAGAATAAAAGAGAGCTCCGTTATGTGAATGTCATAAATCTTTCAGGTTTCTTTTCATGAGATGGTTCACTGATGTATTTTCACACAACTTGTGGGTTTGATATTGCAGCCTTCTGTGTTATACTAAACCGAAGAGTTTCAATACCTGAAACTAGAACTGCACAATATTAGAAAAACATGCAGTAGTGATATTATTGCTGAAGATTGTGATGATTATATCAGTTGTGATAAATCCTTTTTTCCTCACTCATCTTCTGTTTTGTCATCAGGATGCATACAACACTTTTTTACGTACTTTAGCATCTTATCTAAACAAAGTCTGGGCGTGTAGGGCAACCAGAATTCAACACAGAGGACAAATGTATCATTGGGCTGTAGAGTTGGAATGCAAGTCACATAGACAGCCTGTGATTTATTGCAATTCAAACTGTCCTCTGCTATATCTATATTGTGCTCACTGATATGATGATGATAAATTAGTGATACATTTTGAAACTCCTACCGTCATCATACACATAAAAAGTATACGTCCTATACCACATCCCAAAGCACACAGTAAATGTATATACTTATGTATATTAGTACTTTTTTGGATAGGTGAATAAATTAAATATGTGTACACACACAATGTGCAGCAAACTAACATTTTACCCATCGTTACAATCTTGCAAATTTACAATATTGAACATTTTAAATCTGTTTCAAAGTTTCAGTTTAAGTAACTTCACTTATCCTTATTTCAATTTAGAGGGTATTCGGTATGTTGAGTTGATAAAATAAGCTATTAATGATACAGTGAGCAAAACTTTGAGTCATCTTTAGATTCATAAATGCACATTTTCTCTTGTTTGCAGTTTGAATTTTATGAAGAGAAAGACTGATTCCATTAGTAAGTTAAATACTTGCTGGTTCTTACATAAAGAAAAACCATTAGTACGGTTTAAATGTGGCCTAAATCCTTCAAAACTTTTTAAAAATTCATTCTGATAATGAAACGTCCTTGTTGAAATTTCAATATTTAAATACAAAAAGAGTTTAGAATTTTAAAAGAAATCAAGTCTCATGACTTAGGTGATCCATCCATCCATCCATCCATCCATCCATCCATCCATCCATCCATCTATCCATCCATCCATCCATCCATCCATCCATCCATCCATCCATCCATCCATCCATCGTCTGAACCTGCTTCTTCCTGTTCTGGGTTTCAGGGAGCTGGTGTCTATCTCCAGCGGTCTTTGGGAAACAGGCGGGGGACACACTGAACAGGTCACAAGTCCATCGCAGGGCATGACCAGTCTATTGCAGTATATTTTAAAAATAGTGTAACATAACACAACTAACAACTAACTACAGTAGATTATTACTGTTATATGATTTAAAACATTTTTAGCTCTGGTCTTAGACAGAATTGTATTTCTTCATATTTCTTAGAGTTTGTGTGCAAAATGTTCAACCAAGTCTTTAGATGTCGTTAATGTTTGCTTAACAGGTTCCTATCGCAGCTGTCCTTGATGGCAGAGGAAACCTTTTCTCTATTTACATTTTACTTTGAAAACATGTTAAATTAAAAGACATCTGCCTCACTGTCTGCTCTGCAGTTATATCACTAACCCATATTCTGTTATTATGGAAATGGATTTCTATTATAGCTCACAGAGCACATTATTGACATTTCATCGTACTAATTTGACCAAATGTTATGATAGCCTTTTTGCAAATCAGCCCATTTCTCTGCCTTTGAGAGGTCCATAATGAGACTCATACCAACCTTTTTTTCTGCAACAAGCGCGACTCAACAAAACGCTAACTGTTCTCCCACCTCACACACTCATTCACTCCTTTTTTCACAGTAATGAACCCTGATAAGTAACAGCTATTCAATAATTCTCGCAACCCAATAATATAGGCTAACTACCTCACAATCACTCTGGGCTTTTTACTATTTTTCACCCTCCTTTGTTCTTGCTGCTCATCACCTTGGTAACACTCACAGGAAGGTGAGCCATAAGGGAGAAGCTTTGATGTAGGCTGAGCAGTAATCGTGAGCGTGCTTAATATTTCCCTCTAAACTGGTGAGTTTGGGTGTTAAGGCCGTGTCACCTATCTTTTTTTTTTGTTTCACTCTGATTATGTTTCAATGGAGAAAATAAGGCAATATTAGAAGGCTGCTAACTCTGAATTTCAGGCTTCGTACAAGGTCATCTGCTTTTGTCTCATGCATCCATTAGAAACATTTTAGTAAATTTAAAAATGAAAGTTTATCTGAAACCCTTTTTCCACAGATTGACAGAATCACATCGAAAAGCCATCCGTGTGATCCAGAGAATGCGATATTTTGTGGCCAAGAGGAATTTCCAGGTAATCGCGGACACAATTTTCTAAATGTACATTTTTCTCCACCAGTAATTTTTGTTAAACATATTTTCATAATATATCATTCTAAACTTACAGAAAGAAATACCCTTTTAGCAACAGTTGTTAAAATAACTATTGTTAAAGTGAAGAGTGAATATTTGTAAATGGGGAGGAGCTGCTGTATTTTCACTAACATCTGGTTTCACGCTTGGCTTGAACTGGCAATAAAACCTCATCTAAACATGTAAACCGCAAGCCTTTCCTAACATCATTTATAATTTCATAAAACAAAACATTAAAATAGAAAAAGATGAAATGAACAAAATCAGCGGCTTGAAACTCGTGTATTCCACAGGAGCAGTGATCCTGGTTCGCCAGCATGATTAATAAACAATGAAGTATTTTACATACACATCTGGAAATATTAAATCATCATCTAAATCGAGCATAAAACTTATTGAAGCAGCTGTTGTGCTGCACAAACTCTGCATGAGCTTAAAATGTGCTAAATTATGTGAGCAGTTCAAAGGGTTCAAAAGTTTCCCTATCAAAGGTCCTACAGCAGCAGTTTTTCTGGAAACTACAAGAACTTGTAACAGTGTATAAATAAGTGCTTATATAGAGTTTCACCCACACTGATTAATTAAAATAAAATTGACAGATACAAACTGCTGTGTGTACAGAATTATTAGCTTGTGTGTGGGCCGTGAACCTCCCTGTGCACACTGTGCTGTATATCAGATATTAGCAAACCACAAACAACATTCTTAAATGTTTCGCGCAAAAACTGAGTTTAATCATATAAAACAGGTGAGTGCCGTTTTAGACGTCGATTATTTAACAATTTGAAACATTTTTAATATCTTTTAGCAAGCCCGTAAGCCATACGACGTGCGAGACGTGATTGAACAGTATTCTCAGGGTCACCTCAACCTCATGGTGCGCATCAAGGAGCTTCAGAGAAGGTAAACTGTTCAAATATGTTGAGCCCCATATGAATGAGGTCCTCTGTGTATTGCATTGTGCTCACACTGTAGATTCAGCTTGTTGAAAACAGATACAACTTTGAACACAAAAGGCAGGGAGGATGAGAGAGTGAATAAAGAGGGAATACATTTTCTTCTAACTTGAGTTTCTGATTGTTTCTTTCAGACTAGACCAGTCTTTAGGGAAAATTACTTTGTTCCAGACGAGTACAGGTACTAATTTACTTCACTTTGCACTCAGAATGCATGACATTAATGCTGAAACAAGCCACAGACTTAATCCTCCTGTCTGATTATTTACTTGTCTACGTCTGAAGACCGAGCAAGAGACAAAGGCAACAACTCCATTGGATCAAGACTCAACAGGATGGAAGACAAGGTGAGATTTGTGCAATTTAAAATGACTCCACCTCTCATCTTACTGTTTTACATAAAGTGTTTGTTTATATAAAGTAGTAAAAGTTTCAAATCAGATCATTGTTGTCTGTATACTGTTTTTTTATCTTTAATAAAGGTCATCTTATAAATGTATCGTAAGAGGCTGTTGAATAAAATCAAATATATTTAGGAGTTATGGATACAGTCCTTCATGTAATTTAATGAAATATGAAATCTGTACAGGCACAGTTAGTAAAATTGATGTCTTGCAGTAAGAAGGTCTTGTGGTCAAAACCCCACCAGGACTTTTCTGACTTTATCCCACAGAACAAACATATGCTTGAGGTTAATCGACATCTCTAAAAATGGTGCTACATGTAGGTGTGAGTGTGTGTGTGAATGGTTGTCTGTCTCTATGTGGTCCTGCGATGGACTGGTGACCTGTCCAGGTTTAACCCCGCCTCTCACCCAGTGACTGCTGCAAACACCAGCTTCACGATCCTGAACAGGAACAAGCAGGTCCAGAAAGTGAATGAAACTTAAAATTGTTTTTACACATGTGAGCCCGGTATTATTGATTCAAATCTAAAACTTGAACAGGCTGTGCCACTTCCACAGCAGATAAAGAAAAGTCTATTTCTTTCATTTTTAGAGATGAATCAGAACAAACCCTCCACCTGCAATTCCCTGCTCAAGTGTTTGTAAAAAAGGCACTTAGAACTATGTATAAAATGATCAAATAGAGTCCATTTCTTTTATAGAGTGAAGCTACGATTTTCCTGGAAATGTGATGCTTGTGAAGGTGCTACTTCATTTTAAGGCTCCTCAGTGTATTTTTCTACATGCATACTTTGTTCTTGGAATCAAATTCTGTTTAAACTGAATGGGAAAGCAGCTACATAGTGATTTTGCAGTAACTGCAAAGAGCATACAGCCAAACTTTAAACTCAATACTGACACATTTACAACATTAATTGCATGGTCAGTGTGTTTAAATCTTTGGACATGATGTTGTTTATCACTTATTTTATACAGTATATATATATATAGTATGTTGAAATATTTTCTGTGCTAAATCAAATTGTGACTATTTGAAATGCTTTAATTTCCCCACATCAAATCCCCTAGATAACTCACATGGACCAAACTCTGAACCGCCTCGCAGAGTCCCTGACCTTCCTTCTGGACCAGAGGGAAGTTGGCGGTGGTGAAAGTCGAGGCAGGCTGAGGCCGCGACTCAGGCGGACCTGCAATGTCCTCCCCAGCCAGGACAGCCCGCTAAGCTGTGACCAGCTGTCTTCATCCCCTTCATCCTTCTCATCCAACAGCACCAGCGCCGTGATGGCTCCCAGCCTTCCTCTCAGCTCTGCTGCCAGTCAGGACGAGAGCTGCTGAAAGCTGAAACCGCATAGACTCAAAGATTTTTCTGAACGCTTCCTCTTCTATCCATGATGAGTAAATAATACTGACTGAATGTTCTTAACTGTCATCAACAAGCACACTAAGCTGCATTTGATCTCTTCAGCGATGTGATCTTGATAAGTATTTTAGACAAACAAAAGTAAGAAAAAAGAAATTGTTGGAAAATGCCTTTGAATTCTGTTGCTTTTAAATTTCCTATTTTTTTTCCCATTTTTTTATTTGTTTTTTTGTGTGTGAAGTGTATTTAGGATCATCAAAAAACAGTCAAAATATCATTTTGTGAGTTACTGAGAACAGCCATGCAAAAATTCCTTCAGTCCCCAAAGGAATAAAGTCCAAAACGACAGATCTTTAATATCTTGAGCTCGACTGCTTATTTTTTTTTATTTCCAGTTTTTACATATTCAGAAGAACATAAAAGCAAACACACTCAAGGGAAACGTTTGCATGGTCAGTCAACAGAAACAACCTCAAGGCAAACATCACAACTTGTAAACAGTTCTTTCAGTTCATGTTTGGTTTTGTTTTTTGTTTTTTCATTTTTAAAGGATTTCTAGTCGTGAGTATTTCTACGCTATCCTGCTCTGTGACTTTGAGGTTTTCCTGTGTTGTTAAGGTCAGCGTGCTGTGAGATACACAAATATTGATGCGCACGTCAGTGTGGTGTTTAGAAACATCCACATACTTCCGGTTAACATTGATCCACACTTGTGCTTGACATGTGCATGTGTCTCTCTCATTAAGTTTTTTTACCCTTTTATTCTACAAACATGGAATTGTTTATTAGCTGTATTTGTTTACATAATAATTTGTAAACTTCCTGTTTCATTTCCATGTATGTTATATTAGAGCTTGTGTTACTGCAGAATAATGCAACTCATCTGAAGTCTATTGAAGCTTCCAATGGTCTTTTTCTGTTACAGTAACTAGAAACTTTACAGTGATCATATAGAGCAAGTCTCCTCAACTTTCTTGGTCAACTTTCCCTCTGAGTTAACTGTTTCTGTAATTATTAAAAATTAAAATGTACCTACCTGAAAGCAATTCGCATTTTGCTAGGACTCTTCCCTGGTTCAGGCATCAACTTTTTACATTTACAAAGATATCAGCAGCTGGTTAAAAAATTCTATCCCCTCTGAATATTGAGAAAAGGTTTCAAGTTTCAGAGAATTATGAAGCTTTGAAGTTTGCAGCACTTGGCCTCTCCTAACAAGCTGTTTCCCTAATGAGCTATTTAAATCAGAGGATATTGGTCAAAGTTTTATGAAGGCTTAAATCTTGTACTATACTAAACTTTCCCACACATGTTCTTTACCCTTTTCTCTCCAGAATGGCTCAAATTGTAATTGTCTTTTTTAAAAATGTTTATATCAAGCTTTAACCTTTTGGGACATATTTATCTGCAAGAAATAACAAAGGTTTCAAACAATTATTTGCATTTCTTAAAATATTTAGCTTTGCAGAAGGAGAGTCCTAAACTTACATTTTTGGGGTATTTAGGAATAGTGTTCAAATGTTTCCTGAAAATACAGATAGTATAGTTAATATTTTAATATTTTTTATTTTGTGTTGATAATATAACTGACTTCTAAAAATATGTTTGTAGTTTCTTACAAACTTTTAGGTCATAAGTACTTCATACCACATGCAATTAATTCAAGGTATTCCCATTATTTAATTTCTTTTAACAATAGCAACATGGAGGAGTGGATGTTTTGTGGTTCATGTAAAAAGCTAATAGCGTGTTCTTTACGTCGGTGACCTTTGAGTGGCAGATGGTGACCTTTTTGCTGCTGGCCATCCACAGGGTGTCCAGGCATTCCTTCACGCATGTGACCATGTGGAGGAAGGGCCCAAGTGACCATCTGCCTCTGGTGACCACAACAATGAGCTGCACCATCCTGAGGTGTGCTGAGGGCCTTTGAGCTGCAACATTTTATTGAGGGGGAAGTTTAATTCTATGAATCAGATGGATGTTCGGAAGGTTTTTTACCACTTTCAATTTGTTTATGTGTGCTATCAGAAGCTGCTAGTCAGGATAACCATATAAGGATCTTAAACATTATTTATGTTTCTAATATTTGTCTCTAAACTCCTTTAATTAGTTATTTATTTATCTATTAATTCACTACAGTGATTTTAAAGAGTTGTACTTAAAAACCTTTAACAAAATGCAACAAAAGAAAATCAAAACACAACAACATTTAACACAGAATCAAAACAACAGACCCCTGAACACAAGTTGGGGATGGGTGTGTTTGTGTGTATATTCTTTGGAGTGGGGGTGTAAAGGGGTTAATTTGCAGTTGAAAAAGATGGCACACTCTGCTCTGTGGCTATTGTCCTAGTCTCTGGCCAGATGGCCTTTTTGAATCCTTTAGAGCAGCAACCCCACACAGCGGGAGTGAATACACTAGTGTGGGATTAGGCTTCTCTAACAGGCTAATTTGGAAATTACAGTTATTGTTAATGGGTATAATTTTAAGCCTGACAGCACATTCCTTATGACTGTGATTATAAAATATCTCATAATATAACCCAGAAAATGCCATTACTCTAAAACAAATTTCTCCTTTTGATTACTAAACTTTCAGCTCCAATTGAATTTTCAATCACTTCAGAGAGACACTTATTAACCCACTCATCTGTGGCTGACACACGCATGGGAATACTGTCTTATAAGCCTCTGGTTTTACTGAGAAGACTAAAAACTCTCACCAAGTGGTAAAACTATGAAATGCCATTTTGTATGTCCACAAGCAGAATTCAAGCTAAATGTGATTATTTTGCTTCGTATATTCAGACTAAATCAAAATATAGATTAAAAAAAGGGGGAAAAAAACTCCATAAATGTTTATCCTTAAACATAATGCTGCAAAGTGCAAATACTGCAAATATTTGATTGATGTAGATGGTATCAACAAACAAAATAAGTGGATTATTGTTTTGTGTCTCAAGGCTATACGCTAATGTTTTGTGTGTAAATACTGTGAGCCACGTCTTCCAGGAAAAAATGTAATTATCAGAAAAAGTGAAGCATCTGCAGTGATTACATGGTTTATTAAAATTCCAATGACTGTTGAAATTAAAACAGTTTTTATTTAATATCAAGATGAGAAGAACAGAGTCGATTTTTACATACAGATAAAGATGAGTGAATCACAGAACATGAACAACTTAGACAAAGACAAGAGAAATCATTTATTAAATAAAGATGTTCATAAATAAAATAAATGTTAAAATTGTTTGTTTTAATCTCAAATACTGATCAAATAAAATAAATATGAGTGTGATATGTAATTAGAATGAATTTAAGAAGTTTTTCATCTCATGGTTTTACACTGAGCTGCTTCAGATGTCGTGATGTGGGAAGAAGTCCTGGTTCCTGTGGACCTCCTTCTCTTTGGGAAGAAATCTGTTAAAAGAAACATCAAGAAAAAAGAAGAGTTTAAGTCAAAATGTTCAGTAGTTTAACTATGTGGCAGTGAACAGGTAGATCTGCGGTTTTACCTGTAATCTGTGCGGTGGTTCTGGGACTGGCTGCCGGTTTGCAGAACGTCCTTTTCCTCCGGACGTGCGTTCTCTTAGCACAACTCTTGAGTGCGTTGGAGACGCTCAAGTAGTTTTCTTGGTTGGTGCTGACACGTTTCTTATTGTCACTCAACCAGTGGTTGTCCTCTGTTTTTGGAGAATTTGTGGCGCTGCTTGGCTGCGCGCGCTCCTGAAATGACGCAGTGCAACCTGCGGATATTTCCTCCCACTGAAACCTGCCAGGTAGCGGTGTCTCGGACTGAAAGTTAAAGTTCCAGCGTCGATTGTCCCGCTCACTCATTTCCTTCATCTTCAGCTGGAAGTCACGGTGCAGCTGGTCGTGGTCCACCGGACCGAAGAGGCTCCTGCAGACAGATTCTCTGCGTCTGACATCCATCATCCAAACGACTCTCAATCAGTTTGGAGGAAAAAACTCTGTCAGCTGCTCAGAAGGAAGATACTCACCCTGTCGTGGTGCAGGACTATTTAAAGCCTGCAGGGCACATGGTGTTTTGTTTATACACAATAAGTAGAAGATTCTGATTGGCTGCAGCTGCTTGAAACGCAGAGGGGTTCCATCAATAAACGAATAAATCAGTCCTGATTCATTACAAGTGCTCACTTCAGAAAAATGTCTTGTTAAAGACAACATGCTGGTTACAGTCAGTGTGAAAAAAAAATGTATGTGCTTGAGTTAATGTTCAGAGAAACTGTTTTTTAAAAAGTAGAGTTTTATTTAAAGTATACTTTATAGATTAATAACAGATGAATACATCAGTGGAAAAAATCCAGCATGATGGTAAATGAGGAGCTTGTTGCAGCTGGTAGGAATTGGTCTAATACAAACCAATATTATACACAGTTTGATCAACAGATATTAAACTGAAAACATTGTTTTTGTCCAGAATGCTTTTTGCACTATTTGTACTTCTGTGTACTTTTTAAATATTTATTTGTGTAGCTGTTAACAACTTTGACTATAACGTGATGCTTTTAGTCAAGAAATTCCAAGCTATATATTTGGAATCCATGTATTTGATGTTTATTATGTATTTAAAAAGTACATATTTGTTCATGAAGTGTTTTTGTAACAAAGTAATCTCACAATAAGTTGTTGAGTTTTTTCACTGCATGGTGTCAGCGGATACAGGTGAAAGTATTCAAATCGTTTAAGACAGTAAAATCCAGATACTATACTGCTATGAGAACAGAGACACTACATGTTTTGTACCAACAAACAACAGATTGATGGTTAATACTGTATGAAGTAAATAAATTGTTTTGAATAGCGATATTTACAAATTTGACTGCTACTGTACATGTTTTGTTTATGATCTGTCAGAAGCAATTGTTTACAAATTGCTAGTTATGTACAAATTGTCAGTGAATTCTACCTTTTTTTAACAGTAACCTCACCCCTTATAAAACCACCATTAATACCCATGAAGGAGCTTCATTGTTTGTAACACTTTATTCTTCACAGACTCTTCTGATGAGTTTGTTGAACTCCTGCACTCATAGAGTTTTTGCTGGACACATGACTCAGCTTTTTGACATTCATTTATTTTGTTGTTTTAGAGTAACAGTGTTCTGTCCGGGTCCTCAGGGGCCACTCTACTGCATGTTTCAGATGCTTCTCTGCTTTTACAGTCCTGGTCTGAATCAAAGGGTGATTAACAAGCTTTTGTAAAACTTGAGGTCATGCCGAACAGGTAATTCATCCAAGTATACATGTTTTTGATCTGTTGGAGGGAACCAGAGTTCACAGAAAAGAAACCCACACAAGTACAAGAAAACATGCAGAATCAACACAGAAAGGCTCTGCCTGGTGTCAGGGGCCGGGTGATAAACAACATCACCACCATGGAGACCATCAGAGCATAATACCAGTGAAAAGTTTAATGGCAGGCCATTCCTATATTTGGTTTCTATAGACATGAATGTTGCAGAGGTTTGTTTCTTATGCTGAGGTTTTCTGTTCTGTAGGAAATGTGGACGGCTCTTAAAGTGTCAGCAAACATGCTACAAACATGCAGGATGTTGTCCAGTTTAACAGTTAATGTGTCCTGATGAGAGCAGTGTGGAGTGGCTAGCTGAAATGCAAAGTAATGCTACATATCAGACTCAGAGATTGGTCGGGTTAAACAGCCCTGCCTTTCCACTTCCTGATGGTCACCTGGTTCACCTGAAGGAAAAACTCTCCCAGTCCTCACAGCTGGGGTTCAGGTGAACAAGCAGAGCAAAGTATTTCAGCCATGTCAGAGAAACAAGACACACCTCTGGTGAGTATTTATTGGGTAACAATTTCTTATTTAATGAATTTAGTTTAACAGCCCATCAGCATATACATTTGGTGAGTTAAAAGGTTGTGAAATAATTAAAGTACATAGTGGTTATCTGTCATAGATTGAACAAGATCCGTGTCTTTCTTTACAAACATGAAAATGTTTTTCATAAAATACTCTTGTATTGTCATGAGACAAGCTACAGTATGTACCAGTCATTTAAAAGTGTATTGTTCAATATCTTTTGTATTTGATAATGTGATGAATGTCGTTTAAGTTATTTGAAAAGCTGAAATCAGCAAATTTCAACCTAAATTTTTACTAAATGTTTAATTTGTTCTAAGAACTCTTGAGTTTTAACAATATCAATTAAATATTCAGACAGTGAACCTTGAGTGTCCAACTAATGTAATATGTAAGAATTTCAGAGAAAAGTCCAATTTGAAACATTTTTTGCTGGTTTTCACAAGGTTAGGGCCCAGCAGCTTAGCTCTCACAGTAACAAGGATCATTCAAGTTAATGTAAAGTGCATGTGCATGGAGGGAAACGTCTTTCTCTAAAATATTTGCTCATCCATCCACATACATAAGCATACAGCTCAACATCCTTTCCTCCACCTTTGCATGCAAATTGTCCTGTTTGCATGCCCAGCAGTCTTTCCCCTCCCAAACCCAAACCTGTAGTCAAATAAAAGCTTTCATAGCAAGCTGCTCTCGCACATTATACAGATGGCTAAACAGAAATTAAGTCTTTTTTTGTGCTGTAGGTTAAGCTATGCTTTTTTGATTCAAAGTACACAGAGAGGCTGCTGTTTTTTTGTGATAGGGACATGCTCTACTGTTGCATTTCTTTAATCATCTTTCACAAGCAACGCAAGTGCCCATGCAAATAAGGTTGGCTGATAGAAGTCTGTTTACTGAGGCAAAAAGGGAGAATCTTTACCAATAAGGAACGAGTTTGCTTTATGTATGGAGCATTATTTATTTCAATAAAAAAGAAACAACAAATGTCTTGTTTGAAAAACAATAGGCATTGTTACTATCTCGAAAGTTCATTTCTCAAATAGACCAGATTCCTCAACAACATCCTTTCTTAGAATAATGTTAAAGTATTTATGACTAAAGTAAAATCAGGATGTTTAGAGAAATATCACAAATATATTTTAATTATGTTCACACAAATCAGGTTAAACAGAAAGAAAACTCAACTCAGTATTTGGTGAGATTGATTAGCCGAAAAGCAGAACATTTGTTTTGAGTCAGAGTTTTGTGTCGCGGCATCTTTAGAATTTCTTGTTCTTTGTGTCACCAACGATAATCTTCTCTAAGTCTTGCTGCATCTGTGAGTTTGTTATTCTGCACTATGGGATTGTTGTAATGTGCCCCTTTGTAAGTAAAGTGCACAAAAAATGTTAAAGTACTCAACTTTGTTTACATTTTGTTTTATATCAAAAGACTTTCATGTTTTATTTACGCACTGTTTGGCCCAGTTTCATGTGTTTGAGGGACTTTTTGTTCAAGCATCAGGAAGGATGAGACACTTTGCATGTCAAGCGAGAATGAAAATTTTGCCAGCTTTGCATTAACCACAAATACTTATTATGACTTTCCCATCTGTATAAGAGTAGTGAGTGAGTTAGAGTGGATTTAGTGGAAAATAGACCTAATGTCTGGTATTCATTTGTTTGCAGGGACCACTGCAGCCACAGACAAGATGCCTGCGGTGTGGGGCCACACTGGAGTGGTCAGAAGATCACAGGTGTGTGTGTGTAGTGATGTAAAAGACGGCAACATTTCTCAACATGAAATGGTAGTTTTATCCCATTCATGGCAACTGAGAGAAGCTTTTATCTAGAACTAGCTTGTAAATAATGTTTAAATTTTAGAAACAATATGAATATATTAACAGAATAAAAGAGAAAAAAATCTCTTAAATTCTTTCAGATCAGCCCAGTAAATTGGATGCAAACATTTGTGCATGACTAACAAGTCTTAACTAACTCCAAGTAGATTGTTTTTTATGATTTAAATTATTCATGGCAAATGGTCTTTTCTAAGCTGTAGAACAGAACACTTTGTATAATAAAAGCCAAGTACATTCTTGGTGAAGAGGATTATAAGTACGGCAGCCAAACCATAAAACATTCAGAATAACTCCAATGATTTCACCTCAATGTTTTATGTTAAATTTTACAACTTTAACATAAAATTCATCGTGACAGGATGAAAGTATTGACCTTGTTTTTCTATACTCCATCAAAGCAGAGCAAGGTAACTTAAAACCCCCACCATCTTCTAACAGTATGAAACAAATGTTCTTATTGCTCTTAATGAGATTTGTTCGAATCTACTGTGACTGAGTAACAGCAATCACTTGGAGCCAGGAGGAGTCTCTAATCAGTGTCACTCACTGCCTCCTATACAGTTGTAAAGGTTCCTTGCCTGCCTGCATGATTGACTGCCTCCGGTGCAAGCAGGGCCCTTACATAAAGAGCTCAAGCACAGCAGAGAGGGAGAGGAGAGGCACTTGCAAGTTAAATTTGTTTACATTCCCAAACAAATTCTACCTCCTGTCCAAGCTTAACAGATTCTGCTTCAAGGTTTAATACAACATAGTGAATTAACAAGCAGAATCATTGTTTTTGGAATATTCAGCTATGTTAATTTTTGACAGAGGAGTTAAATTATAATGTCCACAGACAAAAAAGGTCATTTTCTCATGGTAATAATTACTAGTTACACACTGTACAGATGTCACTTACTTGCCAGCGATAATGACATCCATTTGAATAGCTTTAACTTTTACATGAAACAGAATCACACATTAACCTTGACAGATAACACAAGGTGTTGTGAGTTACAGGAGAAATTATACTCTGGTATTTATGTCTAGGAAAGTGAGCCAGGGTCACACAAAGTGTTATCTGTTGTGTGCTACAAAAGACTTTATGACCCTGTACAATTATCTGTCCCTCATAGTGTCCTCCTTGGTTGTCCGTGCTGCTCAGTGGATGAAGCCATTGAGAATGTAGCCAGAGGTCTGGCCAGTAGAATGAAGAAGGAGAAGAGTCACTGGGCAGCTGGCAGAGTGGGTGACATTGACTTTATAGGCTCCACTAAAACAAAAGGAAAGGTGAGCTTAAATGGCCCAAAATTCATGACATGTACTTCACAAAGATTTAGCGGGAAAACACAATGCTGACATAACATTTCTCCTGTTTTTTCAGTTTGTTAGAGTCTGCAGCAACACAGATCCAGTTCTGATTTACAAGATGCTGACAGAGGAATGGGGTCTGTCTCCTCCACATTTGGTAGTGGCACTAGTGGGTGGAGATGAACTGGCTCAGATGAAGCCCTGGCTCAGGGACACTCTTCGAAAAGGACTCGTGAAAGCTGCACAGAGCACAGGTTAGAGTCAGTGGAACATTTCTGGCCTTGGCTTTTGACAGAAAAGGAATGAGTTTTTAGTTGCCCGCTGTTGACTTGCAGAACTGCTATCATTATTTTGCTGGCATTTCTCTTTTATGTAAGAATTTTCTGCCTCAAATCTATCTTCCTGTTTGTGCTTTTATGTTTTTACACACTAAGCTAAATTACATTCTTGCTTTTTAGAAGACCCTGCATAGTAGCATTTATGACCAAATGGACAAAAATCTTATTTGCATTGACCGTTGAACAGCTCTTATGTAATCTTAGACACAACCTGCTGCTGCAATATCTTTCAGAAACTCACTTATTGTAGTTTTTTGTGGAACTTGGCATAAAATCTCCAATAACCCACGCACACACACACATGCAACTCCTTCTATGCTCTATAGGGGCATGGATTTTGACTAATGGGCTTCGCTTTGGCATCACCAAGCACTTGGGCCAGGCAGTGAGAGATCACTCCTTGGCCAGCACCTCCTCTAAAGTTCGAGTAGTGGCTATTGGCATCGCACCCTGGAACATGATCCACAACCGAGAGGCGCTACTCACTGCCAAGGTTTCTGTTCACACACAGACAATACAGCCATCACTAAAGACAGCTGTATCATTTCTTAGCAACATTAATGTCTCTGTGCTGCCCTCAGCCTTTCTGCATATTTGTATTCATTTGCTTAAGGTGGATGAACCTGCAGCGTACAAACCACAGGACTTGCCCCACGGCTCGGTGTATTCCCTGGACAGCCACCACTCTCACTTTGTGCTTGTGGAGGAGGATCCCAACAGAGCAGGAGCCACCAGTGAAATGAGGGTGAAGCTGCTCAAACACATTTCCCTTCAGCGCACAGGTTACGGAGGTAAAATTATTCAAGGTGCTGCTGGGAGCAACTAACACCTTCCATACAAGTGATAAAATTACCACATTTAATATTGCTTGATTAAAAGTTAAAAGTTCAACATTATATTACAATAATATAAAACAAAGTCACTTTAACAGTCAAATATAAAAGGTAAAGTATATTCAGGCTAAAAATGATACATTTCCTCATCTTAAATTATAAATACATTCAGCATTTTTTCTTGTGATGCTGTACATAATACATATGGCTGCTTCCTATATGCATATCTTAAGAGAAACCATGTTTTATATTTTATGTCCTTCTTGTATGGCTTGTTGTAAAATCAAAAACCTTCAACTTTATAATAAAGTGTGGCAGTCAAGTTCAATTTTCTTTTTAAAAAGCTTAAACTCACGTTTCCTTTTCCTTTCATTCAAGGCCACAACAGGGTGACTTTTTAAAGAAAATCATGAAAAATCTAAACAGAAGAAGACAAGGACATTTCCAACACTTTATATTTTATCTAGTAATCAGAGATTTATTGGACTATAAAACAATTTTATTCATTTTTGTATGCAACAATATTAGTATTAGTGCACAGTATTTTTTAAGTCCATGGGTAAATCATCAGTTTTGCTGTCTCTACAGGTTTAACTGTTATAAAGACTGGAACGCAACACAATTTCACTTAAATAGAACATCATTTCTACAATAATAAAGGATGCAACAATACCACTTTTTTTGAAATGATACCAATCTGAGTACTTGCCAATACCAAGTAGCCTACCAATGCCAATATTTCTAACCCACAAAAAAATACAATGAATTGGAAGACAGGTTTTATTTTCTTCTCTGCTTGTTAAAACAAATGATGGTAAACTCAATAAGAAAATTGAATATTAAAAAAATAGCAACAAAATCAAAATTTCAAGTGAAAAATTACAAATTTTCTGTGAAATTATTGCAGAGTTTCCACATTTTAAGTATCAGTTCATGGTTAACCAATACCAAATGAGTACATTAGTATGGTATCGGTCCCGATACCCGATAAGAGTATCAGAGAGGTGGGGTTTCACCTGGACAGGTCACATCACAGAGCCACATATAGACAGACACACACACACACATTAATACTTAGGGACACTTTAGAGCAGGGGTGGGCAACTCCAGGCCTCGAGGGCCACTATCCTGCACATTTTAGATGTTCCCCTGTTTCACCACACCTGATTCAAATCTGCAACCTCTCAGCAAGTCCTATAGAAGCCTGTTAACGACCTGTTCATCTGCAGCAGGTGTGGTGAAACAGGGGAACATCTAAAATGTGCAGGATAGTGGCCCTTGAGGCCTGGAGTTGCCCACCCCTGCTTTAGAGTTTCTAATTAACCTCAAGCATGTGTTGGTATGTGGGATGAAGCCGGAATCCCCGGAGAAAACCCGTACATGTACGAGGAGAACATGCAAACAATATGCAGAAAGGTCCCAGCCCAGTTTCAAACCCAGAACCTTCTCACTGCAAGGCAACAGCGCTACCCACTGTTCCACCGTGCAGTCCATATTATATTATATTAGAATTACAGCTGGTTTGTAAGGCAATTTTTCTACTTGTTCCTGATGTGCCAGACTTGAGAGAATATCACACATGACTTCATTATTTTACACACCACAGAATGTACCAATGAGGCTTCAGTTACTTTGGTTCAGCCTTTTCACACAATAAACTGAAACAGGAATTGTAAAAATCTGAGATGTGCATTGTGATATTGCAGGAACAGGAAGTTTTGAGATCCCTGTCCTGTCTCTCTTGGTTCATGGGGAGCCTAAGGTACTAAAGGTAACTTTACTTTTTACTCAAAAACTAACAAAATAAATAATCCAAAAACAGCTCTACAATAAACACCATATTTTATCTGGATATACACATTAGACTTGTTTACGGATCTAAAGAGACTAGCTAAGGCTAGAAAATTATTCTCCCTTTTTTATCACAAAACTAATTTGTTTAAACGGAATGAGTCAAGAATTTATTTGCTCAAATATGGTGTTAACTGAAGAGACTGAAAACTGCAGCGGTAGTTGATCAATACGCTTGTTGATAAATGTATTTCTTGCTGCAGAGAATGTACAAGGGTATTGGAAATTCCACACCATGGCTTATTCTGGCAGGCTCCGGAGGCGTGGCTGACATCCTAGTCACACTGATGGATAGAGGCTGCTGGGACGCAGACAGTGTCCATGAGCTGCTGTTGGACACCTTTCCCAATGCCCACCACAGCACAGACATCAGTAACTGGGTCAAGCTGGTGAGAACCATCTGCACAGCAGGGAGCCAGGCACATACAAAGATACGTACTTGTCAAGAGTGGAACATTGGCAGAAAAGTGGGGCACGCAGGAAAAATAGTGAAATGAACAAATGTTGAAGTTTCACGTTTTTATAGGATATTGCATAATATTTGTTTATTAGGGATAATATAGATGAAGGGAAAATTCAAGGTTATACATGAAGGATGTTTCATGTCAGCAGAAAAATTATCAATTGATTCAAAAAATTCATATTACTGTTTGTTACCTGTCTGTTAGATCCAGAAGATACTTGATCATGGGCATCTCCTTACTGTTCATGACCCTGAACAAGAAAGCTCTGAACTGGATACCGTAATTCTTAAAGCTCTTGTCAAGGGTAAAGTACTTAAAAAACTTTAAAGTCCCTGCAGCTGAACAATTTCAAGTTTCCTAACTTGACTGAGCCATGATATTTTGAGCATTTTATTGGTGGCTCACTTGTTGACATTTTACGTGTCTGTGTGTGTTTATCAGCTTGTAAGAGCCAAAGCCAGGAAGCTCAAGACTTCTTGGATGAACTAAAGCTGGCTGTGGCATGGAACAGAGTGGACATTGCCAAGAGTGACATCTTTAATGGAGATGTGGAGTGGAAGGTGAGCAAATGAGCGGTAACTTGACTGATTAGAGATTGAACAAATTCTGGCAGTTTGATTTTCTACCCAGTCTATTGCTACTTTAGAGCGGATACAACAGTTTGAGCAAAAAACACATTAGAGTTCAGCACATGTTGAGTATAAATAAGAACTCTATCTGCCTTGAGCAGTATTCTTGAATTTAAAGGTTGCACTGAACAAAAAGTTTACATCTGTGCCATTTCAAACATAACTCAGCTGATGCTTTTTCTTTGATGTTTTGTGTCAAAGCTTGACAGGTTGTTTCATCTTTTTCCTATACCTCATATAATTAGTTCTTTTTTACCTTAGAGCATTAGATCTATCACTTGGATTATTCTGATGGAACCACAAATATCAGAATCAATTCACAGAACTTTGTTACTTTAAATCTGTTTTACTTTGGGGGTTTTAATGTGTCAACATTTCATACCAAAGAGAAATTGTAGATGGGGTTCATGACATATCAGAAAAATCCAGCACATTTTAGATGAGAATGGACTAGGAATCAAAAAAACTTTTCTAAAAATGAATTAATAATCAAACTTTACAACCTTCACAGGCTTGTGACCTTGAAGAAGTGATGATGGATGCTCTGATCAATGACAAACCAGACTTTGTGCGCCTTTTTGTGGACAACGGTGTAAACTTGGGCGAGTTCCTTACCTATGGTCGTCTGCAGGAGCTTTACTGGTCTGTGTCGGAGAAAAGTCTCCTTCACAACCTGCTGCTCAAAAAATATGAAGAGAAGCAGCTCCTGCTTGGAGCAGCCAGGACACCTGGCCCGCCCGGACACCATCCTCCTGAGCAAGGGAAACCCCGCTTCACCCTCTTTGAAGTAGCCAAAGTGCTGAAAGACTTTCTCCATGACTCTTGTAAAGGCTTTTACCAAAAGATTCCCACAGTGAGTTAAAAATATAAATGTATGTGTCAAATTAAGAGAATAATTCAGATTTTCAGCTCATGTGTTCTAAGTTATGGTTCTTGCAGAAGTTATCCATCCGTTTTACTTTGTCTTAGGAATTTGTCAACAATTTTTAGCATTTAAAAATATTAAGATGCATTTAAGATGACATTGGGGATGAATTAATTAATGAACAGAAGTGTATGTATTTTATGTACCGGTTCATCTTGGTGTCTCAGTGTGTCACAGCAGGTTTATTTTACAATAAGAAAAGTTTCATGTTTTCCTTCTGCTGAATAATTGTCTTTGTGTAGGTTTGTGGCAGGATGGATGGGTTCAGACAACAGAGTGACAGATCAGCTTAAATCACCTTGTGTTCCAAATGACAAACATAAGAAAGACCTGCTTGTCAGTGGAAGGAATTGATTTTGTAGTACTATGTACTATGACTCATTGAATGTGGTGTAAAGTACATGTAGCTGCCCCATTTACTATACATGTTTTCAGTATATTCAGTGTACTGTCCGTGTGCTTCAGGAGAAGCCAGCAAAGGGTCGACTGTTCCACAGCCAGAAGAACCTGCCTGAATTAGAGGAGGCCTGTGAACATCCTTGGCGGGATCTTTTCCTCTGGGCTGTACTTCAGAACCGACAGCAGATGGCTAACTACTTTTGGGCCATGGTCAGTCTTGTCAGCTTCTTTGCTCAGTTCAGTTCCAGCTTGTACTAAATCAGCACTGTGCGAATCAGTCAGTGGCAGCTTAAATATGCCTGGCACTGGAATAATCTGCTCAAACCAAACTGAAATGAGCTGTGGATTATACACAGACAACCTTACTTTAAATGGAGAGAAACAAGAGTGGTGTGGACCAGCAGATTGCAGGTGCAGGTCAGTCCTACCATATGAAAATGTCATCCACATAAAAGAGCCGAGCCACTAGGTGACCTAAAAAGCAATCTTATCTCAAAGAACATTATTGAAATGAAGGTCATGCTGTTTGCTGAGGTAATCAACCCATGGTGAGATAGGCCAGGCATATCTAAAGTCCTGATGAAGTTAATGAGAAATGTATCCTGACTGTGCACTGATGATGTCTGCTCTTTATTTTCAACGTCTTTTCAGGGCACCATATATTTGTTTCCCACCCTTCCATAAAGGAAAGCATCCAATTATCCTAATCTTTAAAGTGGCCATTCTTATGAGCTCCTTCTTTGCATCTAATTTCAAACATTGTCAGAAATTCGGGTATAATTGCATGCAGCGTGTGCACACTCCCACTGCAAATGGTTTTGCTACTCACACTGGATAGCAGCACTCATAATTGTATTTTTTTAAGTATCTCTTATGTTTAAGGCTACATTAAAATTACTCAATTGTACAATCATATTCAATCATATTGAATTTTAAGATTTTTTTTAATATAGTAAGAGAATTCTTTAGACTCTTATGTTTCCACAAGTTTAATTTAGTTAACCTTAAAAACCGGTAAAAAGTTAAATCCTTGGTTTTTCAAAGAAATAGTTCAGTACCAAGGGAAATATGTCCTTTTATCTTCTTTTTTGGGAGCTGTATGACAAAGTTAACAGTATTAATAGTCAGTTTTACCAAAACGGTCTTAAAATTTTTTAAAAAGTGAGAGCCACAAGGATCTCTAAAATATATGAACTTGTACGTTATTTTTTTAAATAATGTAAATAATCCCACACATATTGTACGTGCTGACTATGTCTAAGGATTCCTAGATATTTTCTTCAAAAGGACACAGTGTCAGAAATTGTCATACTATACTGATGGAACACCAGTATAGTGTGAAGTCTCTTAGACACCCCTGATCAACACGCTATACACAAGTGTGAAAAAATACAGGTCATCTGTAATGCTGGTGAGGAGCTCTGACATTTCCAACCATTTTGTTAGAGTCTCATGGTGTTTGAAGTGACTGTGCTTTCTCCTCTAACCCACAGTAGGTCATCATATAAGCGTATTAATCTAACAGTCAAATTATAAAGGAATCCATGTTTTTAGCATTTTTAGCATCTTTATAAAGAGCTATATGATCTGTCTTCAGTAAATTTATATATATGTGCACTTTAAAATGTGAAAGTTAACCTGATGTTTCCATTTATTAATTCTGATTCTAGTATTTTAAACTGATTTGAGATTTGGATGTATAAAGTACATCTCACTAAAATGTAGATTTAATAGTGATCTAGTACAGACACCGTTTAAACCCTCCAGTTATGTCTTACACTTTATCAGGTGATTCTAAAGTGGTAAAACGTCATTACTAAGTCTTTAATTGTCAATTTGAAGTTATCAGTTGCGCAAGAATAAAATCCATTCTTTGAGCGTACAGCCTAAAATACCAGGTCAACTCAAACACTTTTGGGGTATTGTTGTTGCTGATGTACTCGGTAAAATAATTAAGATGCAAAAAAAAATAGCTCACCAATTTTCTAGACTGTAGGGCTTTCTTCCAGACCCATTTCTCGGATACAGCTTTCTTTTAATCCTTCAGGGCCCTGAGGCTGTTGCGGCAGCACTGGCAGGTTGTAAGATTCTGAAAGAGATGGCACGCCTGGAATCTGAGGCTGAGTCTGCACGCAGTATGAAGGAGGCCAAGTATGAGCAGTTTGCCCTTGGTGAGTACATAAACTACTAGATGATAAGAGCTGACAAAGTGTTTACAGAAACCAAAGGTCAAGTGTACCTTAAGTCACCTCGAAACCACATTGTCTTGAATGAATGCAAACAATCTTTTTTGAAAGAAAGAAACTGAAAGTAGAAAATCTTTAGATGTGATGAAATGGAGTGGTTGAGATTGTTTACTGACTGTTCTTGTTGTGTCAGATGTCTTTGGAGAGTGTTACTCTAACAGTGAAGACAGGGCTTATGCTTTGTTAGTGAGGAGAACTCACTGCTGGAGCAAATCTACAGTTCTCAACTTGGCAACTGAGGCAGATGCTAAATCCTTCTTTGCTCATGATGGAGTTCAGGTACCAAGAGACACATTCACTTTCTTATGTGTTTTCTGTTTGTCCTCCCATAAAACACTAAAATATTATTTGCGTAACCATAGATGCCTCATTAAATACATATGTTTCTTATATATCCTTTCAAGAAGAGTCCTTGTTGTTAGAAAGTCATCATTAAGATTAATTAGTATTCAGAGTCAGCACACACAGTTAATAAACAGTAAGTAACTAATCATGGTTTAGAAAATGTGTCTTATTGGAAAAGAATACAAGATTTGACTGCAGCAAGCATCAGGTGCCACTTCACATGAGACGCTCCGTCAGCAGCTGTGGGTTAAGAAATGGTTCACGTGTTACGTTCAGTTCAGGGGAAACAATATTGTTTTTCTCTGTTATATAATTCCTCATATGTGTCTTCTGAGAATAAAGTCCCAATATTGTAAAGGTGGAAATACTCTAAGACCTATGGTGCCTCCTTGTGGTGAACTTAATTCCCACAAATGAGTCTCCCCTGAGGTGGAATACTAAGTAATACAAAAGTAAATCCTCCTCACAGGCTCTCCTCACAAAGATCTGGTGGGGGGCTATGACAACGGACACGGCCATCTCCAAACTTGTCGTGTCTTTCTTCTGTCCACCACTCATCTGGACCAACCTCATAAAATTCAGGTGAGAAGTCTTTTAAAGTTTTTTTTTAGGTCTTGTTATCATTTCACCAAATATATGTAGTGAATGTCTCTAATTGTACATTGACACATTCTATATGTGTCTTAGTGATGAAGAACTGGATAACCGGGATAGTAACAAGCAGTTTGTGGAGCTGGACAGTCTGGATACAGAAAAGGCCTTACTGCTAACGGATGATGATGACCCTTTGTGAGTTCAACACTGTTTAATTTAAATTAAGTTAAAGGTTAACTCTTTAAATGCCAGAAGTAGATGTATAAAACAAAAACAGTTGTCCAGATTAAGATATCATGTGGTTCTATGTGTTCAGAGCATTATTTGTTTCCTTAAAAGGAAAAAGAAATGTGATTTGGATAAAAAATGTGTCTGTAGGGACTCTTCACCTGGAGGTCCAGAAGCTCAGAGCTGTGTCACAGTGTGGTGGCGTTTCTTGCTCCGCCGCTGGCGTCGCTTCTGGAGTGCTCCTGTCACCGTGTTCCTTGGTAATGTCATCATGTACTTTGCCTTCCTCTGCCTCTTCACCTATGTGCTCCTACTGGACTTCCAACCACACCCGCCTTTAGGCCCTGGACCTGCAGAGATAATACTGTACTTTTGGGTCTTCACCTTGGCGCTGGAGGAAATTAGACAGGTGACAATAAAAAACATCCAGTTGCACAGAATCTGAACTGTATCTGTTTCAAATTTAAAAAGGTTTTAGGTCTGCTCATTATTATTTTAACACACTTTAGTGAAGAAGACATATTTGTCTATCCAGGCAGTTTTGTAAAGGGGCAACGGTTTTATGAGATGTGTTACAGTTTTTATTACTGACAATTCAAACACATTTGAATAGGCAATGCTGGGATTTGCTAGAGTGAATTCATTCTCTGCAGGGATTTAAGGATTCGTGAGCCTCTCACCCATCTGCATTACTTGCTCCCTTGTGAGTCAGGTCAAACACGCATGATCCCTTGCTGCAGTGATCCAGTTGAGCCCTCCTCCCCTGAGGCTCAGAGGACTCATATGAGACATCCCATTGCTGTTACTTCCACTTCCTGTTTCAGTGTGCTGCAACCAAAGTGTGCTGCATATTGAACCTGGCAGATTTCTTATTCAACCAAGGCCAGCCTGGCCCCTGCGCCGTTATGTATTTATCTCTGCAGTATTCTCTCTGAAAGTAGGCAGCATGGTGATGCGGTTGGTAGCACTGATGTCTTGCAGCAAGAAAGTCCTGAGTTTGAAACCAGCCATGACCCTTCTGCATGGATTTTGCATGTTCTCCCAACTCTCTTTTCCTTCCACAGACCAAAAATATGCATGATAGATCAATTGGCAAAACTAAAAGGCCCAAGTGTGAGTGTGTGAATGGTTGTCTGTCTCTATGTTGCCCTATAATGGGCTGTAGACATGTTGTGTAACCCCGCCTCTCGCACAATGATAGCTGGAGATAGGCACCAGTTCCCTGTAAACATTATGCTTCCCTCACCTGGTTGTCAAACTGACAGCATCATTAAGAGGACAAGCAACAATTCTTAATGCACTTACAGGATGCCGGTTCAAGCCACAAAAGACACCTAGACTTTAGATTCTATTCATAACTGAAATTTCAACAAAGTGAGAATTTGGGATTTTGCAGGTGTCTCTAAAGCAGCAGGCCAGTGCAGCAGCTAAATCCCAGGCTCTTACCACCTGCAGGTGTGTCTGAAAAGGGCATTACAGGGACCTCACAGAGGGCACAGAAAAGAAAAGAGAGAAAAAAAAGTGAAACCTGTTTCTTTGTCTAATTTTGAAAAATTTACACAAAAACTTTTGCATGACACAGAGTTTCTTCACGGATGAAGAGATGAACATCCTAAAGAAGTTTAAACTCTATGTAGAAGACAACTGGAACAAGTGTGACATGGTGGCTCTCTTACTCTTTGTTGTTGGAGTTTCCTGCAGGTAATTTGATCTACATATTATTTTAATTGAACCAAGCATTAAAATAAAACATGTCATGAAACAAGCTCATTAAAACAAAGTCAATTCAAATTGTGTAGCATGTGACTTGATTTCAATTTGGACCCAGACTGTGTTTGAGATATTAGAAGTTATCAAGCCATAAACACACAAAAGTCTTTTAATTTTTGCAGAATGGCAAAAGACACCTATGAAGCAGGACGAACAGTTCTGGCCATAGATTTCATGGTATTCACCCTACGCCTGATCCACATTTTTGCCATTAATAAGCAGCTGGGCCCCAAGATCATCATTGTGGAAAGAATGGTCAGCAAACACTTCTCTGAAGACGTTATTTTTCTGAAAACCACAAGTCATACATAAATACCATGAATATTTTATGTGCCCATTACGAGCTCCAACTGTTTCTGTCTCACAGATGAAGGATGTTTTCTTCTTCCTTTTTTTTCTGAGTGTGTGGCTTATCGCGTATGGAGTCGCCACTCAGGCTCTCCTCCATCCTAATGATCCGAGAATTGACTGGGTGTTTCGTCGAGCCTTGTATCGCCCATATTTACACATTTTTGGCCAAATCCCATTGGAGGAAATAGATGGTAAACCACAATAAACAATTTATGGATGTGATGTGGTTCATTCAAATCGTTTTAAACATGAAATCTGTTTTTATTCTTGAAAATGTTTGGCTTTGCTGTCCTGTAAAATTGTTTTATTCTGATGATAATTCTGTAAGAGATGGCTTTCCTTATACCTGAATGTTTTGAACATCATCTCCTTTTTTTTTCTGTCATTAAATGTGCTCCAGCTGCTCGGATGCCTAATATTACCTGCTCCAATAACTCAACAGAGATTTACGATGGTGTTCTACCTCCATGTCCTAACACCTATGCTAACTGGCTAGTTATTCTGTTGCTAGTTATCTTCCTTCTTGTCACCAATGTTCTGCTGCTCAACCTCCTGATTGCCATGTTCAGGTCAGTTAGGAGCTGACAATCTGAGAAATCCATCAAATAAGGATCTACTGTTAAAATCCCTCATTCTGCTTGTTTCAGTAATATTATTATTTGATTGTTTGTTTCAGCTACACCTTCCAGGTAGTTCAGGGTAATACAGATATCTTCTGGAAGTTCCAGAGATACAACCTGATTGTAGAGTACTACAGTCGTCCAGCGCTGGCCCCACCCTTCATCATCATCAGCCACCTCTCTCAGCTCTTTCTTAGCCTGGTCAAGCGCCCTGAGTCCAAGCAGGAGCATCTCGGTATGAAAACTCAGCAATGGTGTTCAAAAAGGAAACTTGCAGCTTTCCTCCACGGATTTTTGTTGATGAAATTCTTTAAAACAAACATCACAATTTCCTCTGTGCCTTGTCTTTTACCTTCATGGAAATTCTGTTTGACTGTCTCTCTGCGGGGGCCTATGCAAGGATGTTTTCTTGTGTGTTGGCAGAGAGGGAGTTGCCCACGGGACTAGACCAGAGGCTCATAACATGGGAAACAGTGCAGAAAGAGAATTACCTGGCAAAACTGGAACGCCAGCACTGGGAGAGCAGCGAGGAGAAACTCAAGAGCACCTCCTCAAAGTAATTACTACTGAATCTGAGCATTGCTACTATTTTCACCTTTTAAACCTCATACCAACATTTCTATTTAACCTCAAATATCATTCAAAACAAAAGTAATTATTACATTTACTGCTGTTTCACTAATTATGGTTGTATTCAAGGGTTCAGAGCTTGCTGAAGATTGTTGGTGGATTTAAGGACCAAGAGAAACGACTGGCATCTGTGGAAGCTCAGGTACACAGAGCAACATCTCTTTGATGCAATATAACTTAATTTCCTCTAACGTGAGTCTACTTTGACAGTCTGAATAACCTTTTCTTTACATCCACTTTAGGTCAGATACTGTGGAGAAGTGCTGTCTTGGATGGCAGAATGTTTTGCTAACAGCACACTCAAATGTGGAAAAGAAGCTCCAAGAGCTCCAAGTGAGTCAAAAGTCAGAAACAGGCTGACTCACAGCTGCTTTTTATGAAACAAATTATAAAATAATAACGGAGACCGAAAGGCAGCAATATATACATATATATATATAAGTTTTTACTCTTTAACTGTTTCAGCATCTCTAACAGGCAGCACAGCAGGCACTGCTGTGGACACCCCTCAAAGTCATCCAGAGAAAGATGTCAAACAAGAAGAGGCAGAAGTCAAACCTGGTCACTCGGGATATGGAGCCAACAAGAAATTCCCTTACATTGATGAATAAATTTCAATGTGGTAACTCGTAGCAAACAGACAGCTTATGATAGACTGTGATTCGCTGTTACTTTCTTCTCTTGGCCTCATACTTACATTTTCATCCTTGAATGTCAATAATGTGTTTTAACCTGATCAAAAATTGTTCCTCAGTTGGAGAAAGAAGGTCAACGTTCCTCACACATCAGAATATAAAATGATTGCATAGAGGTTGACTTTTTAGAATCCAGTTGTTTAAATAAGAAATTTGCCTTAGACATTAAATTTAAAAAAAGTGTAGTATCTTTTATTTCAGCAGGATGCAACAGTAGCAGTAAATCTTTCCATCACTTGAAATGTTTAAAAGATCTTATTACAAGAAAAGTTCATTTGTCTTTTTGAACCTACCTGTAGCATAAAACGTAGCTTCTTTTGTTATAACTACTTAAATTTTACACATTAAGAACTTCAAGAACATTAAAAAAAAGATAATAACATCCGTATTACCTAAAACATTTGTTGGATTATGAATTTCTAAACTGGAATCATTGCAATGAAACCAAAACACAGACGTGGTAAACGGTGCCTTGTAAAAACTTTGCAAGCAGCAAAAACATTTCTAAACTTTACTTTCATATTTCAACATAAACTATTTGTTCTTGATCACATTAGCCAGGATATTGTTCAATTGGTAAATTTTATGAAAAACAAAGAACAAAAACTAAAAAAAAGGGATTTTTTGAATGTTTTTATCAGAATGTCTTCAAAGCTTTCTAAAATACTTTTTTCCAGATTGTATTTCACATATTACTTCAAATTTGCTTTAAAGAAGAATAAAATCCAGAATTATAACAGGTTGTTGTGTTTTTATGATTCTGCTCTTCACTTTGGGTTTTCATAAAAGACGTGAGGTGGTGCTTTATTGTAAACACAGTAAAGGTGACATTGAAATCTTTTATATTTTCTATTCTTCAAACACTTCAAAGACCATCTTGGATCTTGAACCTGTGGAGGCCCGACATACAGCTGAAGATCCATTCTGGATTTTGCTTGTTTGTTGGGATAGTCATCATTTAAGCAAAAAAAAAAAAAAAAACTTTACTGTGTAAGAAGTGCTTTGTGACACATTTCCTGTGTTATTCAAGTTATTTTTAATTGTCTGCAATAAATTTCATACCAGCTATGGACACATTAAATGACGCTTTAAGGATTTTTTAACTATATCATCATGTCTAAATCTCTATAAATGCAAATGTGATTAAAGACGAATCGCTAGAGGATAAAATTAAAGTTTAGAGACTGTTTAATGGTGAGTTCTGCTTTTTTAGAACATTTCAGTCCTTTGAGGGACCATGTTGGTGTCTTCTGTTTTATACACTCGTCAGTATCTCCATCTACATTTGTGTGAGTTTATAGATGATATCATGAGAAAAAATGAGAACAAACCTGCTTATTAGATTATTGCTCAACAGCACCCCTAGTGGTACGATTTAGTAATTGAAAACAACATCATACAACTACATTTAATCATGTCTGATTGTTCATGTAAATGTTATTGAAAAGTTAGAGTACTGTAATATATGTATTTTGTGTCAGAGATACTAAAACGAGAAACAAAGAGTTGATAGATCCTGCGCAGAGTTGAGATGAGATTATCTGCATCACACGTAAAAAAAAAAAAAAAAAGAAAAATGGGTCTTCAATTTTCACACCAACCCTCAGCTGCTAACACACCTAAGAAGAATTACTGATGAGATTAAAGAAGACAATTAGAATGTATCAGTTGTATAATGAAAATAAGAGTTGTATTCAAGTGCAATGGCTCCTGATAAATCAAACATATTAAAAACGTGTGATCACCACATCATACTGTTACGTGTTACTGAAAAATGCTTACCTTCAGGTGCTTTGAGAGACAAACACATCAATAGTAAATGAAGACAGTTAAGATGTAGATATGTAGGTGATAAAAAACAAACCTTTGCACCAACGCTTCTAGAAATCATTGTGGTGAATTTTCTCCCTAATAATGTGACTGATTCTAAATAACTGAAAATACTGAAAAACTGGAAGCAGTGATGAACCTACAGGATGATGATAAAACAACAGAAATGAGTTTGACTTTAGTCTCTTCAAATTGATGCTTCTGGTCCTCTTGGCTGTACTGCTGGCCCCTCACGCTGAAACATGCTGTCAAAGCGTGGCGTCACCTCACAGCGGATCAGGAGAGTATCATCTTTAACATACAGCCTCTGACTCAGCTGCTGCAGGTGCATAAAGGTGACGTAACCAAATCCTTTGGGGTTACGCTGAATTGTGGGCTTCTGGAAGGCCTGCAGGTCTGGCTTTGTCTCCATGACCTCCATGTGATGCTGACCCTCCAGTCCCTGGTCAAGTATGGCAAGCCGGATGGTCCCTTGAAATGGCCAGGTTAACTGGCTGTCAAAAGCTCCTTGCATGGTGTGCACAAAGAGGGAGATGTAGTTGCCACAACGTGGCGTGTTGGGGCTTTGCAGATGTAAACGCAGACACAGCTTGTAACCTGGGCGGCCCGTGAAGAAGCTGGGGCTGTGTTCAACCACAGGCAAGCACGCTTCTTGGTTTCGCAAAAGGTTGGAGAAATTTCTGAGGCGCCAGATAAAGATACCGTGGCATTGCTGGGTCTCCAGTTCTTTTACGGTTTCCTCCAGCACTGACACCCGACGCCTGAGTTCTGCAAGCTGCCCTGCCTGTTGATGACATCAAACAAAACGTCTATGACAAGATGTCAACAAAATCTACCACTGGCTATAAGGAAATACCACAAGAAACAAACATTATTCTATAGAATGAAATAAAGATGAAGGTCATGCTATGTTTAAAGCTATCAGACCTCTGACTAATATTCTGATTTATATTTCAAATTGAGAATTACATCTCATCTTCTTACCTTTGTATAACCCCTGATACCTCTAGAAATAAGACTCCTGTCTAAGATATGAGGATACAAGTACTACTTTGTGCACAGAATGCACTGAGTGATAAAATTTGGGCTGTGTTTGCCTTTGGCGATAAAAAGCAAGAGTGCATGTCTGCATTTTAATCAGTGATTATACCTCCTTAAAATTCTTTTTCCATCTGTATGTAATACAGTAAAGGCTGCAGTATAAGATAGAAATGTAACAACTCTGATGGTATAAACAGACCATGTAAAGGCATGACTCCAGTCTTTTTAAGACAGCGACATTATTCCGAGCCTTCCAGGTCACTAACGTCACATATATTGTAATCAATAAGAAGCTGGTAAAAAAAGTTCTACATATTCTGATAGAAATGACAGATGAGATCTTACACAGAAAACAATTTATTAATTATTTTGTTGCTGTGTAACTAGTTTTAGGGGGTTTAATACAGCTTACAATATCATAAAGACACTTTAAATTTGAAAACTGTAAAACTAAATAAAAACTGCATATACAGTCAATCTAACTAACTGTGTAGCTTCTTGTCGATACTCTTCTGATATATCTATAATTTATTAAAGTCTAAATCTGTAGGAAATGTAATATAACACTCTGAATTACTAATAAATATCAATCTTGTTAGATTGATAGTTTGTGAAAAGAACAATAATCTTTTTTTTTTTTTTTTACATCATAACTTACTTGAGTCTCTTTTAAGATGATAAGTTCACGCAGCTGGTGATCCTGCTTCACCAACCGTCCATCCATCTCTCTGAGCCGCTGCATCTCCTCACTGGACTGACTTGCAGCAGAGTTACTGCTGCAGCTTGCAGATAATCTGTGCCCACTACTGCCTGACGCTGATGCTACAGACCCTGAAGCTTCAGTGGAAACTGAAGGTCCAAGCGTCCAAAGGGAGTTGGGTGTGCTGCCATTGAGGCTGAGGCCACGCAGAAACTCCGCCATATAACGCATATGCATCTGCGTGAACTCCTGCATGTGCTGGGCCAGATCGTGGCGCTGCATCTGCAAAGTGAAAGCATTTTTTAGATGAATTCAAAATGCAACACATTTGTTTCTCATGTATTATTATTTTCAGTGGAGTACACGCCCCATCACCTACCCTCTCTTTACATCCAAAGATACTGAAGTTACAGGCAATCGGTGCTTTTGGACAATCTGAATCACAATGAGATTCTATCTGCAAAGATATTTTTACACAAACAGAATTTTTTAAACAAAAGTTAACAAACAGCAATTGTTACAAAGAAACTTTGATGTGAACTTGTTTCGTGTTTCAGACTGAGAACCACATAGATCTCCCTCTGCTGTTAGCGAATGTGGAACAGTTCCTCTCTGTTTTAATAACAGGGAAGCTGTTACTGAGTCTGTAATTATACAGCAATTCATAAACATTTTCTTCACTGAACGCTTGTCATGGAACACACAGTGACACTTACCTGGTCTCTAATGAGATCCATTTCACAGTACTGGCACTTCACACTGGCAAAAAGACACAGCTGCTCATGATGCTAAAGGAGCAAGATCACAACATTATAAAGAGACTAATACTCACAGATCCTCAGTACAGTTAAATACTAATAAGACAAAACTACCTCCTTCTCTTCATAAAAGAAGCGTGTCACACAGTCTGGACATGATATGAGTCTTCTTTTGCACTCAACAGTTTTGTGTTCCTCTAAGGAACTTTTTCTCACAAGCTGTTTGCACTGTGGGCAGGACACGGTGGCAAACTGACACTGTGCCAAATGATTCTGGAAAAACAAACAAATTAAAGTGAGAGAATTAAGTTAAATGTATATCACAGCTAGACAGCGCAGATTACAATGTGACTATTTGTTTACTACATGATTGTAAACCAAATCATTTTCTTCTAACTTAAAGCAGTACTAATTAACTTTTCAACAGCAGTGTCTCAGACGGCTGTTGCTAGAACCGGTGTTCTGTTGAAATACTGTATGCTACCTGTTGAGATGTGCTACCGATTCCTTCTGAATGTGTCGTTCCACAGTCTTGACTTCAATAAACAGATTTATTGTTTATTTTTGTTTCTATATTTTTCCATAAATACATTTTACCTATCAAATAAATTCTCCCAGGACAGGAGCACTAAATATGATGTTATTTTTACTTTCTTTGCATTGTCAGAGCGACAGGCAAATGTTTAGACACACCCAGAAGAGAAGGACCCAACAATGGCCGCCAAGGACCCAGAGGGCTTTTATATAGAAAATATCAGGGAAGGATCATAATGCCTAAATAATTAACAAGACACACTCGCCATAAACAAGAATATTGTATAAACTTCCAATAACATCTCGTTATGAAGTTGTAAATTCATACTATGGCAGCATTTTTCTTCAGGGCAGCATAAATCATCAGAACACCACTTCCGGCTGCAGCCCGAATTACTGAAGTTATTTAGCCCATTGTAAAGCCATCAGAGACACACAGAGAGAGTGATGTCTAAGCTGAACATGTTTTTTGGTGAGTATCCACTTAGACAAGTTTCAAAACTGTAGCTTAAAGTTGTAAAAGTTATTTTGTACTGCTTTAAAAAAAGCACAAAAACACAAAAAAATAATCATTAGTACTTAAAGTAGTGAGTATATTATACGATACTACACCAGAATCGCTTAAGATTGTTAAACTTAAAGTTAATAAAACAAGATTCTTTATGTAACTTTTAACTAACTTCTAACAAATCTCCATAAATGATAAAAATGTTGGAACAATCAGAGTGCTGTGTTAGCGAGGTCATCAGTATGGAACTTTACTTATCCTTTTTAAAGATAAATAGTAACAAATGAGAGGAAGAACTGCAGTATGTGATGCGTTCCTTTGATGATCAAATAATGGTTTCAACATTTTTTCTATTTGCTGAACTTGATATCATTTTAAAAACACGGGCCTGCAGAGAAGCTACGTGTCACACTAACCTCTAAATGTCGGAGCTCCATTTTCTCAGCACAGCCACAATTTGGACAGCGAACGGTTAGCGATAGAATCTCCCTTTTGGCAAAGTTATCTGGAAACAGTTGGTCTTCTGATAGCATTTCATTGTCTACAGGGCATCGCTGCCCTGTATCACTGTTTTGCAAGAGGAAAAACAGCATTTTTTTTAGGCAGAGGATTAATTTTATCAGTTTACATTTGGGGGGAAAAAACTAAAAAAAATATCAAATCATTTAAATTTAGAAGGGATTTACTTAACTACAGATTACTGTGATGTTTTTAAGAAAGAAATCCCCCATGATTTTGAAATTAACAAACATGTTATGACTATTTGTTATTTGCAGAGTGGCATAAAAACCTACCGAATAGACTTCTCAATACAGCTCTTGCAGAATCGGTGACCGCAGCGTGTTTGAATTGCATTCCTTAAAGCCATGAGACAGATAGGACACTCATATTTACTCTCTAGCGGGGGGTCAAACTCCACATCATATCCCTGAAGGGGGGTGGCAGAAGTCTGAAGACTACTGGAGGAGTTACTGATGAAGGTGCCAGGACTTTCTGAAGGGCTGAGAAGAGACTCCTTTTCCTGCATCTCTAAGGCACATCGAGACATCTCTCCATCACCACATGCTCCGTCATAGCTGTCCTCTTCCAAACTCCCCTTACTGCTTTCACAGCAAGCCATCTGCAGAAAGTAACAAATTATGGCTGAAAAAAGGAAAAACCTCAGTAAACATATTCTTACTAAAACAGTTGGAAAAATACTTAAGTAGTATTGAAGTAAATAAATAAATAGCTTTCATTTGTCAGATAACTGCAAAACAAATGCCTGAACAGGGTGATCATGTGACTTAATCATGCTGTTGTCAAGAACATCACTGTTACAACAGAATTAAAAAAAAAGGGCCAAACAAGTAAATGCACAATAAATGAATTTCTTATTTATACAAAAAGTAAAAATAATCATGATATAAATCTTCCATTCTCATCTCAGTAACTTCCTCCTAGCAGCTTCCTTGATTATTTTAAAACGTGCCAGTAACATGTTTATAATACTAACAACATCCATGTTTTAGGGGTGTATCTTGCAAGATTTCTCTTTATAAATAATCAGCTGATTCATTTTTTAAATATATTTGCCTTCATATGTTTGGTTTCTATTCTCTCTGGAAATAAATTCACTTAAATGACCTATAGCCTGCATGTAGAAAATAAAACATACTTTTAAACACATATAGGAAATAAATGCCAAATAATGCTGTACCAATTAGTTTATAAGTTGGTTTTACTTAATATACACTATATTACCAGAATTATTTGGACGTCTGCCTTCACATGCATGTGAACTTTAATGACCTCCCTTCCTAACCCTCAGGGTTTCTGGAGTTGGCCCACCCTTTGCTAGAACAGCTTCAACTCTTCTGGGAGGGCTTTCCATGAGGTTTATGGGGGTTTATGATCATTTCTGACCATGCTTTCAGAAGCACCTTTCTGAAGTCACTCCCTGATGTTGGACAAAAAGGCTTTGCTCTAGTCTCTCTCATTTCATCCCAAATTCCTGCTTCAGGTCAGAATTCTGTCCAGTCACGTTGGAACAGAAAGGGGCCCATTCCCAAACGGTTCCCCAAAAAGTCCTAAAAGAAGCACTAAGCGTTCCTTTCACAGGAACTAAAACTAAAAGAGTAGTGCCTGAACGTAACCCCACACCATGATCCTCCCCCCAGCAAATGTTAATTATAAAGCAATGAAGTCAGACCAGTATGTTTTCCTAGGAGCGACAAAACAGATCATTCATCAGACTGCCAGACCGCAAAGCATGACTCATCACTTTAGAGACTATGGAGTGTTCTAGTATCCAGTTGTGGGTACTTTGCATCCCTGCATTCAACGCTTTGCGTTGCAGTAGTTGATGCAGTAGATGATGCGAAGTTTGGATGCAGCTGCTCAACCACAGTAATGCCTGCAGGTCTCCGCGCGCTGCCATAAAGGCCATATAAAGTTTGAACGTCTCAAGCCACGGACACTGCAGAAAGGCTTGTGTTCCGTGCCTGTCAAATTGTGCTGAGCCCGCCCTGTCAGTTTGCGTGGCCTACCGCTTCAGTTCTAGTCTGCTGGTCCCTATTTCTTCTAATAGGCCTACCACAAACTGTGGGATATTCAGTAACAAAGACATTTCACGGATAGTTTATTTACCAAGTGGCATCCTATCAGGTACTTTAATCAAGTTATCTGAGTTTCTGAGAGCGACCCTTCTGTCACTAGTGTTCTTACAAGCACTCTGTATACCCAGGTATTTAGTTTTATACACCTGCGGCATTACAAGTGAATGAAACACCCAAAAATAAACGATTTCAAGAGGTGTTGCAATTACTTTTATAATGTAGCTCTATTTTGCAAGAGAATTAGCCATTTTATCACTTCAAGACAGTCATGCCCTTGATGCGGAACTACAACTTCGAGCTTAAACGACATTAATACATTTCAAATAGAAAGTATTCAAACTGATCAAAAACACTGACCGGAAAAGCGGAGGCTGCGCACACACGTTTTCGACTGCAGGGATGTCTGTCTGTGAAAGCTCACGTTATTTTACACGTTTATTCCCCTTTGCTTTGAAAAAAAGTCTCGAACTTTTCGTTTCAGATTTCCTGTTTTTTTGTTTTCCAAACGTCATCGAAAATGACATGACATTTTCTGTTTCCAGGCACGTGAGCGCCTCACCGTGGCGGGAGACTCGCATTGACGCAGAGCAGCAGGAGGAAGAAAAATGGCGGAGCTCAGGAAAATCTGTCCTGAGTCTTTACCGTACCGTGTCAACTACACGCGGAAAACGTCCTGTCATGGGAAGCTTTTCATCTTTCTCTGTATACTTATAGTAGATTGCGGAGGAGCTACGACTCACTGGGTTGTCACAGAGGATGGGAAAATTCAACAGCAAGTATGACCTGCTAACGACTGTGTGGCTAGCTTATAAAGCTAATTGTTTTTCTTGGAATTAATGAAAACATGTTTTTTATTGAGTCGCACCGTAACCGTAGGATTTGTTTAAACACAGCAAGACGAAAAAAAAAGATTTCACCAATAAAATTTGCAGCACTTTACCTAGTGTTTACATTTGAGTAAAACAACGTTACTTATCCGTTGATACAACTAAACAAGATCTAGATCACCTTATATTTTGAAGCACAAACTAATCTGTCTTAAAAATATAATGATACTGAGTCTTTGTAATGTTCTTCTGTCTGAGAGAAAACCTCGTCGTGTTGTTGTTTATGTGTTGCTAGTCTGACAGGATGAATTAGCACATCTGAGAGGAGGATAGACTGTTTTGTACACAAGTCTACGAAACTCATCCACACATCTATTTTTTGATGATTTATTCTACTTCTCTTTCAGGTTGATTCTCCTTTAAACCTGAAACATCCACATGATGTTGTGATCTTCATGAGACAAGAGACACGTGTAAACTACCTCAAAAAGCTGGAGGTTTGTGGATTCCACTCCTCATTTTTTGCTTGTTTTTGTTAATTCCTTCATGATGTTTAAGTTTAGACAGAACAGAGGGGGAAGCAGGCATAGAGAGTATTTATATTTTAAAAAATGGCAAATGATATAAAAAAGCTCATCACTACAGTATTACAGTGTGTTTCATCTTCATAGCCCCTTTCAGACAGGCTTTGAAAAAAGACGGCTTCGTCCGTTGCACTTTTCTGTCTGAAAGCGCCGTTGCGGTGTCGGCCCGCATAATCTGGTCTGGGACTTATCCTACTGAAGACCTAGTAATAAGAGCTGACTTTACGCGGTACAGTGTTTGTATTCAGATAGACAGGAGATGTCCTGGAACGCGGGAGGGGTGTGGGGAAACGGGGAACGCTGAAAACACACACATTGATGACGTATCTCACGTGAACAACAGTGTATAAGAACATGTGATTTACCCCCCCGGCCAAAACACTCATGTTCCTACGTTCCGACCAGAGCTCCAGATCTTCTCAGATCATTTGCCTTTGGTCTTCGTTTAGAGACTGATCCGATCTCACCACCGTCCACTGATCCTGCTCATCATCCCGAAGTAAGCTCATGCTGCTCGGCACGATGGTGCAGCACGTCGGAGCAGCGTGAGCTTACTTCAGGAGCCAGGTGGTTTCTCCACCGGTGGCGGTGAGCAAGCAGAGTGGAGAAGCTGGAGCGGACAGCGGTGAGATTAGATCAGCCACTGAACAAAGAGCAAAGGCAAATGATGAGAAAATGATGAGAAGATCTGTAGCTCTTGTCAAAGGAACGATGACTGAGCGATGAGCAGGTGAGACCTGAGGCGTGAGTAGTTCCCCCCCGCTCATGTGTTGTGCTCTTACCACCACTCAGTGGTTTTCTATTCTTAATGTTTGTGCAGAAGCAGCTAGTTGCACAAAAGATCCATATTGAGGAGAATGAAGACCGAGACACAGGTTTGGAGCAGCGGCACTACAAAGAAGATGCAGACTGTGTAATGGCTAAGGTACCGCTGGGAGACCTGGATCTGTATGATGGCACTTTTATCTCCCTGGAAAGTAAAGACATCAGGTAAGCCTTCAGTAAAACTTCCAAAGCAGGCATTTGTAATTTGACAGTATGACTGTGTACAGCTTCTCTTCATGATTGTACTACATTGTTCTGTAATACGTACATATTTTTACACGTCCATGTCATTAAATGTTCTGTAATAATTCTGTTATAAATTTTCTCTATATTTCTTTCCAGTCCTGAAGACTATGTCGATCCACGGTCTGCTTTTCCCCCAGATCTAGAAAAGCCAGACTGTGCAAAAATGTTTGAACTACCTTATAGTGTCCATGCTTTCCAGCATCTCAGGGTGAGTGAATGCCTACCTCATCAGTTGGTAAAATTAAAATTATGGGGATCATTCGTGGTAATTTATAGCTTGTGTTTTACTTTGTAACACCCATTGTTTGTGGTGTTAAGAAATAATAAATTGACTTTAACATTTGTATTGTTTAGAAAGTATTATGGTCTATGCTTTGTCATCGATTGGCAACTTGTCTAGCTGTAATCTCACCTTTTGCCTAGTGATTACTAGAGATAGGCATCAGTCCCATTGTGACCCTGTTTAGAAATAGTATAGAAAAGAGTGTTACAGTCCATGTATCATCACTGTTGAAGTTATGACATTCTTGTAAACTGAGATTAACAAATCTTGCTCCTTTTATTTGTTTATTTATTAGCATTTTTTACTCCCATCAGTGTTACAGCAGTATTTACAGTTTAGTTTGTGCTGTGTCTTGTAAACACACACACACATATAGACACACAAACACACATGCACAATATATACAGTGTCAAAAAGCAAAGGAATAATAGAGACATCTGAATATGTTAAACATTAAGTCTACACATTACAGATGAATATCTTACATTTTTACCTCGGACAACACAGTCTTCTTTAGCGTTTGTTTGTCTTGCGTATCATGATAATTTGCTTAAAAACAATGAAAGCAACTCTGGGCTTTTTTTTTGACAGGATAGAAACTTAAGTAAATGTGCACATATACATTTGTTTAGAGCATGTAGGGATGGTTTAGGGTGGCTCTCATCATGATTGGATCCTTTTAAAGCTGAAGGTTTAAGAACTGCCCTTGTAGAGAATAAAAACTTCCAGTTCGGTCTAACAGCTGGTGTATCTCCTGTTTATTCTAGGGTGTACAGGAGAGGGCAAACTTGACCTCCCCACTTATTTCTAAGGATGATCCTATTTTTAGTTCGTTGTCTAAAAAGCTGGGTCACAGTGTTGATGAGGTGGGCCATCGCATCCATCAGAGCCTGCTGAAGGTAATGTTTATGTAGAAGACTTCGCCTCCCTAAATATACAAATAGTTTAGAACTTTGTTTTCTGGCTTTGTAATAAATACTCTAATGAAGTGATGGATGTCTTTTTTAGCAATAAATAAAAGGTCAAACTTAGTGCTTTTTGTTGAGTTATTAGCTGGAAAAAATACACAGTAACATGCACATTAGTTATATCTGACTTTCTTTTAATCAGCATTAGTAAATATTAGCATATTGCAGAATAAACAGTGTGTTACTTTTTGATTTTTGTGTCCCAGAATTCATCTTCCTGGGTGCTGTACAACATGGCATCTTTTTACTGGAGAATAAAGAATGAGCCTCAGAAAGCAGTGGACTGTGTAGTTCGTGCTTTGCATTTCTCTCCAAGGTAATATCTGGTTGAGCAGAAGCCTTCAATGCTAATGTGCTGTTTACTGTGAGAGTCCTCACAGGTGCGTCTCTGTGTTTGCTGTTCTTACAGGCAACATAAGGATATAGCGCTGATCAACATGGCCAACATCCTGCACCGCGCCCATTTCTCAGCAGATGCTGCTATTCTTGCCCACGCTGCCCTTGAGCTTACCTCAGATCTCTTTACCAGTCACTACAGTTTAGGGAACATTTACGCTGTAAGTAAAAACTTTCAGCTCAACTAACGGCTTCAAATCAAAACTATTGGATTTTATTAACACTTTGATTTTTTTTCATGGGAAACTAATTGAAAATGAAATAATCAATGAAATATTGTCAAAAATGTTTGTACTCATTCTACTTCACTGCTGCTTAAAAAAGTACTTACTAGAATGTAAATGTGCATACAGTAATGGTAGCAGAATTTTGTCAAAATGTTGTTTATTTTGTACTTGAAGATGTTAATAGAGTCTTTTATTCTGCCGATTATTTTTGAACCAAATAAGCAAAAAACAAAGAGACTTTCATTTGTATGGAATTCAACTGTATTTTATCAAATATGATTTTATATGAAACATTGAGTCCTGATAGCATTAACCCAGTGTGTACAACTCTGTATATTTTCAGTCTGTTGGTTAGATTCTTAGATAAAACAAATCAGTTTGACCTGTGCTACTACCATGACTGACCATTGTTTCCCATTTTCTGTTGATGCCTTACCAGATGCTTGGGGAGTACAACCACTCAGTGCTGTGTTACGAGCAGGCACTGCAGACCCAGCCTGGCTTTGAGCAGGCTCTGAGGAGGAAACATGCTGTGCTCTGCCAGCAAAAGCTGGAGCAGCGGCTAGAAGCCCAACACAGGTAGACAAGTTCTCGTTCACACCCTCTTGGAAGTTTTATTGTTTTCACTAAGCTAAGCTTTGCTATACACAAGATCAAAGCTTGATTATGATCTGTTGAGATGGGGTGCATTGCACATAACTGAAGAATTTAATAGACCATGAGCTCTTGTACCATTAGCTTCTTTATTAGTGAATCTAAAGAAGCATCAGAAGTATTTCTTTTTTTTTATGTTTACTGAAAAGTTTCCTTAAAATGGGACATTTTGCTGAATCTGTGTTTTAAATGAGAAATAGTTTTTTACAAACTGGCTTACATGTTGAGAAAGAGGAGTAATGGGTTTTGAGGGGTTTGAACAATAGGATTTATTGAAGTAGAATTTCTCAGGATCTATGCTGAGTTGCAAGAGAAAAACTAAAATTGTTCAGTTGTTCACTGGGTTTTATTGATTACAATAAATTAATATAAACTTGTTGATATGGCAGTTTAAATAAAAAAAAAAAGAAAGTGCCCCGAGTTGGCTCAGTGTCTGGGATATTTTTGCCAATATCTGCTTTGCTTTTCTACCAGCTATCTTGTCTTTTCTGTTTTTTATGGCTGTAGGTCCCTACAGCGGACACTGAATGAGCTGAAGGAGTATCAGAAGCAACATGACCACTACCTCCGCCAACAGGAGGCTCTGGATAAACACAAGCTGCTGCAGGAAGAGCAGATCCTACACAATATTATTCATGAAACCCAGATGGCCAAAGAAGCTCAGCTTGGTGAGATGCCATTTATAGTAACTACACCAAGCCATGATGGCTGAGAACAATTACAATCATCAGAAACTCTACAGTTCATTTGATTTCTATTTCAAATAAAAACTTCCCTCAATGCTTAAGCTGCTCAAGAGTTGTTGATCTATAGAAGATATAATTTAGTTTGTGTCATATAATTGCAGATCATGGTTATCAGAAAGAAGTAGCTTTAAGATTGCCATCTCAAGAAAATCTTTACGAATTTAAACACAAGACATTTGATTGTGTGGTGGTCACACTCCTTGATAGTGTTACTACAGTCCATGCCCTTAGTGATTTTTTTTTTAATCCAGTTGTAATTCAAGTGAATGTGTGGTTTGGAATTGGAATAACAACATAGTTGTGATGACGGAACAAGTTATTTCTTGTCTGGTCATTATGTGGATGCACTCTGTAAGCAATGAGTGTTCTTGCGCTGTGAAGCAACAGCTGAGGATTGTGTCTGTGATGTGTTTCAGGGAATCATCAGATGTGCCGGCTGGGTCAAAAGCAACGCAGCCTCTACTGCCCTTTTGACCTGCCTGTGCGCTATCACCGGGGTGACCTTTTTGAACATGTCCAGTATGTCCAAGTAAGTCTGGTATAGTGAAGTATAGGGTATATGTGAAATTCTCACTCACTGAGTATGGACTCGCTCAGCCAGTCCAAGGGTGTCTTCGTTTTTGCAGTAAAGAGAAATGCAATGACTCATTAATGATCTTAAAGAATCTGCTTCTCTCTGTTATTGCAGTTTGGAGAGGAAGTTTCTGTAGCTTCCAGTGTAGCACTTGTGTCTGAACACAACCCAAACCAGACAGCAGCCAACCCCAGGCTCCATCCCTCTGTGTCAGGAAATCAGGACCCTGCTGCAGCCCTCTGGGGCAGCCATCAGGATTACACACAGGTAGCAAGTGCTCTTTGTTTTGCTTAAAACATATTGGACAAAAAAAATTCCTCCATTGCTACTGCTGAAAACTCAGACTGCTTGTCCAAATACATTCATGATTTTAAAATACATTTTTAGGAAGTCTGTAAAATCAAATAGAAAGCCAAATGTTTCTACCAGCTATTAGGATGGTAAGGCTTTAATCAGGATCAGCAGTAGCACTTTTAAAGCTGAAAAAGTTAAAACAACAAACTCATAAACATTGACAGAGACTGGCAAGAGGAAAAGGTGTGTAATGGACCTTAACTCTTGTTCAAGTCATATTACAACTTTATGCTCCAAGAAAATTCACATAAACACATTATTAATGTGCTTTTAAAACTTTATATATGGGATGATTTTTGTTGTTAAGTGTTGTACTATTGGCCTTTTCACAAATGATGTATTACTGCATAAACAAGCCCTTTTCTTGCTGCATCTGGCCATTAACGAATTACCTTTTGAGTTGGCTAAATTCCACAATGATGTTTGCTTACACTATAAAACTAGTGTTGTGGAGCCATAGAAGGCGTGGCGCTGAAATCTGCAGCATTAACGTAGAGCACCATACATAAATGAGCATGTCTCTTACTGTCGTTACTCACACAGTCCTTCTGGATTTATTTATCTGATTAACTTTGTTTATCAGTTTTCAGTATAATCCAAAGTATTCTTCAGAAGACTGATTGGTTGTTTTAGGGTTAGGTTTAGGGTTAACCCTAACCAACCTAAAAAAGAATGAAATTATGTGTTTGAGAAGGAGTTACTGAAAAGTAGACTTTTGCTTTTAGGACATACAGAAGATTTTATGGCCTCAGAAGACAGACTGTGTGCATGAGTACCCTAATGTCCCCCCAGCTCACATGCTGCCTACCTATCACATTTCACCTGAAACCCAGGGCCTCAGGTCAGTAGGCTCTCACTGATTAACTTTTCTCTTTTTATTACATTTTCACAACATGAATTTAAATCAATTGTTTCCATAAACTTTAAAAAATAATTTAAAAATTATTTTTAGAACTTCTGTGTAGAGCTTTTATGGTGTTGTTGCTTCCTCTTTTTCTGAAATGTATTTTTTGTTTTTTTATGAATGAAGAATTGGAATGCAGCCCTTTATTAATACACCTGTGCTTGTCCTAATCTTTCAGATGAAAATGTTTACAAGGAAATCCACTCTTGGTAAAAAAAAAAAACAATAAAACAAAACATTTTTACCAAAAGTGGATTTCCTTGTAAACATTTTCATCTGAAAGATTAGGACAAGCACAGGTGTATTAATAAAGGGCTGCATTCCAATTCTTCATTTATGCAAACAGATTGTTCTTTAGAACTAAAACACAACTCCTTCAAGTGGGACTTCATAGTGACTTCTGTTCTTTAATAAAGTGCAAATGTTGACTTTTGGACATTTGAAGTAAAATGACTCCATGAAAAACTAAAGTAAAAGATAACAGGTTAATTTAACACTTTCCCATATTTGTTATGAGGATGATGGAGAGGAGGATTTTTTAGTTAAAGGTATTCTATATTATATACTGCATTTATAATGTAAAACATGTAATTGACTGCATCTCATTTGTCTTTATTCAGCTCAGTAGAAACTCTCTATGGCAGCAGCAGTTCTTCTGAGGCTGTAGCTTTACCTGACTGTGGCCTTGTCCCCCAACCATACCCAGACCTTCTGCCGGCCTCATTAGACTGGCTCCTGGAAGAAAAGGAGCTGCCTGATCACTTTGCCTCCGAGGTAACCTTCAGTGCAGAGCTGTTTTGTAATATGACCGTTAAGATATTACTTGTACTTTGTTCTACATTTCTAATCATTTTCTTTGCAAAGCAATTCTGACTGATACTTTTTGTGTTTACAGATATTACAGTTACGCAGTGGAGGATTTACACTGGAGCAAATTGGCAGCAGAATTGCTCATGCTATAAAACAAGTAAGGGGAACTCTTTTTTTGTTTTAACCAGTGTATTATATTCCACTTCCTGTTTTAAAACAATTTTAAACCTAAACAGTGGCACATAAAGTGTCTTTACCTGTTGAATTAGAAGTTAGACTACTGAGTCAGTCACTCACTGACATCATTGTGTATGTTTGTTAAAAAGTCTCTGTTACATCTCAGATTTAATTCTATATCTTTCGAGCCACTCTACTCTGCTTCCAACTCAGTTTTTCTGATGCCACACTAAACCATTTTTTTCCAAGCTAACATAGGTTTGTTTATATATATATATAGACTACTATACCCTGCTGGCAAGCTCACAGTGAGGCAGCTTTGTTTTGGCGGGCCAAAGGCAACGGAAGTCGTGCCTTACAGTGCCTGCGCCAAGTGTTGATTTCAGCTCCACCTTCCCACCGCCACTTTCCCCTCACCAATGCTGCTAACCTGCTACTGCACCACGGCTTGACCACCCATGCACAAGCATTACTGGAGCATGCCTTGGCACTCAGTGCATCAGAGGTAAAGGGACATTAGTTATCAGCTGTTTACCGCTTCTAAAGTTGAACATAGTAGTGAGATAAAATCTGATTACTTCTGCATAAGACAAGCTTCCTGAACTCAGATGTGGCTGCACCTTACATTTTAATATTCAGATTGCTCTAACTTGTACCCTCATATACTGATAAACTTCATGGGAGCAATTTAGTGTTATTTGTCCTACAGCATTTAGACATTGGATTCAAGGATCAAAGCATTGACACTCTAATTGGTGGATTATCATTTACTCCCTGAGTTCCATCAGCCCCAAAGAGTGTTTAATTTAAACATGTTGGACACACTCATCTGCACGGCAGATAACCCCATGAAGTACATGATTTTAATGTTAAAAACCAACGTAGCTTCTTTAAAAAACACTCACTTCAGTCCTCTTATGAGATACTTAAGAATAATGTAAAAGGGAGTGGGTTTACTTATAAATAAATAAATTAGTTTACCATTAAGTTTATGGGATTTGTGTGTTTGTGTGGGAAAAGGTTTTAGTCAAAACCGTAATGAAGTAATGACTCTGTTTATTTTATTACTAGTTAAGTTGTCACATAACTTACAGTGACCAAAATACCAGAGACAGTTACTGTAAGTGTTTTGATTTGTTAAAAGCAGTGAAAACCTGCAAGTTTGGACAAGTTCACTCGTATTTTATCTCTTTATTAGTAAAGAGTTTACAAACATCAGCTAAATCTTTGTGTCAGTTTTCACATGTTACCCATTAGCTAATTTTCCACTGTCTTGTTTGGTTTTCCTCCCTCAGCCTCACACCCTGCTCAGCCTCGTGAGTGTGCATTTGGCCCAGAGCAATGTGACAGGTGCTCTAGCTTTGTTCCGCCACGTCCTGGAAACGACCCTGTCCTCCCCTTCTTTCTTCTCTTCCTTTGCTGGCTGCGAACAGTGTCGCAGCAGCCTGCCCTTGCTGCGTTGTCTTCAGTTCTACCCCTCCCTTTACAATCTTTCACACAGACAGCCTTGCTCACGTGAGTAACTCAAAACATTTGCAGCCTCTTTTTTTTCTTTCAAAGTAAATGTATCAGATTGAACAAGTTAATGTTATTTCAGAAGAAGCTTTGTTTATTAAAATCACTTTAAGGTATATTGGGAATATTAAGTTTTGAATTGTAAGAAATTACATTTGTTCTATTTGTTTATCTATTCTCGGTTTGATCTAAAAATGAATGACTTACACTGTGAAAAATCTAATATGATGTAAAATTCCACAAAAATATCTCATCCTACCTGTATGAGAAGGGATCAGTTAGTAAGTACAAACATCTACTAGTATGAAAGAGTGAGCCACACAGTGCTGCAACACCCCAGTTTCACATTGAGTGAAATACGAGTGAAGCCAGAGTAAACTGAGACAGTAAATAGAGTCTGAACAGACAATAACATGAAGGGAATAAAAAAGTAAACAGTTGTGTCTCAAAATATCAGCTGCATTGCTCTCTGCTATGAAACTGTTTGCTGTGAGCCGCCCTAAAATCTGTCATGCTGTGGCTTCAACGGGAATTCTTCCCTGGTAGATTATATGATGTAAACTGATGCATTAAATTCACACTTTAATTATCTTTTTGATTTATAAGAACATTTTTAAAATGATCAAAGTGCATGTGCATTAGTAGAACAGTTTAAGTATGAGTGAAGTGATATTCTGAACAAGTAAATATATCTGTGTTGATTCAGAAGGTGGCGTCTGTTTGGCTGAGGAAGATCTTGGTATACAGCTGGACGAATGGGAGGACAGTGAAGAGAAGCAGGATGCAGCTGCCGTGTCTGCCGTAGAAGACACACTGCTTTTTGAGAGTAAGAATAACATGATCAGAAATATAAACAACAATAAAACTGTTTCCAAAGGGTTGAAGACTGTTTGATCTCAGACCAAATATCTGAACTGATTTTACAGTTTAATTCCATTTTGTTTTAATGTTTTTGTGCCAAAACAAAACCCAAATCAGTTTAACAGGTAAAATTCCAGTTCAACAAGTAATAAAACAAATAATGTAATTCAATTTATTACATTATAATCCAGTTAGATTGTTCAGTTTCATCTGATTTAATCAATTTTAATGAAATACAGTCCAGTTCTCTGTAGTTAATCCTTTCATTCATTATTAACATATTCGTAGTCTGTAGAATTGAAAATGTAGATGTGGTTAAAAGGTACTTGTAAGTGTGGCCTGTTCGCCATCTGTCTGCTGAGCTGGAGCCTCTCAGATATGGAGCTGAAAGTGGTAATCACTTCCTCCCGTTGTGTAATAATACTACAGCTCTAGTAAAAAAAGGTTCTTCCCTGACAAATACAAAAAGAAAACAACTCCAGAGATGTTTTTTTTACTATACTGATGAGTTTTGTTTTGTGCTGATGTTTGTCACTTTGACTTTCCAGAGGTCATCTTGGACAGTAACGGCTCAGGCGAAGCAGCTGCACAAGCGCAGCCATCTTCCTCTACCTCTGGAACAGTGAAAATGACCTCGTCCTTTGGAGATGGAGGAGTGGAAAAAGAGGAGGAATGGCAGCTGAAGGAGGATTTGATGGGTGCTTTTGAAGGAGCACTGGATGTAGGAGGGAAACACGGAGATCTACGAGGTATCCGGGTGCTAAAGAATGACCGAGTGATGGGTGCCCGGGCAGGAAGTGGGCCGTGCTTTGGAAATTGTGAGGATGATGATGGAGCAGAGTGGGTAAGTGTGGAAGATAGAAAAAAGAACTTGATGAGAAGAGACTGAAGTTTGTGTCTAATTTAGCTTTCTGTTTTTGGTTTTCAGATCACCTTCCAGGTAAAACGGGTCCGTAAAGCTAAGATGGATGAGTCAGAAAATGTTGCCATTTCTGATGACACCCAGACCGAGGAGTCGCTCTCTGGAGGGAACTCCATTTTAGAGATCAGTGGTCCAACTATCCCCTCTCCTGGTCCTTCAGGTAACATAGAAACAGCATTTGATTAACCTACAACAGCATGAACACAGACAAACTAAAGGCATGTTTATGTGTTTGTGATTGAGCAGGTCGATGGAGAGATTATACAAGTCTTGGATGGCCCGGACCAGAGGAGTGTCAACGAACACGAAGGGTTGATCTCACCACTGTAGCCAGTACATGGTTGGCTGTTTCTGCCAAGAACATTGAGTAAGACCATCACTGTTTATTCATAATCAGCCTCTAAAATATATATTTTATTAAACGCTATAAAACTCAATTTCTTTCATGTATATATTTACATACCAGTTTACATCAAAAGTTATCTAAAGGAGTTTTACAGAAACAATAAACACAAATCTCTCTCTCTTCATCATGTCAGCAACTAAAAGTCTTTTATTTTGGATTTCTTTTCATCTCTTCTCTGTAGTATCACAGAGCACATAGACTTTGCCACTCCGCTCCAGGAGCCTGCGGCTGAGCCTTTATGTAATGCCAACCTGGCTGCCAGTATGCACACCCTGGATCACCTGGCAGGTGTAGCCAATCGCGCTGCCATTCATTACACTGGGGAAGGCCAACTTCGTGAGGTATGATGATGCTGAGGCTAAATACAGGATTATATAAGTCATTGAATTATATGTTCAGCATGTCTTCAAGAAGTCTGTCGAAAGCAGGTGACCATCAAGAAAACAAAATAATCCCACAGTCTAAAGGCACTAAATACCCCTTTTTGTAGCATATAAACAAAAATACATTTAGTTCCACATATGCACTTTAATGAGATTTAAATATTTTGAGTCAGGCTAGTGAATGGTTATGAGTAGAGGGTGTGGTGCCCGCTGAATTCAGGAACAGTGGGTGATGCCAGTTTTGAGTTAAAGAAAAAACTGTTACATTTTGTGAAAAAACAATATAAATCTTCAAAGTCGTCAAATTTATTGATCTCTGTTTTTTGGAACTCGAAGGTCCTGCAGAACCTTGGAAAAGATAAGTTCTCCCCCCAGTCTTTTGAGCAGGTGGGCACACGCATTGCTAAAGTGCTGGAGAAGGTAAGACCTCTAAGATGATCCAAGTGTTAGAGCCTAACTCTTATAGTAGGTTCTATTAGTTGTGTTTTATAATTATATTTTCATTCATTCAAATTTTAATGTCAAATACAACATGACAGCAATCATTTCCAAGAGTTTGAATACCTATATACAGTAGGGGTGTAACGGTTACACCCCTAATATACAGTAATAAACAACTCATAATTATTCATCAAAATGATTATTTGTGTTTTTCCCTTGTTGTTCTATAAAACTGTAGAATCAGACATCTTGGGTTCTATCCAGCATGGCTGCTCTTTACTGGAGAGTGAAAGGTCAAGGCAAAAGAGCCATTGACTGCCTACGTCAAGCTCTGAACTACGCTCCACATCACATGAAGGTAAGTTGGACTCAAACCATATCCAGTCTCCATATCCATGTCTCATTATGTTTTACATACATTAACATATAAAAACATTTTTTCCCTCCTAATTAGGACGTTCCACTCATCAGCTTGGCTAACATCTTTCAGAACGCGAGGTTATGGGAGGACGCTCTGACAGTCGCTCGCATGGCAGTAGAGATCGCCCCACATTTTGTCGTTAACCACTTTACACTTGCCAACGTCTATATTGCGATGGTGATGTGCAAAATCCTAATATTTGTTACATACTTTATTACTCAGGCTCAGTTCTTTAACCGGCTGTGAAACAGAATCTCAAGCTCAGTGTCATTTCTCTTACAAACAGGAGGAGTTTGAGAAGGCCATGAACTGGTATGAGTCTACTCTGAAGCTGCAGCCTGAGTTTGCCCCTGCCAAAGATCGATTGAGGACCATTCAGTGTTACCTGCTCACCAAGAGGGAACGTCGTCAGCCCTGAAGCACTCAGCTGATCCCAGGACGACCCAGTGGTCATAAACTCTTACACACTTGGTGTCACACTAATAAATACCACAGATTATCTGCATAAATTGAAATAATTTAAAATTAAAACAGGTTATAAATTTTCATATTCTGTAAAATTGGGGTTCTTTTTTCCCTTCAAGGTTAAACACTCAAGATTTGGGTTCTGAGTTCTGCAGCATGTAATTATAGATCATTTTGGCCCACCTCTCCAAAATCTGCTCTCCAGCAATCAAGAAGTTGTGACTATTTTTTCCCCATATTTGCTTGAATTTCAGAACTGTAAGTAAATAAATGCTTTCTAGGGTTCAGCTAATTATTATTTCATTTTAATTTTTATCTGGGCTAACTGGAAAACTTTCTTGAAAACATTTTCGTAGAAGAAAGTGAGATCAAAAATATCAATTTGTTGTGTTTGTTGTGCCCAATTATAATGACGTGCTACCATCTGGAGATGTTGCCTTTTTAAAATATAATTTATTAAAATTTTTATCAGATAAGGAAAATACATGGTTCTTTTCAAAGGGTTATAGAAACGGTGTGGAAGTTCAACCAAGTTGAATTGAAGGGTGTTGCCCTCACCGTATGTGCTTCCTAAAATTGTTGGGAAATCTCAGTTGATGCACTTTGTTTTGTTTTTTTATCATTCCTATTTATATGGGACCTACAAACTGATTTTGCTACAAGCTAATATAAAGAGAAAATAATGAAAATAAAAATATGCTATTACATTTGCTTCTCAACATAAGAAATTCATGACCGAAAAGGTTTCATCACTGACATTCTATAAAAACACTCTGTATTACATGTACAGTATTAAAGGCAGTGTGTGGATTTCGTTTTGTTTCCCTGCATCACTTTGTCTCCTTCTTTTCTCTGGGTTGAGGGTTTGAAAACCAAATTAAGATGAAGACTTTTTTTGTTTTACATACATAAACTCATATACAAAGTGGCCTATTGGTGGCGCTGTTTGACTTGTTTTAGTCCGACTCATTTGCCAACTGCTGTTCTGTATGATGAAATCATGTTTTTTATTTTTAGTTAAAACTAAATAGTGTTTTTAAGTATGGTTTCAACAGCATTTATAAAGCCCTAGTACATAAATATTTTCAGTTAATATACGTTCAAACCTGTAAAATACAAGAATGTAACATGAGATGTAATAATTCCATCAGAAAGATACAAGTCAGGTTAAAATCCTCCAGCTGTCACATGATCACATCAATTCATCTTCATTTCACTGGCAGCTGTTACTCTTATTTATTTACAAAGTTAACCTGAAAATAAAATATGACAGATTTTCTAGTTGTTACCAACTGATTTTAACCCAATAAATGACCAACTTTTAATTTTTGGTGAGTGAAAAATTCTAGAGCTGAATAATGTGCACAGATAATGATGCAAGCGTTACGCACGTCATGTGAGTTTGCGTGTATTCCAAAAAAAGATGGCACACAAAGAATAGAACTTAGATGTGGGGATCTGTTCTAACATAATTAGAAATATTTTAATATCAGCAACATTAGATGGTCCTTTGTTCTTCTTCCCCTTAGCTCCTGCTACTTCAAACATTTTACAGAGCTTCATTGTTTTCTGGGAGGTGTTTTTATTTCTTTTTTTTAACAAAATTAAAAACTAAAATAAACTACCGGTCAAATATTTGGACACACAGTGTTCATGAATCATTCAAATTGAAACATGGTATTAAAATCTTCACGTAAGCAGCTCGTTCATGATCCATGGATATAAACCTAATACTTTAAAGCTGTTGAATGGACTATGATGCTTCAGGTGCAGCAGAAAATCTCTTCAACCAAAGACAGAACACTGTGTTCATTCACATAAAAAAGTACATCCACATAGTATTCATGTAAAAAGACACTTTTTTCCCTGCTGGCTGTTTTCCCTTGAAAATGCAAAATCTAAAAATGGCACAAGCACAGAACAGCCTGCTATTTTTAAGATCCCGTGAAGGAACAAGATGGTTGCAGAAGAGCTGAAGTGTTTGCACAGACTCCTATAAATACAAATAAAACACATGAGAGAGCGAATCTGCAGAAACAGACCCCCCACCCCCTCCACACACACACACACACACACACACACACACACACTGTGGACAAACCTGCTTCTGCATTGCTAATTGATTTTATTTATTGTTATCTCTTTGGTCTATTCCTGTGTAGCCAGCCCCCTTTTTCTCTCTGTTTTGGAATGTTTCTCAATGAATAATTGACTGGAGAGGTATTTTTGACCAGCCCTGTCTTGGGTGCAGTATATAAATAGCTCATGTGCAGCAAAGCGTGCATGGATTTGTCAGGGGAGTAGGAGCTCTGTTATGTAATAAGCATGTGAGTTGGCACACCACAGAAAGACTGCATTGACTGGGTGTGTGTGAATTCTCTGTTCCCATTGAGTACTTTCAGAGCGACTGTATACTCACCAGGAGTCCTTTAGGTCTTCTGAAGCCGAGGCTGCTGATTTTAGCAAATGAGTCACATAAACCATTTAAATAATACATTTCTTGGATTTAATTGTTCAATTTTATTTTACATATAGTAGCACATACAGTTCAGTCCTGTTTTATCTGTACGTATTTTAACTCATCAAATGTGTTATTTTACTATTTTATAGATATGTAAAATATTAATTTAATTCTGTTATGCTGAATATTAAAATTAGGTTCTTAAAAGATTGATTTTTTTTACTATTTTCATTCTACAAGTTCACGTCCAGGATTGTTTTTAATTGCTACCACGTACATTAGAGGTTTATGCTAAAAAGTAACTTTCGGCTATGGACTCATCCTCATTGTGCTAAACTTTTGATGTCAACAAATTTGTTCTCATGTACGTAAATACTCTATTTTTAGCTCAGCATAGTTTAATATAGAAACACTGAATGAATGTGGCTGTAAGACATTATGTAATAATAGTGTGTTTCTGACATGAGCATGAAAGTCTCTTTTAAAGTCACAGAGAGGATGTGGATTAAGATTTCCAAAGGCAGGAAAATGACCTGCTTGTTTGTTTTATTTACTTGAAGTATTGTGTTTATTTTATATACTTGAAGTATTGTGTTTATCTTATATACTTGAAGTATTGTTGTGTCTGACAGTTTCTGCTGCACAAAATCAGAATAGTATTTATCAGTAATGGTTAAAATAAATTCAAAAATCAGACAATTTCAGAAATCTAAAAGCACGTACCAAATGTTCTTTAAAATACAAGGTACATACAACATGATCTATGCAGTAAACTATAAGATGCCTTGTTCTGGACCACAAAATACTGAAAACCAACATACTGTTTGTCATTTCTCAGGTAACTGTTTCTCAAGTTATTCTATAATGGACCTCCCTCTGGGAAGCATAACTTTATAAAGTAACAGTTCTTCCCAACTGCCTTTAAACCACATATTGTTCAGAGTTCAGACCAGCTGAAACAGCTGTCACTGCTGAAACTTTTCCTCCATCAGGGCTGAACAAATTCTAACTGCTGCTACTTTATAAAAGAACAGATGAACGTCACGATGTAAAGCTGTAGTCAGTTATATTAAAACGGAAACATCAGGTAAGCTTCAAACTAAAGAGGAAGACAACCGTTTTTATATATTTATTTATTCTCAAAGGCAATACTCAATACAGTTTTGATCAGTTGTGAAAAATGTTATCTATCTATCTATCTATCTATCTATCTATCTATCCATCCATCCATCCATCCATCCTCACTCACTCACTCACTCACTCACTCACTCACTCACTCACTCACTCACTCACTCACTCACTCACTCACTCACTCACTCACTCACTCACTCACTCACTCACTCACTCACTCACTCACTCACTCACTCATTCATTCACTCACTCATTCATTCATTCATTCATTCATTCATTCATTATTCTGGTAATATCTTCACCATCTCTATAAGTCTCTGCAGCATGTACAGATGTCCTCTCACTAACCCTCACCGTGCTTTGATTGGAGTCTCTGAATGTTGATTTGGTACCATGGACAGTTCCACTCTGCTCAGGCTGCTGCGGTTCTTGTGATGCTTTTGTAGCAAGAAGAAAACTGATTTCTGTTTCTATGTCATTAAAACCAAATCCATCACATTTAGAGTTTTAAACCACACTTGGTCTCCTTTCTTCGCTTGATTTCAGGTGTGTTTTCAAAAGCTGACTTCTGTTTAACCTTAAATTATCTGTATGTACAGTTCTTGTTTTAGAGTTTTAAAACTGTGAGGCAGAACTTTTAATTACCAGGCTCCGACCTCATCGAACCAGATTCTAATTTTCCTCTGTCTACTTTTAAGGCTCATCTTAAAATTGTCTTTTTGTTGAGTCATATAATCAGGGTTAGCTTAGATTATCATGATTCGTCCCTTTAGTTATGCTGCTGTAGTCTTAGATCACTGGAGAACATACTGAACACATTTCTTCACTTTGCTCTTTTCACGTTTGTATGTTATCATTGCAGCTGGTGCTGGTGTATATAAATGAACTAAACTGAACTGCTGTGAATAAGAATCAGATGAAGATAACATGACTAGATACTCTAAACCTTATAACCACCCTTAGAGGAACAGACTGCAATTTGTGATAACTGACAACAAGTCTTTCACATTTCTTTAAAGAGGCCATTTCATATAAATTTCAGGACTTTGTGGTTATTTCTGAAGTATTAACCAGTAATAAGAAACATTTTATATCTACAAAACGTCAGGAAACACTGATTAACAGACCTTTCAATCTGTCTGCTTTAAAATTCGGGTGGTTCTGGCTCCTTCCGTCAGGCCTCGAGCAGCAGCTCGTTCATATTCATTATTTGAATTTGTTGGACACAGATTGGCTAACAAACTAGCCTATGAGAGCAAGGTATACTGTTTCCTGCCCCACTGCTCATGGCAATGTCAGACATGTCTTCCTGTTTGCTACGTCTTATGCTAACAGCTTTTAGCCAGCAGCATGCGGGAGCTGCCGAATACTAACGATCAAAGGAGTTGTGATAAAACAGATACAGGCCGTTCGGACTCGGGAGAACTCGGGTGTTATCACCACCTGCGTAGTTTGAGAGATTAAAGCTGAAAGATAAGTTGTTGACCTGTTTTCACACCCACTATGAAGGTAAGAACACCTGTGGAGCTAAAATGTTCAACAGAACCCTCAGAAAAACAGTTTTTAATGGAAGGGACTCTTTAAAGGAATGTCAGCCCACTCTTCATGTTTTAATTCCATCACATTGGGGGCTTTTCAAGCATGAACCATATGTTTAAGTAAATGCTACAGCGTCTCAGTCTAATTAAAGTCCAGACTTATTATAGACTACTCCAAAACCATCAACAGGTTTTCTTATTATTGTTTTGATTTGAGATATTGTAAGCTGGACTTGTTGGTGAGCTTCAAGCTGATGGTCACACATTCTCCTTCAGGATTTTCTGGTAGAGAGCAGAACTCATAGTTCCATCAGTTACACCAAGTTGTCCATGTCCTGCAGCATCAAAGTGTCCCCAGACCATCACGCTGCCATGTCTGACGGTCAGCATGATGTTCTTTAACTAAAATGCAGTATTAGTTCTACACCAGATGTAATGGGACACATAGCTTCCAAAAAGTTCAGATTTTTTCTTAACATCATTATGTTTTTTGTCAGATTTGATACAAGACTCTGGGACTTTTTTAGTCAGCAGTGAGTTTTTGACACTTTACCCATCCTTCCTGTTTGGTCGGAGGATCCGGTGGTTCCTGGCAGCCTCACTTCCATCTTTGTATGTCCCAGTAAAGCTGTGGCTACAACATGTGTGTAGTTTAACACCACCAAACATGTGAGTGTGTGTAAATTGGTGAATGACAAAGTGTAATGTGAAGCGCTTTGGGAGTCATGTGACTTAAGAAATGTGCTATACAAGTACACGCCATTTACNAAAAAAAAAAAAAGGAAAAAAAAGACAGATTAGCAGTCCTATTAGAATGCAAGGAGCCTTTCATAATCCTACCTTGTACGTTGATGGATGTTATGGGATCAGGTAACTTTCAACAGCTTTTAGATCCAATAAGTATTGAACCACAGAAAAATAGCTCACTATGAAATCTCCTGATAGGAACCCATTCAACATGTTCTATTTAAAAAGATATATAAAAGATAAGTTAATTTGTTACAATTACAGCGTAACGTGGAAAAAAATCATGGAATACTGTTATGCTCAACCATTTAGCAGTTAATAATTTTTTATGTTAAAATTGCAATGAATTTACGATTATAATTATGGGGGTTGTCTGTTATATAAACAATTACACAGGCCTTACAGTAAGACAATGTATTTTTTTTAGAGAAAAGATGTAAACTCACCGTTTTTTCTCCATTCATTCATCTTCTGTACCGCTTAATCCAATTCAGAGTTTCAGGGATGCTGGAGCCCATCCCAACCTTTTTTCTATCTTATGTAACTACAGTGATTGAAAATGAATTACACAATATTAAACTGTTGTACAGTTTACCGATTTTTACTGTCATAATTTTAAAGTTTTTCATATTAAAATTCTAATCAATTTTTGATGATAGTATGTTACTTTTACATTTTATAATTGTATTCTTTACATAAAATACATGATGATGTTGTACATATTTTGAATGTAAAGTGTGAGGTACCGTTTCCATTTTCATAAAAACAAGCTTGTGTGTTAGATTTTAGAATTTGGATTTTTACTTTCAATGAATGCAAAAATTACAGTATTAGACATTAAAGATAATACAGAGTATTGTTGTTATTTGAACAACCAATCAGCAGTTAATAACCGTATTATTGAGAAAAAATAAATGCTAGAATTAAAGTGTTTTACTGTAATACATTTTATGGGAAATTTCTGTTAAAAAAACAATGGAATAGATTTTTACGGCAGGGAAATGTATTTCCTTCAGAGAAAATATGTAAAAATTATATTTTTGCCTATTTTATTTAATTACAGTTATTTAAAATAAATTTAACAGTATAAAATCATTTAACACTTTACAGATTTTTACCGCCATGGTTTTACAACTTTTTACCGTTAAATCTACGGACATTTTTTACAGTGTAGATACTCTAAACCTTATAACCACCCTTAGAGGAACAGACTGCAATTTGTGATAACTGACAACAAGTCTTTCACATTTCTTTAAAGAGGCCATTTCATACAAATTTCAGGACTTTGTGGTTATTTCTGAAGTATTAACCTGTAATATGAAACATTTTATATCTAAAAAACGCCAGGAAACACTGATTAACAGATCTTTCAATCTGTCTGTGTTAAAATTCGTGTGGTTCCAGCTCCTTCCTCCAGGCTTCGGCAGCAGCTCGTTTATATTCATTGTTAGAATTTGCTGGACTCAGATTGGCTAACAAACTAGCCTATGAGAGCAAGGTATACTGTTTCCTGCCCCACTGCTCGTGGCAATGTCAGACATGTCTTCCTGTTTGCTACGTCTTATGCTAACAGCTTTTAGCTAGCAGCATGCTAGGTGTGGTTTCAACTGCGGGAGCTGCCGAATACTAACGATCAAAGGAGTTGTGATGAAACAGATACAGGGTGGTCGAACTCGGGAGAACTCGGGTGTTATCACCACCTGCGTAGTTTGAGAGATTAAAGCTGAAAGATAAGTTGTTGACCTGTTTTCACACCCACTATGAAGGTAAGAACACCTGTGGAGCTAAAATATTCAACAGAACCCTCAGAAAAACAGTTTTAAGCTTCAAGCTGATGGTCACACATTCTCCTTCAGGATTTTCTGGTAGAGAGCAGAACTCATAGTTCCATCAGTTACACCAAGTTGTCCATGTCCTGCAGCATCAAAGTGTCCCCAGACCATCACGCTGCCATGTCTGACGGTCAGCATGATGTTCTTTAACTAAAATGCAGTATTAGTTCTACACCAGATGTAATGGGACACATAGCTTCCAAAAAGTTCAGATTTTTTCTTAACATCATTATGTTTTTTGTCAGATTTGATACAAGACTCTGGGACTTTTTTAGTCAGCAGTGAGTTTTTGACACTTTACCCATCCTTCCTGTTTGGTCGGAGGATCCGGTGGTTCCTGGCAGCCTCACTTCCATCTTTGTATGTCCCAGTAAAGCTGTGGCTACAACATGTGTGTAGTTTAACACCACCAAACATGTGAGTGTGTGTAAATTGGTGAATGACAAAGTGTAATGTGAAGCGCTTTGGGAGTCATGTGACTTAAGAAATGTGCTATACAAGTACACGCCATTTACCATTTTCTTGGAACCCTCATGGGTGTCATCTTTACCTGGTCCGTGTCTTGTTGTTTAATCATGAATGTTTGACCATTACTGATGCAAATGAGGCCTGCAGAGCTTTACATGTTGTTCTGTTGCCTCCTGGATAAGTTGTGAATAATTTGGCTTGGCCAGCCACTCCATTTGTGGATGAATACTCTATATCTGCAGTTCCAAAGACTCAGAAATGGCTTTGCAACCTTTGCAGACTGAAATATGTCAATGAATCTGTTTCATGTGTTATTGAATGGAGGACAACAGGTTGATTTGGATATATTTTATCTTCTAAACAAAAACATCATTTAAAAACTGCATTTTGTTTTCAGATTATCTGTGACTGAATTTGGAATTTATCTGCTAATCTGAAACAATTGAAGTGTGATGTTTAAAAAAAGGCAAAAGAAGAAATGTATAAGGGGCAAATACTTTTATTCAAAGCACTGTGAGTACTGTTCTGAAATGCTCACCAGACACCACAAATCAAAGATCACACTAGTGTGTTTACAGTGTGTGATGTGACAGAATTTTGAACAAATGCAGGAATACGTATATATTATATATGCATTTTCAAAATTAATGTAGAAGTGAATAACAGAATACAATTTTATAACAATGTGTAGTACATAGATCAGTAAACAAAACAAAAAAATGCATAAAGCGTTCAGTCTCCTGCAAATGCAATTCCATGGCAGTCCTGCAGGTTGCAGCTTTAATGAATGAGACATTATCTCCATTCTTAAAGACACACATTTAACTGAAGTTGATGATTTGAGAATAATTATTTTTCTCATATTCACATTGTGTTGTTGTGCAGGGAAGCCTGATGCTGTCTGCTGGAAGCTCTTCTAAGTGCACATTTTGCCTCTCGTACAGTAGCACCTTGAGCAGAGAAACCCGCAGCGCCAGGCACGTTGAGTATAAGAGTTAAAAATAGCATCATCGGTCGGCCAAGCGCCGCTCCGTTACTACGCGTTTCAGCATTCTGCCCTATGCAGGAGGGAGTCTGCAGGACTGAGACCGCAGCAACACTTTACCTTTTTGTAGCTCCGCATCATCATGCTAAGGGCCACTATACTGAAAGAGTAAACCCAGCCTAGAGTCATTTTAAACACATTTACTGACCTTAGGAAAGGAATATGATTCCATACTGACATTTGCTTCGGTTTCAGTTTACTCTCCATTGTGCTCTTTTAAGCTTTTGCTTTGAAGGAGCCGTCTGGCAGATACCAAACCTCAGCTTTCCCAGTTTGAGCAGCCCATAGCCTCTGTTGTTGTGTATTTGGATAAAGGCTTTAATGGGCCATCGATTGTTTTGTGGATATTACAGGCAAAGGAGGCTTTGCTTCCACCTTCAAAGTGGGAGATTCTCCACCTGACGTCAATGCCTGTGTGACTGACGCAGCGCGCAGCAGAAGGAAGCCTGTTTTAGTTGTTCATTTGTTCAGGCGTTAAAAATTATAGTAACAAACGCTTCCCAGTAATCTTCAGAAAATCTCTACAATTACAGGTTAGTGAGAGTGTTTAAGCGTTTATTTTAGTCCTATTAGACAGGGTGGGTGCGTCTCTGAGCGCATGGGCGCGCGCATTGGTTTATGATTGGGGTGGGAGGGGGGGGGTGCTTTCAGAAGCAGATAATAAATTAATAAAAAGCCAAATTATGCACACTTTGATCGTCCCGTTCAAAACGAGCCGTGCACTTTCCCACAACATCTTTGTATTTGAGCAAGATGCTGGCGTCCACGCGCGTGAAGCTTACTGTGCAAGGAGCTCGCGCCCGTTCTCGAACGCCGCACGCTCGAAATTCCTCCAAGGAACCTCTGCGAGCTTTTCTTTTTTCATCACGCGCGAGCTAAAAATAGAAACGGGGTTGGATCGTGATCCAGAAATAGATAGGGGGCATCACTCCTATAAAAGGCATACCATTCAAGAGTACAGTGAGAGAAGCGAGCAGCCGGAGCACATCTGATGGACAAAGATGCTTTTACGTCCTGTTTCAACACTACTTTGTTTTAAAAGGAGGTTCCGCTGCTACAAAGGTGAGTTGCGTTAACCTTTCTTTCAATGCACATTTCCCTTTTCTATCTAAGTTTTTTTCTGTGTTCATACAGAAAATATTTATTTTCCATTCGAAACATCCTGCTGGTGCAACTATTTCTTGAAATGTGTGCAGAAAAAAAATCGTGATGTCACCAGTGTTTTGTGAGGATTCTTGCTATTTTTGCAGCAGGTTGGAAGGGACACCAACCGGTGTGTGTTTGCAGCTGCACGGGGATCACCCTCAGCTGTGGTTAAAAAGGGTGGATGGTGGATTTCAGATCACATTTTGATCGTTGCTCCTGTTGCAGTTACTTTGTGTTGTTGATGTTCAGCAGGAGATTCTGTGGATTGATGATAGTAGAAGGGAGCTGTCCTCTGGCTGTGGTTCTGAAATGCTGGCTGGAAGCGTCCTTACAATCCCATCCAATTTTAATAAGTTCGATGCCCTGGATTTTCACACAGATACTTTATTGTTTTGAGTGTTTTGTTCCTCGTGCATTTGCAGAGCAAAGATCGTCTCGTATTTGTGTAGTTTTTACGTCTGTGCAGACCGAGCAGCACCTCGACGCCTCACCCACAGCACTACATTTACAACTGGATCACTGTTTGCAGATTTTTCTCTTCTATTTGCCTTTTCTGCTCGTTGAGCCTCGAGTCGTGACTGCTTAAAGTGAGTAAGGCGCGTGCTGCGTCAGTGGCGTCTGGCTCCGGTGCGCTCGAGACAGATGGGGAGAATCGTGACAGGCTGGGAGACGCGTCCACGAATAAAAGGCTGGACGGCCCAATGAAAACGAGCCGAGGGTGGGGCCCCTACATCAGCAGCAGCTGGAGATTTGGACCCCAAATTAACCCTTTGCAAATAAAAACCAACTTTATTGTGAATAATACTGGAGTCACTTTGAGAGACATGTTCATCTCTAAAATTACACATCAGATCACGAGGATGGCTCGTGCGTTTTCAACTGGTGTTTAATTGTTCTCAGTCGCATTCATGTCCACGAGAGCTGGGCAAGTCAAAAAACTGCCAGGTGCTTTGGCCTCCTGCTTTTAGGTGCTCTTTTTCTTCGCATCCTTATTGGTAGATGACTGAATGCCCTGTCCAATCAGATCACGAGCATTCCTCTGCTGCGTGTTAAAGTCTATCACGGCGATAAGATACCGCCTCTCGTCATCGCCGCTCTTTTTAATAACAAGGCTGCGTGTTCTTGCAAAGCTAAGACCAGTTAGTCCAGTCGTTGTCAATTTAGCTACAACTCAGTCGATAAATACACCAAGCAACAGGGCCGTACGTGCACAAACATCGCCCCCACGAGCTGCAAACACTTTGAGGATGAAGACCCCGTGGAGACGTGGACTGGAGTGACCGAGATTTGTAGCAGCTGTCCGTCACGAATCTTTTTGCGGTCTGGGCTTGCTGTGCATACATAAATCTGGGAAGCCCTTACCCCAAAAAGCATTCGTGGAGGATGAAATCGTCGTTCGTGTGTTTTTTGGGGAGGGGGATTGAAGAGACGCACTGCTGCTGTCAAGAAGGCTTCATGCATGGAGTGTTGTAATCCAGACTCTGAAAGTGTTTCAGCATCCACAGACACGGTGCTCGCAAGTAACAGCCGGATTTTAGGGTTCAGAATTAAATATAATTATGGATCACACGCATCTCCAGTTTGATTCTAAACGAGATGACAAACAACCTGGATTCACATGAAAATATGCTCCTTTCAGCAGTTTGGGATGTGCACAGTTAGGCACAATTTTGTTTTTCTTGTGCCATGAATAAACGTATTAAAAAGAAGAACAAAGAGTTTCTTATATAACACTTCTGAAATGTATTAATTATTGTGTAAAATAATATCTAGAATCTGGTTTTAGCATTCAAGTCTGTCCAGATTAATTGAATTAAATCTATTTTTGAGGTGCATCTTGTTTTTTTAATGTGTTTGGCTGTTTGATGACGTAAAATACAGCCATTATTTAACAGAACATAAGTGGGTTCTTATTCTGCTGCAACATCTGGAACATACACTAAAAACTGGACTGACTCAAGTCACAGAAAACTGAATCTGTTAGGGTAAAATGCCTGTACTAATATGTGCACGTTTAAAAATAACTTTGTTTAGAGTATTTTGATATACTTAAACATATTTTTGTTCTTTTTCTTTAGATCTGAAAACATATGCACATCTGCAAATCAGATTTACATGGATTTTTTTCTTAATGTGAACAATATTTACTCTTATAAGTAAAAACCAAATGTTTTATATGTTGGATGTTTGTTTTTATTTTGTTTTTGGTACATTTTCTCTGTCACGTTTCAGTGTGCGTGTTTTTCAGATCAGTTTCTTCCCTGATGGAGGAACAGAAAAGGATAAAAATCTCAGTTTGTTTGCTTCCTTACGCCGTCTCACATTCTGATTTTTGCTACTTTGACTCACAGGTTCTTCACATCGTGCACAGACACAGTGTTGAAACATGTGGAAACAGCAGCAGTGACCAAAGAACAGCAAGATCAGCTGCATGAATCAATGGACAGAAAAGAAAAATGAAAAAGAACGTAAAAAATATTCAATCTCATCATATTCTTTAACATATGGTTGTAATATTTTACACTGATTGAAGATATTGTTTCTTAGATATATTGCATCATGCACTGTGACGTATCGCAGGAGTTTTTATCTCTGTTTTCAGTTTTTTTAAAGTTATTTATTATCTAGTCATGTATAATGATGAATCCACCTGAAAGGAAGTAAAGTTTAAGATTTTGTATTTTTAGCTCCTTCTCAATAAGCCCAAATCACACAAGTAACACTAAAAATAGAGTAAAATCAGAAGAAAGCGACACAACATTTCATGAAATGTTTAAAAACACAAATAATTTATTGGTGACGCCCTTTGTATTTAAGTTCATCTTTATTTTTACTCAGATTGACACACCAGTGAGTGATCAGCTTCTGATACATCATGTTAATTAAAAGTAGATACACTCAAACACTCTTAACAAAAAGACCGTAGAAAATACATGATGGATTTATCTTGGTGACAAACACTGACATGATTCTGGATAATTTGCAGCAGACATGAAAAACTGAAACATAGATTAATGTTAAACCAGCTGTGGTCCTGAGATTGAAGTGCCCCGCCCTCTTTTCCAGCTGCTTCAGTGGTCCAGCTTCTCATAAACTCACAGGCTCACAGTTTGAGAAAACGTCTGAACATCCTTTTCCCAGCAGTTTATTTCCCTATAGTCTGTTTCTTTATTACTAACTGTGACATGAACATTTCAATACTCCAGTCCGGTGAAACTCGATGCCTTTGTGTTCTAATTTGTGTAACATTTGAACTCTGTGACAACAACAACACAAAAAAGTCATTTAGAAACATTTCAGAAGGAGAAACTAATGTATTTTAATCTCTCTTTGTAAAGCTTTGTTTGGGTTTTTGAAAAGACTTTTAAAATTAAAATAAACTGAGATGTTACAGAGAAATGATGTTTAACTCATAAATGTTTGTCTTTTCACCTCGACCTGTATTATTTTTGCTGTTTTATCCAGCAGCGTGATCATTTCTATCAAATGCAGAGCACAAATTTTGTGTATTGATGCTCAACACATTGTGTTCACGTATATATCTGGATATAACATCACATGATAGACAGTTATTTATAAGCTGCAATATAAATTAACTGAAATTCTTAATTCACCTGTCCTAAGGGGTTCAACTTTTTTACTGTACCACACTTTGCATCTGAGGTTTTCTTAAAATCCTGCAGAACCTTGTTGTGTGACTGTCACCAAACATCTTTTTGCGGAAGGCTTACATTAAACTTGAATGCAGCTACACATGCACACTTTAATTACTAAAATATAAATACTGATCAACTCAAATGTTATTTTTCTCTAGAATAACTGATTTGTTGGCTTTCCTCATTCAGCAGCTCTGATATGAATCTGAGGGAACGCTGCTGCGAGCTGCGAGTCACAACACTTTTTTTTCTGAGATTTATGTGTTTGTGAAACTTTTTGCTGGACATTTTTTTAAAAACAGCCACACATGTGTGCACTTCATCTATAACATCAGCTGATGTTCATTCTTTATTTTTTAATGTTACATTCTGTTTTATTGATTTATTTTTCTAAATTCATGAATTGTGTGTTAATCATGTGGAAGAACTGAAATAAATAAAGAAGTAAATCCTCTGCGTTCATGTTGAATTATCTTCATTCTTTCTAATTCTAGGTGAATTTCTGGGCAACATAATGATATTACTGATGTGCTTTTAATAATTTTGCTGTAACTTTCATTTAACATTTCATTTCAAAATAAAGAGTGATGGCAGTCGTGTTAGTACAGATTTTTAAGAATCTACATTTGATTAAGGCTGTAAAGTAAAAAAAAAAAAGGCTGGTGAAAATGATTTTTTTGTTGTTCTTCTTTGTTTGTTTATTAAAGTTATTTTCCAGTAACTCTAATAAGGAGGACACAACATTGTAAGTTGTCATCTAAAATCTTTTGAAAACAAAAACAAATAAAGAAATGATATGATAAAATGAATATGGTCATCGATATCTGTAAAATCAAATAATAATAAAACAATTTCCTTCAACATACTGTATCACCAGCATTTCCCCCTTCGTTAGGTTTAAATTCAACATTGTTTTCTTCTCATTTCTCAATGCAGCAACTTACATTCCTTATTCAGCCTCCTCACACACTCACTTGTAGACTGCAGATTGACAGGAAATGCCTGCGGACTCTGAAGGTGCTGATCATCAGCTGGTCCGTTTGGGTTTGAGACAACGCTCTAATTTTGATTTCATTAAGTTTCCTCTGAAAGCCTACAGCCAACAGTTTAGGCTCCTGTTTACAATTGCTGCATTTCTATTTTTAGAAGCAATGTGCTTATGTAACGCTCACACTAACATTATGGACCACTGCTGTCTGCTCCGCTTGACTGAGCTGTGTGCTGCGTATGTATATGTGTGTGTTTGGACACTAAGTTGAATTCAGTTATATGTAGTTCTAAAAAGCAGAGATTAAATAAAAAGGAAAGAAGCAGAATAATGAGAGTGATTAAATATTTAAGTTGAATTATACATGTGGTTAAAAGACTTGACAAAAGAATAGAATTTATAATGTGGTCAGTTTGTTTTAGATTCATCATCCTGTCAGGAAACACCCAACATGCCCAGATTTATTGTTTTACTATTTAAACATAACAAGATGACCACTTTTAATAAAATATGACTTCAACAGCCTTTTATTCTTTCAATAAAAACTTTTACATATAAAGTTAAAAACTAAAGGTGAGGAAAAACATATTCTATAATATTAATAGTAATAAATCCAATAAATCTATCTGCATTAGAACACTCAACTGATGTAAGATGAACCTCGTCATATTACACACCATCTCAGTGACATTTAGGTTTTTATATTCTTATTTGCAGTAATTTTCTTTTGTATTTCAACCAATTAATAACACACACACACACACACACACATTGTGAAACCTGATTATTATTTGCAAAGACTGGCCCATAATTAAAAACTTTTAGATAAAATTCTGCCATTTTAGCTTGAGGAAAAAAAATCTTAAATACTGAAGTGCTAAAATAATTTTCCACTCAAACACAAGCTGTATAGTTTTAGTGGCATGACACGAGAAACAGAATTTAGGTGGAAAAATCAATCACTTAGAAAATGTTAACAAATTTTTAAAAAATCTAAAAGATTAGATGTAATATAAATATTATTATTAGATTTTTTTTCTAATTACGGATTGAAGGTGTGTGCAGGTTTGTAGGACAGTTAGAAAATATGAACATTGTTGATGAGTTAAAGAATGAGTTAAAGAAAATATAACAAACAAAACATAAGAAAATGTGAAAGTCTTTGTCCTCAGGTGTGATACAGAATGAAATAGAGAAGAAAAAAAAATAGAAATGAAAATATATTTATGTTACTGTGTTTGAAAGATATGAGACATTTCAAGAATATTTTAAGTTTTCAAGTCTGTACAGACTAATGAATTAGATGTTTGAAAAATATATTTTTACACGTATTAATTGTAGAATGATATACTTTAAAAAGAAAATCAACAGTTTTTAAAAAGCTAAAAAGCTCCTTGTAAACACACACACTCTTTTGTCTTTTGCTTGATTGTTAAATTGATAAATACCGCTTTTAATTCACAATATAAAGGTTGTCAAGCTAAACTTGCTATTTTTTTTAAATATGATGTGATTTTTTTTTTTATTGCAGTTGTTCATAAAAAAATTACATCGACTTTAATCGCTTGTTTTCCATGTTTCATTCTTTTAGCGTGAGACCGGAGGATGTTGAACGGTAGGTGGCAGTAACGCTCTGGTGTGTTAGATCGTTACATTCAGAGGAAATCAAAGAAGAAAAACAGACCAATGAACAACAGCGAATCACAGACCCGGAAGTGTCTGACTCAGGAGTCTTGACGTGACTTGAGTTGCACTTTGAGCAGTTTTTGTAAAAAACGCCGAGGTGTCAGATTAACAGACAAAAGTCTGCACGTTGCAGGTATGTCGCTGAGCGGAGAAGCCGTGTTCCGAGCCGTGGAGGCGCCGCTGTTTTGGCTCGGTGCTCTGACCGCGGCCTGGCTGTCCGTGTGCTCCGTGTACCGGCTGCTGTCCGGTTTCAGGGTGTGGGTGCTGGGGAACGGACGGCTGGTGTCTCCCAACAATCTGGGGAAGTGGGCAGGTAAGACGCTGCATAATGACAATGCAGTAAACGAAATAAGTAAAAAACATATCCAATTAAATTAGAACTAAGTTGAAAAAGTAACATTGTTGTGAAACCAGCATGTTAAGGTTTATTCCTCGAGAGAGAGGGAAGACATCTTAAAGTCCAGTTGACTTGGATCCAACATGCTGAGTCTACATCAAAAACTGATTGTAAAACAAACTATAACTGATCTTAAGTACCAAAAACGAATAAAGAGCTTTTTGTTTGCTTGCGCTCAAAATAATACTAATACACATCTCTTTTATTCAAACGTCTTGCTGATTTTTATCAATCAGTCTCTAGTTGGTTATGAAAGGGTTAATTTTTCACGAAATTCTAAACAATCAATTTTTCACAGTTATTTAGATTCAACATCTACATCGACTATCTGGTTTAGGGACATTTGTTTAGATAAAACAGGTACTTTAAGTACATGCTATTTTGTAATTCCAAACAACCCTTCACACTCATTCCTTGAGCCAGTTTAGATTTGCCGATTAACCTAACAGGCAAATTTTTGATCTGTGGGAGGAAACTGGATTTGTAAACATCAACATATATGTAACAACTAGACCGAGCAGTTCTGTTGTTGATATAAAATTTAGAAATCACTAACAAATATCTGAGATTTAATCTTAATATAAGGTCAACAAAAGACCATTTCTTTTACATGGAGGGAGCAGGATTTAATCTTTGTACTGGAACCAGCCACAAGTGGGTTTAGGTTTCAGCTTCTGGTCAGATGTTTTGTTTTCATATCCACACAAAATGTATATACAGTACTGTCCAAAAGTTTTCAGCAGGTATGACAAAATGCTGCATAATAAGATGATTTCACAAGTATAAATTGTAATTGTTATTTTTTATCAATTTGATTAATGTGAATCACATCTATACATGATATGAACCAGTTTTAGTTAGTCAGGGATTTACTGGGGATGAGACAAACATGGTAGTTCTGTTTTAGCAGGATGTTGTTAGTGAACTAAAAAAACTGTAGAGTGAAACAATAATGGAGATTTATCCTTCGTGCAGACCTGACCTCAACATCATGGATTATATTAAGGAGAACATGAAGAGACAGAAGGACACAGAAGATTGTAGTTATATCGCCAAGTGTCTGAGTTCCTTCACAGATTGGGTGCACATGAGGAATCGGTGCTGTTTTAAAGTTACAGCAGCTCACAACAAATAATTAATTTATTTAGATATTTTCCACTGCTTAAAACTTTTGCACAACACTGTATGAAAGCTAATAAAGACTAAGATGATAAAGATTTTAATGGCAAACGTTTCCATCCATATTCATCCATCTTCAGTATATTTACATGTTATTGGAACTCATTAAATAAAACCAGTTTGTAACAATTCAAATAATATTCCAGCAAGAAGAGAGGAAGAGGAGCATCTCAAAAAGCTCGTTGTGTTCATATTTTAATACAGCGATTAGGAACAAATACAAAGAGAAAAGTGTTTAATGCATCTTAGTTCATAATCTGGTCAAATCAGACCAAGGGCGGCCGTGTAAATGAAAACATGCCAGTGATTGAGTCTGCAGAAAGATAAAGGAAACGCATCGTACTTTTGTCTCAAGGTTTAAAAGTTAGTGATGAAACTGTTTCATGATTAATTTCAGTGTGAGATATAAAGCTTTGTTTCAAGTAATATCAACAGTCGTGAACTAATGAATCTGAAAACAGGAAAATAAAAAAAACTTTATATCTGATCAAATTTTAGATATTTCTGACTTTTTACATACCCAAAGACAACAATTAGTGGTAGAAGATTGCATTAGATTAATTCTTCACACTCTTACATTGAAATTTAATGACATGCTTTTTTTCATCTGGCAGTAGAAAACTTCCTGTGAACAAAAAAAATCTAAAATGAGCAGTGAAAAATCAGCCTATTGTTATTGGTTGTAAAACTATAGTAAAGCTTGTGACTGGATTATGGTTCGAGGGGATTATCAAATCAGATTGAATACCGTCCATCTGTCCACCCCGCTTACTTACTGAACCTTGAAATTTGAACAGACTGTCAGATATTGCTTAATATTTGTATCTGTGTTGCTCAACGTTTTGTGTAGCTGCTGCTCACAGGACTGGTGTGTAGACGTACAGTTATGTTTCTTTTTATTGGATCAGTGGAGATTTAAAAGCAAAAGCCAAATAGCAGTTTTTCTATTGTTTTAGACGGTGAAGTAAAGGCTAATGGATACATCTGAGGGAGGACGTTAATTCATTGTAAACACTGAGCAGTCTCGTTAAAACCTTTAGAGTTGTGTTAATCTGCCAGAGAAAGCCAAATGTTTTAAGGTCACGAGCAGAAGTTGCTTTTGATCTTTTTTCAAACAGCTAAAAGTAGAAACCCATCAGAGGGAAGGGGGGGGGGGATATTTTTGGATCACTCATGCAGAATGATTCAGAATATGCAATGAGGCAAAAGGAGCCCGTTGGCTTCTGCTTCTACTTTCATTCACAAACTTGGTGGACTTGATTGAGCCTGATTATATAACAGTACCAGAACCATTCATGAACAAGATGCACACATGAGACACGGGATCCTCGGAGTTCTGGTTCAGTGGTGCTCACATCCTACAGATGTGTGTTTGTGTGAATGATCCAGTATAAGAAGAGCAGCTGTTATCGTTTAACAGAAAGCCATTGTAGTGGTATGTTAGTAACTTGTGCTTCTGATTCTTTAAATAAAGGCTCTCTCATTAAGGATTTAATTTATTACATGTTCAGTTTATTGTAAATCAAAACCCACAACACTTTTAATAAAATTATACTCTGAAATGTCAAATCTTTGGAATATTTTCTTTCTAAACTTATCAAATTTCATCAGGAATCTTGACTCAGATTTGGGTGTTGAATGGAAGGGTTGTCCTTGTAAGATTAGAATTTCTGCACATTGGTACTGATAAGCACATTTCTTATGATAAGTACTTTTAAAGTCCAGATAACTGGATTATCTGCTGTGTGTCAGAGGGAAGCGTCCGTCCACATCTGCTCCACCACTTCCTGTTTGAAGAAGGTGAAGCCTTCCCTCCTCCTCCAGGCTCATGTTGGGCTGGTGGAGGCTTTTGGACTGGTATGTTTTTTTGGTAATAGGATTTCTAAATGCGGAGGAGCACTATCATCAGGACACTTAGCCAGTCTGACCTAGTTTTCAAGAGACAACAGTAGTTCCAGAAATAGTTAGCTTTATTTAAATGAAGGGAACATGCACTTAGCAGCATTTTTTCTGTTCTGACAGCAAAACAGTTCATTCTTAAAAAACAAACTATAAATAACCCAGTCAATGTTTCTCTCATCATTTTGCCTGCAGACTCTCCCGTATCC